>CM029548.1:12366059-12753375 GCA_017141385.1 Sogatella furcifera
TTTGAATCAATTCAATCAAAAGCTATTGATTTCGTTGCATCATAGTGTTGTCAATGATATCAACAGCCAGACATTACTACTACAGGCCACGGTTACTGTAATTTCCGCTATTCATCGAGTGTTGAGAGTGAATTCTGTGATCATTATTTAGAATCCGTGAATTTTACTATCTGATAATTTTGAAACTACTGGCTACGAAATAATTGTATTGAAGAAATAATGATACTCATATTATGTCAAGCTCTCATGAATTAATTAGAGATATTACAATGACACTATTATAGGTGGAAACAGACACAAGTCATGTCCTTATCGTCTTTCCTAATTGTGATGAGAATATTGAAAAAAGCTATGTTCAAATTCAACATTTCAAAATCACAAAGTCAAAGTAAATTGAAACTGCTACTAATAAATGTAACAGTTTCTCAGTTTGCTATCAATGTTCATAAAATATTTTCATAGTAATGATTAATGTTATGATATTGTCTGGTCAAGCAAAGAAGACATTCTGGCAAATGGGAAAATGATTCCAGCTCGGTCAATATTGGTTCAAAATTATGAATTGGGACTCAATTTGTAGAGCAGAATGTTTTCTACAATTTGAGACCAAATTTATCTTTGTTGAACCAATATTGACCGAACATTTTCTCATCTTGCCAGAATGTTTTCTATGTCCGACCAGACTAAACAAATATACTGTCGTTTTTCTCGTTTTATGAGTGAGATAGTCTGCTAAGTTGACAATAGATGTTTAAATTGTGCTTGGTACTGTTCTAAATGTTGAACTCTATGCATTACAGGTACTGAGTAGGTCAGAATCTGATACAGAGGCGGCTTATCACATCGTAATCGTTCTCACTAATCTCTATAAACACTCGTCAATCGCTAGCAGAGTTTGGGCGGTAATTATCCTATTTCCCATTTATTCTTATTTGTAGTATTAATTTATAAATTCAAAAATATTACAGAATTTTCTTCTCAAGGATAAGTATAAGAAATTTTCTCATTGATGAAAAAGGATTGAAGGGAATATTTGGATGGTTCGTCACCTGAAATCCAAGATTGCCTTCGATAAATGAAAATTTTCCCTGCATTTACTGCAACTCAGCCATCTTTCTAGATTCCAAATCCAAATTTTTCCTATTGATTATAATCGAATTTGCTACAATAATTGTCGAATATGTTTTTTTTTTTCTCTAAAATCACTTGTTGATTAGTTGTGAAGTTGTGGTCGTTATTCATATTAAATGAAAACACTGTTTACCTGAAATTGAAAATGTTGTAGCAACCGAAACCGGTGTATAGATTTTCAATTAATCTGCGGTTTGACAATATTTTGTCTTTTCATTCGAAAAGCATAGTTCAAGAGTTACAAATTACAAAAGTTGACAATTTATATTTTTTTCAAGTTTTATTTGTATACATTTTTTTCTAAATGAGTTGGATGAAATTGGTTAATATATGAACTTTTGAGCTATCAATTAGCGTAACAATGATATTATTTTAGCTATAGCTATAGATATTTTATTTTATTTTAGCTGTAGATATCGAAGCTATAGCTTGGATTTTAGACATTTTCCTTCGACTATTACTCGATAAACCGACTCATGTGTACTATGTATGTATTGAATAGTAATTGATTGAAATGTATTCGTGCAGATATCGCTGAACTGTGGACTACCGGCGCAGATTTGGAACTGGGCGTGGAAGACGTGTCGCAACCACACTAAGTTCTTCTGTGCCTGCATCACGCTGCTTTGGCTGTGGGCTCACCAGCCCCAACACTGCCCAGTAAGTCACTCCTCGCTCATTGCCCATCTTTGAATAACTATTTTCGCCATTATGATGTTCTTCTTCAACTCGTTGTTATTTATTCATTAATTAGAATACAAAGATACGAAAAAAGGAAGAAAAACAGGCAATGGCCCAACACATCTTCAATTCCTGATATACATAGTCACATAATAAATAATCCAAATTTTTAGGTTATTTATACATTTTTGTTTTACCTAAAGGTTCCCACTCCAAGAAAAGATCATCGGAAGTTGACTGATCGATTTTTAATTATGAAACGTGTATCTTCCTTTTCCTTTTAGTGTGTCTGGTTGCTCGGAGAGGGCGGTTGCTAGGTGCCTGTGATATTAAGTTACAAAAACTATGTTCTGCTGTTGGATGGGTAACCAGAATGTGATCAAATCGATTGAAATGTATTCTTACTAGTAGCTCCCATTAAGAATTCTGTATGCATATACTTTTTTAATTGAATAAATTAAATGATCATAATATTATAATTATTTTATGATTAGTATAATCTTAATTTTCTCCCACTTACCTCACTTACCTCTTTCATCTTTGTCTTCGTCCTTTATCCGCCCCCCCATTTTCTTTTTTCTCTTCTCATTTCATCCCTCTTATAACTTCTTTGGCTCCACTTCATATTGCAATTTTCTTATTTTTGCGATTCTCTGTTGATTCAAAATCCACTGTCGCTCAAGCCAGATTTTTATTTTGGTGATTTTGGGTCCTAGTTAGTTTTTGTCGAAACAATTATTCGCATCTGATTTCAGACTAATGTGCATATAGCAGTGTTGCAAATGAGTAATTGAGTTTTGTATTGCAGAAAATTCTGGCTGGGAGTGATTATTTCATGAAGAGGATCGGAGAGCGGATGAAAGAGCCGCAATGTGCGCGCGCCGCCCGCGGCAACAGGCAGCCTCTTCCTTCAACCACGTCCGACTTCGGATACACAACTCGAATCAACCATAGGCCGCGCTCCTTCCAGGAGCCAACGCACGCCTGGGCTCAACTTAAAATACTGCTGGGACCACGCCAACCCCAACATTAAACTTCAAGTATTACTGCTACTATTATTCTGGATTAAGTTCAAAAACTTTCAACCAGAATTGTATGCTTCAAGATGTTGTTTCATACTCGTATTAAATCGTACAAAGTCAAATGTACAGAGTGTGTACAAATGTACATGTGCTCGAACACACTCCTTCTGTGCCGACTTTTGGACGGTCGGTTCTATCCATTAATATCTTATTATGTTTATGTTATGTATAATTTGTAAGTTTAAAAACTTCCAACTGGAATTTCATGTTGAAGATATGTTAATGTTATGTACAAATTGTATCATGTTCGTATTGATTGAATTATATAAAGTCAAATGTTCAGAGTCGGTGAGTGCTCGAACACACTTCCTTTTAAGACGACATTTGGACAGTCATTTCTATCCAGTAAGATTATAGTCCGTCCAAGCAAAGAAGACATTCTGGCAAGATAGGAAAATGAATCCAGCTCGAGCAATATTGGTTCAAAAGATATAAATTTGGTCTCAAAGCTGGAGTCATTTTCCTATTCTGCCAGAATATTTTCTTTTCTTGTACAGACTATAGTACGGCTGGAAAAAACTTGAAATCGATTTATATGTGTTGCATTTGATGCAACATAGTAATATTTAAAGAAAAGTATTTCCCACCTCTAATGATAGTTATTACAAAAGCGCGCATATTATATACTTTGTTATTTACTGAAATTTTCAAAACTGATCAGAATAATGTCATTACGTTTTATTTTTATCAATACTGACAATTAATTTGTCTTATTATATTATTAATAACTTTTCATCAACTTTTACCATCTCATTAAACCTCTTTATTATAATTAACAAGATTTTTCATCTACGGTACCATTTTTTATTATACCTAGCTATACATAACTCAGTCACTTTACTATTTTGAAAGCTCTGCAAACTTTTAACAATCCTTTCAAGTTGAATGATGATTTCTAAATACAGTTTATGAATTCGTTTAAAATGTTATTTGAACTCTTACAAATATTTCTAGTTTAAAATGTTTTGATAACGTATTTTTTGCGTACATTCTGTCTTTCTTTACTTTTCAATCGACACAAATATTTACAGAAGTGTTAACAGTAGTTTGCGTGTATATTTTCTAAATTTGTATCAATTTTTCTATTTTTGTATATTGTATACATATTTAATGTGCAATTGAAGTCGCTAAATGGCCAAAATCAAATTGTGAATGTTGTAATAAACTTATATATTTTATACTTGTGAATTTGAATTTTTATTAATTTCATCATTGCATGTACAATATCGTAAGGCAATCATCAAATAATAATGACGTATCCCCACATAATTTACACTTGTTTATGTAAAGTCAAGACCCTACACTCATTTTATAAAGTCAATAAAGTTATGATGCAGGTCATAACTGATAACCCCTCTTCCATTTTTTCGAGTTGCACCATTATAAGAAGATGTTGCAGGGAGTTGAGAATTTTCTTGGCCATGATTATGGCCATCCACTGCCACTGCCACCCACTCCGGCTGAAGTTATAACTAATGGTAGGGAAAAAGATAAAATAAATAGTATTAAAAACTCTTCAAACATTCGATTATCCCTTGACTCTGTTATTGACAAACGCAGAAAAACTGAATCATGCAGTGCAGGGATTCAAACGGACCTTATTTGTTCAAATGAAAATGACGAATTGATTGGCCGTGTCAATGAACAATTGTGTCATCGAGACGCCCTTTAGTATTGATTGGACCGAGGTGTATTTGTTTTTTGAGTTGTACATGTGGGCTGTCAATGCTGCATATCCTCTTAAAAGTATTAAAGTCAGTAAGGCAAAGCTGGATTATGGATGGTACACTACCGACTAAAATTGAATATAAAATTAAAAGATAGCTGTGATAAATTCTATTGTTTGCTGAAAATTTTTAAGACTAACCAATTGAGAGATATATATAAAAGCTGTAAAAAAGTATAGAGTTGCTATTAAACATGCAAAAATAAATTACTTTAACAACAAAATTGAACCTTCAAAAAATAAAAATCAAGCTGCATGGAAGGTGATTAAGAGTCTTGCAAAAAGGTTCAGTATGGGGTCCCTCAGGGCTCCATACTTGGACCAATTCTTTTTAATATATATATCAACGACATAATTTGCAATATTGAAGATACTCATAAAGAAGGCTTTCTTTTTGCCGATGATTTTGGTCTCAAGGTTAGTTATAATTCCAAAACAGGTGTACAGAATTGTCTAGCAAATTGTTCTTTATTACTTAATAAAGAACTGGTGTGCTAGTTATAATCTATCATTGAATTTGGAAAAGATTGCTCACATCATGTTCACTTACAATAGAAATTCAATCAATGAAGTAGGGACTGGACCTTTAAAATTTTTGGGTATTGTTCTTGACCAAAAACTTAACTGGCAGCCAAATGTAGAGTTTGTAAGCAAAAAATCAGCAAAAGGCCTATACCTGCTGAGAAGGTTGAAATTCACTGTAAACATCAATGTCTCTTAAATGTGTATTTCTCTCATATACAGAGTTTATTGTGTTATAGTATTTTATTATGGGGCTCTAGTACACATGTTTCTAAAATATTTATACTTCAAAAGAAGGCAGTTAGATTGATTTGTGATGTTGATACGAGATCATCCCACTGTAAACCTTTTTTAAAAATCTAGGAATCTTAACCGTGTATTCTTTGTGTGTGCTGTCTAGTCTAAGTTTATGTTCATAGTAATTCAGAATTGTTCAAATTAAATAGTGATTATCATCAATATGAAACGAGGAATAGAAGCAATATCAGAGTCAAACAGCTTAGGTTTACTAGTTCTCAGAAAAATCGTGTGTACATGTCTGTGAAACTTTACAACTCTTTACCTACAGAAGTCAAGTCATTACCCCTTATGTATTTCAAAAGAAAATTGAAAGATATGTACTAAAAGCTGAGAGTTTGTATAATGTACAAGAATTTTATGATATTGACTGGACCAAATATCTGTAGGCTAACTACTTAGTCTATTATGTATTATTTAGTATTAGTGACGTTTATCAATGCATTGTTAACATTGTGATAATAAAGATTCTTATTCTTATGAATCGAAAAATGACCAGGAATTGGCCAATTGGGTGAATGGTTCTTTAGTACTTTTTTACTGTAAGTAGGCCTAGATTGTAGTATGATTTGAGTGAAAATATAACATGGGAGTAAGTTATGAGTCTAAAATGTCATAACTTTGTAGTAGGTAAGTGTAACTTAAATTTCTTTAATGTAACTTTAAGTGTAACCCAAAAAAGGTATGGAAACTCATATCTGAAGAAAATTTGGATGAAAAAATATTGTAAAGCAGTATTTTCCACGTTCATTTCAGGATACTATGGTATATAGTACAGTATCAGTAGTATATCGGTGTAAGTAGATAAGAAATAATACTTATTAAGAATTAAAGTAGGTTTCAAAAACCCGCGTACAAGATGCTATAGAAACACGTAGTTGTACGGAGCAAGGCAAATCAAAAATCTGCTGACCAGTGCAGTGTGCGTTGCTCTATAAAACTCCGTGTCTCTATTGCATCCTAGCGAAATGTACCCGTGTGACTTTTGTAGTACCGTTTAGTACAGTGCATTTGGACAGTAACCGGGACATCCAAAGTGAAATTTTCCCCCCAACGCCAAATAAAACTGTCTATATAACCCCTGTATTGTGAGGTAGAAAGTTACAGAGTTACGCCATTTTGAGCGTCAGGTTTGGGGGGGGGGAAGGGAGTTGAAAGGTACAAAATTTAAGTTATTTCCAACTCGAAAAGTATAGGGCTGAGGGCAAAATTTGTATACAAAAATATTTTAAATAAAAATATTCCTTGACAAAATTACGTTAATTAATGATTAATTGAAAATGCCTTCTTAACTTTTATCTTGTGCATCGCGAAGCTGAAATTACAATTTCTAATTAGATTTTTCATAAATAATGCTCAAATTTCATGAACAGTAAATTCAAATAAATCTGGCATAGGTAACACAAAATTCATGAGAATCTCAGATAATAAAATTAATTTAAAGTGAAATTTGTCTTTTTACTGTATAAAACAATGTTGTAATGTACTTTAAATACTTTGCAGGGAAAGAGTAGGCTTGAAGTAATGACATTTTTCAGTGCAAAATTTTATGACAATAGACCTAGTTGATAACAATTCACGTAACAATGTGAAATTATAAAGACACAAAACATGAATATGAGTTAGCAAATACTGTACGGTATTTCTTTTCCAGATTCATTTATAATGTCTTTTATAAATTTATCAAGTACAAAGGAGAAATAGATCCAAATCGTAAATAAAAATTCCTTTCAGATTGGAAAAGCAGTTGATGAAACGAGGGTTGGGTGACCCCTGACCATGTTGATCACAGATAAGAGGGTGAAAGGGTGGATGGCCACTTGTTCAAATGAAATCTGTTCGAAAAGTCAACTTTGACGATTTGCCCGGAGAACAACACCGGTCACATCTGAATCTGAATAATGAAGCGAAACTCGAACACCACTAATGAAGTCCAGCGGATAAGCCGCTTAGCATAGGGCTAGGCTATTCTTTGTGCGAGACCGCTAAGAATGCTGGAACGGGACTCCTGCTGCCGACTCTGTTAATACCATCAAAGGCAGGCGTGCAACACAATCAGCTTATCATCCTCCCCTCGCCCATCTCCCCCCCCCCTTATCACTGCACTACACAATTGATCATCAATACTACTTTCTGCGTACGTCTCTTCAACAATTTTCCAAAATTCATCCCCAATGATTCTTCGCTGCTATGCTGCCATCAAGCAGTTTATCCTATTTTAACTGAGAGCACAAACACTTAATCCTTCAGTAGAAGTTGAGAGTTGAAACGACTGTGAACTTTCATTCTGGACAGGATTCAACTCATCAGAATGAACCCCTCTGCAAAGCTTGACACTACTAAGAAAACTCTATACATCTCTGAATATCTGAAATATCTGAATATCTAAAACTCTGTATATCTTGAATATTATTTCATTGGAAATTCATGCTTGTATTCCATTTTACTCTCAGAATAATAAATTTATATTATCAAATTTAAGTTATGAATTATGAAATTTAAGTTATGACATCCAAGTCACTCTCACAGTGATGAGGATGAAATCATAATCATAGACATACATACTGTTAATCAATATAGACGTAGATAGGAGATAGTCTAGAGCAGTGGTCACCAAATGGCGGACCGCGGTCCGGATTCGGACCGCCAGCCAGTTTCGTGCGGACTGCGATGTCATACCGATCTCAACGAAAAAAAAACTCAAAATAAATCCTAAAACAAAAAATCCATAAGAAACCCTCCAAAGTCCACATGAAATTGAATTATTAAAGAACAAACAGAACCAGGGCTTGATTTCAGGGGGAGCGCATGGGAGTGGCGCTCATCACTTCCTCTTTTTCCTAAGAATACCTTTTTCCTGAGCAGCGTCATTATCTCATGCTTTTTAATTGTATCATCAATTCTATAAAAAACAGCTACAAAAAAATGCTCAGATTTGTTAAAAACACTCCAATTCAATTTTGATTTTTTTAAATTTCCCGGACTCCCCTCCCCCTAGTGAGCCCACCGCTCCTAAGCCTCTTTTTCAGAAATCAAACACTGAACCGAACAATAAATAAACATCAGCAGTGTAATCTAATGATTAGAAAGGAGGTACTGTAGTTCTTCCAATGTGAGCAAAATCTATAGCTCAACTCTCAATAAGAAGTTGACTATTGATTTATTATTGTTGCATTATTTTATCCAATTATTCTAAACCTAGTCATACGTTCAATTCAATTCATATTGGTATTTCAATAGCCAAAGATATATAGGCCTAGTCAAGGACTAAATTCAAGAATAGGCTAGTTTTGACAATTTTATAAGTATTCATTCTTCATATAAATAGAATGAACAATAGAGTAATCATTTTTATTGCCAAATCCGATTGAAATAATGGCCTCAATTTTAATTTATCAATAGCATGATATCAAACTTCAACATATTTGAATAACATTCAAATCAAAATACATAGAGTAATAACTATCCCAAATATTTGAATAATTATTGAAATTAATGTAGTAAAACTATAAACTTTTAAAAAATATTCCTGGAGAGTAACCCCTTTCCCCCCACTAATGGTTTCCCCTGGATGGACCGCGGAAGCACACCTAGACTTTGAAACGGACCTTCAAGAAACTTAATTGGTGACCACTGGTCTAGAGGATTTGTAGTTTCGGGAATTCTGAAAAACTCCAAATGGATGAAGATGCGTATTGTGTGAGGCCTTTACCCTCTCTACTTACTGAATTCGTAGATCTTATTCACAGTAGTTTATAGTTTCAATCTCTAGAACATTCACCCCTCTCATACTACATCACATTATAGATTTGAATGAAAAGGATACAGTTTCATCAAGGTCAATGTTGTTCTGTCATTAATTTCCAAATAGCAATTGTATCAGTCGGTTATTAGAATGATTATTGCGATTCGCCCGCTGTCAGTTGCAGCGCTGGTGATGGGGGGGGGGGAGGCTCGAGATAGAAAGGGTGCAGTGGCTTAAAAACAGGGTGTCGCTGATTGATTTGTCGGCGATTATAATGGAGGGCAGTGCAGTGCAGTGCATTACATACTGTTTAGTGACGGCGATCATATTTTCGCGATCGATGTCGCATGCTGACCGCACACTGGCGGTCTAATTATTCTATAAATATTGAGCGAGAATATCGTGGCCGTTGTGCGCGCTGATTTTTTGAGCGTCATTTAGTATTCCGGAACCATTAGTGGGGCGGTGGCAGTGGACTGACTCGTCGTCGGCACGTTGCGGTTTCCTGATTCGCCGCATCTCCGCTCGCTCGCTGGTTCACTTGCATTACATTTTCAATAAAGGCAGTCAGCCGGCCTGCGATTGCGATTCCTCTCTGCCGATCACCTGATCTCATATTGTTTTGTTGTCTGTCATAAACACTGCCACCATTCATCATTGCTGACGCTTATTAAAATTCAAATTTGAAATCTCATATCACAACAACATTAAAGTACAACGTCCGATGAGAGTTGATGCAACGTTGCCAGATAAGCTGATTATAAATAAAAATTTATTCAATCTTTTATAATACCATAGCCTCCTTTAACATATTAAAGGAAGCTATATATGATAATACACCTAACGAATTGGCAAGGTCTATGAGTGGGGGGTGTTGAGGAGGTACTCAGCTATTCCAATTTCCATCGGACTACTTTCGTGAGGTCTACTCCACTAGAATATTTTTTATCAAAAATAAAATCTAATTAACTTTGATTCCTTCTACCTAGGAACTTTTTTAATACTACTAGCACATTGAGGATGAAATTCTACGTACAGATATTGGGTTTCATAGGGAATTTGAAGAAGTTCCAATTTCACACAATCTGCCAATGCAGCTATATTCCGCGGGTGGAGGGCAAATTTAACTTATGTTACGCGGACTTTAATACTGAACATAAAATTACTATCAATGGTGTTGAACTTATACCACATCATAAAAAAATACATATTATTTTAATGTTGCCATTATTCCACTTATTTCATTAATAGGCTACCATGATTGTGTGGGCTCGATTGACAATTGAAAATCAAATAGTGTTTTCTACAATATTGTACACATAAACAATAAAATATGAAAATATTGAGTTTAGTTCATTTAAAAGTTGATTATCAAAGAGGAAAACTGGAATGAAAAATCCACCTGATCAAAGAGAGCATTGGATTAGAAATCCAGGAAGCTAGATAAGAAACCAACTAATACTTTTATTGAAAAGTTTTTTAATTTGTGGAAAATAGGAAGAATGCAAGTCAATTGGAAACAGGAAAAATGCTGCTAACCACAGAAAAAAAGGAAATGCGTAATGCTCAATATCTTGGATATTCCTGTTTCTGTATCCTTGGAGGAAAACAGAAAAGGTACATAAACAGTTTTTACGTTAGTTATGGAATTTGATCAGTTGTGTCAAAAATTTGTAGAAATTCTCCAAAATAAGAATCCCAATGATAATAACCAATTGTTTTCGATAAATTCAACTTGATTAAGGACAATCGAAAATTCATCAGAATAATTAATACTATACAATCATTGTTTAAGCTAGCCGTCTAGAACTGTAATAGTTTTTTATCAATATTTCATGACAATTTAAGCTCAGACCAAACATTTGATGAAAACTTTTCCAGTGGACGATAGGACTGGAAGTTACCTGATGTAAATCTTAATCTTGAAATATTTGTGGAATCTTAAGATTGGCTATGACGTATAATTGTATTCCCCAATTTTCATAATACCGAATGAATTCCTTTTTTTAATCTTTGAACTGCTTTAAAAATTAATTTCATTCAACTCAATAAATTCCCTGAATTTCTAGAATTTCCATTCTACAAATTCCAATCTATTTCTTAAGAAAAAAGAGTTATGGCGTTTATTGACGTCATTCAACAAAATTTTTGGACAAAAAATGATTGTTCTTGTGGAGAGTACAGGTACAGAAACGGGAGGACACCAAATAAAACATTTGAAGCATACGACAAAAAAAGAATAAAGTTCAAGATTTCAAAAGAAATTCCACTGCAGCAATCAAAACCAGTCTGGAGAGAGAGTTTCTTAACAATCTTCCTATTATTATCTGTGATAAAGCATTCATTCTTATTACGGGTTTGAATGATAATTCAGACGAATACATTTTTCAAAAAAATCAAGAGCATCGCTGGAGTTAATAGCAACAATAGTGTCATGATTTGAAAAGGTAGCGTCACTGAATAGAAGAAGGCCTGGGGCCAGTGCGATACGGTCATAGGTAACAAATTGCCGTGCCCAGGCTAAAAGGAGAGGAGGACTGATGAAAGCAATCTCCAAGACTGAAGAATCAGAGCACTCGACTCCCAACACAGAGCCAGCGAATAAATTAGACCTTGTTTGTAGCTGTGGATTAATGACAGGAGTGGGAGGGACACAGATCCGAGGAGAGAGGTAGATAGAATGCGGGAGGAATTGGAGAGTAAATGAGAGAACGGATAATCGACGAGAGTAGAGGGATTTTGTTAAAATTTCTATCATTCGTAGAGATATCCTATCATAATAGAATGAAATTACAACAAGAAAGTATAGAGATACAATAGAATATTCGGTTGATAAATTGTACTTTTTCAAGTATCCTATATCCTAAAGGCTTTTTTAATAATTGACAATATAATTTTACTATGGGAAAACTATCCCAACGGCTGAACATTAGCATTGAGCGGTAAAAATAGGATTCCAACAATTGAAAAAATCAAAATTACCGTTCTTGGTATTTCTATTCAAATGAACCACATATTTGAAGTGAGAGGCAACAGAAAAACTTTAGTATTAAGAGCATTGGCAATTGAATAAATAACTACTAAACTGCACTGGGAATTTGATCAAGAATCAAGATAGATGAGTTGGAAAGAGAATCAAGTCTCAAGTTGAATAACAGTACCTAATTGGAAAAAGAGAATGTGATGAGAGAGATAAAGAAGGGGAACGAAATAAGGGGAGACGGCACAAGAAATAGATGTAAGGATGCGAGAAGGTGTAGAGAACAGTTTTGAGAAATGAGATGAGACGGAAACACGCGCATTATGAAATGAAACAACTCAATAAGACAGTCTGACCCGTGTTACAAGTTACAAATTGCCAACCTTCAGCTCCACAATGACTAGTCGACTCTCCTTCTCCTGGACACTATTCTTCTGGCGATGAAATGGAGGAGAAGGACAGCGAAAGAAGGAGGGAAGATTGTATAAAAAGACTGGATCAACCACAGATTCAACAATGTATGGATGGATCATATGGTTTGACAATGTATTTTCATTGAATATGATAACTACAAAATATCTCCTCTATATAGAAGGTAATAAGGTGATATATGATAAGAAAGATAATATTTGACAACTGCACAAGTGGAAGGAAGAAGACTTGCTGGCAAAGAAAGGTGGAAATCAGATAAAGAAAGTATCAATGAATCTATCATGAATGAATTGGAAATGTATTAAATTTCATAATAACGATCAAATTAAATAGTACACGGGAATGAATTTTCATCAATTTTTTGTAGTATTACAATAAAATATCACCAAATAAAATATGTGATTACCCCTAAACGTTTTTTAGTAAGATATCATATTTTCTCTTATATATTTTTATAATTACATAACTGATAATAAGACCGAATTCAATGTATAGCGGAGAAAACTAGGTACAATGTCACTCTACTACAGCTAAGTGTGACAAAATGTTAGGCAGTTTCGTCTGTCTCTTATGTCTGATGTAACTTACTAACAGCCTATGTATGTAAAATATCAAGTATCTACTGTATTGTCTCTTTTGATTTCAAAACCATCATCTAGACATAGATAAGTGATGACAACTCTGATTGACATCATCATCATCATGTGTTAGAGCAAACGAAGAGCAGACGAAACCGACTCTGGTGATAGACTGATAATGATGGATGAATTTTATATTTCTAGAATAATTGAAGCAAACTTCTACATCTATTCAATTCTTCTACATCAATTCAATATTACCTACCCTTATGGGTAATTCCCCACAATAAAAGCCATAATATGCATATTTTTTCAAATTCAATATCTATCTAAATCTATTTTAATCCAAAATCATTAACACCCTTTGCCCTTACATAGAAAATACGACCATTTATTATGTAATCCATTGACTATGATTAGGAGAATTGGCTTACTTACTGATACGATGCTGGAGTCCATAATAGCGTTTTGTCCTTCTCTTACAGTGCAGACCAAATTTAATTTTATTGTTTGAAAGCTCTCCTCCTATCGGAAGAATATGATGAGCAGCCACAATCTTCACCATCAGTCATACAGTGCTATTCGTTCCTCAATCTAAAGAAAAGCAAAATTCAAGTTTTAATGAAAGCTGCAAATTTCAGCATAAAAATTTTCATGACATTTTATTATGAAAGGGAAGGGGTAGCTACAGTAGCTAACCCTTGTAACTTGTAATTTCTGAATAAAGGACAAAGTGAAATACGAATATGATAGAAAACAACTTCCTTCAGTTATGGTTAAGGTACGTAATCATTATTCGTGCAATTTCTTGCAATATGGCAAGTACTTCTCAACGTCAAATACAAATTCAATAATTCTGCTCATTCATCATGAATCTTAATTATTATCCTGGCTTATTCTCCTTTGAAGTAGAGATTACAGCTTCCTTCTCTCTCACGTCCACTCGTTCTTTACAATTTTCACACATTTTCTAGTCAATTTTTCAAATTTCTCACTTCGATTCCTAGATATTTTCTATTCTTGAGACTTTAAAATTCAACTTTAAAACTAGTCAGGCAGCGTGACTATACCAGTTGTTCAAAGTGTACCATTCAATAAAGTTACTGTAAAATTGAAATTCCTACATTGATATTTCAATAGTGTATTCATAGTATTGCTGTTGGTACTCGTATCAACGAGTAAATACCGTAACATTAATAATCCAATACTATTCATAAATGTCCATCTATCTAAGAAATTGGATGAGGTATGATTTTCAAAAATCAAAAATATAAAGCCCAAAGTTTAAGATTCCAACAAAATTCAAAACGCAATAATATAAAAGGTGAAATTGATGAACAAAATCCAACCTTCACATCATTATTTTGACCCTAGTTGAACGAATACAATATTTCAGTGAAATAAACAGGATGCTTTGTATTTTCGTCTGAACTACGAATCTATTTTATATTAATGAAAAGTGGGGAGAAAATGTCTACATTCCCAGAACTTATGGTATCTAGATGTCAAAAGGTCGAGGTGAAAAGGCATTATCTTTTTTTAGAATATGGTGGGTCAGGTATGATCATGGAAACTTTTCCACCCATCAATATAAGTAGTATCTTGAATATTAAAAATTATAATTTGTCTCTCACAGCACTTGACTTTTCATTCGAATCATATCTTCCTGTTCCTTCTCTTTTATCACATCAGATTATCCCCCGGCAGGTGAGCTATCAAATTAAGTCGAACAACAAATAAAACAAGAAAATATGATGATGATAATGACAATAATGGCGGTTATGCGCATGCGCCAGGACAAGTTTGGTAACCAATCAGGAGTGGAGCTCGATGAAGCGAGAAGTCGGTTATTGTTGGAGTGGTGGAGAGGGGAGGGGGTTACCAGCGGCCGTCGCCTATGAAATTATGACTGTTCCGCGACCGGTCCAGGGGGGAAAGGGGTGGAGGGAGAGAGCACTTGCTGGCAAACCGCAGAAGAGCGGCGACAGCCCTCGGCCTCTCAGTCCTCCTCAGTCGGTACCAGCAGGAGTTTAGTAGGAGCGCGCGTGATGTGACGTGACGAAACGTGGCCCAGTTGTCGAAAAACGTGAATTGGACGTTTCTTGCCGAAACTAGCTGCGTGACAGTAGTAACTAATCTTGTTTCAATCGCGGAAAACGTGTTTTTAAGGTGGAAATGCGTGTTATGAACGTGGAAAACTTGTACAAGTGTGTGGAAAACGAGCAATAAACTTTATTAAAGAGCCTATTCTCCTGTCGTGGACTTACCTATTTCCACTTGTTGAATAACAAATTTAGTCTTTTAGTGATATGGATGAAATTCGTATTTTATTGAGGAAAAAACTTGTGAAATTAATAAACGTCTCTTGAAAATTAAGTGAAGCGAGCTGTCAATGCCAATCCTTTCAATATCAATTATTGGACCTGTGTGCAATAATTTGAAACCAAATTCAATTTCTCAAAGTGTATGGGGTGGTTATCGAAGGAATTCTTCAAAGAACTGTTGTCAGTGAAACTTGAAATGAATTGTGGGGTTTACAAGATACGAAGCAAGATTAAATGATACGAGGTTTTGACTGATGTGATTACGTAAAGTAATTGAGAATGTTTCTAAAGTTTTGTGATTATTGAAATTGAGAAAGCTATGTTCCAGTTTCAAGAATCGTCCTCAATGAAAAGCTGTGAAACCATGTTATAGTTTTTTAAGTGAAAAACTAATTTAATATTCAGGAACATGTTCAGGGATGGATACTTGGTTCTAGTAAGAATTAATTATCACTAGACGTGAGTGTAACTATTAAAGAGTGTCTGCGACATGGAAAACCATTTTGTAAAAATTTTAAATACTTCAAATAATACAAACGAAAAGTAGGCTAATAGTGAGAATTACGTGAGTATAATGATCTGTTTTTGAACATTCACGCACACATCAAAATACAAAAAGTTTTCCAACGTGAAATGGTTGAGTAAAGCTTGTAAAGTAGAAGTTAGTAAAATTATCACTTGAAGTAGGTAAAGCAGTTTAGTACGTGGAGTAGGTACGTCAACGTTTAATCTACAGACTAGCAGTCGTAAAATACGTAAAGGAATTACGTCAATGAATTTTTGACGAATCGGGGACATTGGCATGCTTTGGGAAGTGTAACGTCCTCATGCATTTGCCGGGGATCATGACGTCGGATCCGTGCGGCAAGAAGCGGCGACGCTGCGGCGTGGAGACGACGGGAGGCGGGGGCGGAGAGGGTGCGGGAGTGGCGCCCGGGGGCGGTGGCAGCGATGAGTTGTGGTGGACGGAAAGGGTGCTGTGCGAGGCCCAAGCCGAGCACCCGGGGGAGTTGGTGCGGACGGGCAGCCCGGGTTTCCTGTGCTCGTCGCTACCTTCCCACTGGAGGTCCAACAAGACCCTGCCGGTCGCCTTCAAGGTGGTCGCCCTAGGCGATGTGATGGACGGCACCGTCGTCACCATCCGCGCCGGCAACGACGAGAACTTCTGCGCCGAGCTGCGCAACTGCACCGCCGTCATGAAGAACCAGGTGGCCAAGTTCAACGACCTGCGCTTTGTCGGCAGAAGCGGCCGAGGTGAGACCAATTCACTAAAACCTAATTATATTTTTTTCTAATGAAGATACTTAATCGTGAGTTTCATTGGAGATGCTGTACGCTAAAGCTCGACTGGGTCGGGTGACAGGTACTGTACTTTGTTCGAAGATTGTTCAAACACTATTCAAAGAATGAATTATTCAATATTTTAGTTGTTATAATTCTTTGGTACCTCTTTGTTTACATGCTTAGGATTTTTTAGGAAAGAATGTGACCCGATAGAATTGAGCTGAAGGTGATGAAAGATGGAAGAATTAGTTATTGTTACAAAGGTGATGTCTCTCACTACCTACTATTGTCCACAGACACTTGAAACGTAATTGGGAGGAGATGAACTGTATTCTCTCGTTGAAAAGATAGGTAAATGGGATTCGGGTTCAAAACTAAGTTGAGTCTCAGTCCCGTTTCAGACACCACGATTTTTGGACTCGGTTTTATTCGTCAGCTATAGCTGCAGTAGAATATTACGAAATTTTATGACGTTTCCTCCGCAGAAGTCTGAAGACATGGGGTAGTCTTTGCATATTCCGACTATTATTTCAATAGTTCGAGTTATAAGCTTCAACTGGTTTGATTGGATTTCCCAACTGATTTTACATAGGAAATTGTCGTTTTCGTACCTTCATAAACCTATAAAAAATTGAAAAATTCTTGATCTTTGAAAAATGTAAATTTTTGCCATTGTAATCTTGTTGACAAAGTGGGAGTAGGCCTATGTCCTATGGAAATTTTCCACTACTCAGTGTAAGGAATCTGACTGAGAAGTATTGCACATTCCTCTTGAAACACCCTGTAGCCTATAGGTTGAGTTTTTCCATTGTCAATCTAAAATCAAGAACCAAAGATAAATGAAATTCAGATTGCTGACTGAGTGAGAAAGTTAGTCTTCTCATGTTGCTCCGAATATTGTAGCCTACTCCAACACTGCAAAGTATCAGATGGAAGGAACACGTTAAGAAGAAACGAGAACAACTAGGCATCAAATTCAAGAAAATGTACTGGCTTCTTGGCAGGACATAAAAGTTGTCAATTCATAACAAACTGCTTCTCTACAAGCAGATTCTCAAGCCGGTGAACCTAGGTGATTCCATAGGTGGACCTATGAAATTCAACTGTGAGGCTGTATCCGACCATCCAATATCCAGAGATCATCCAGCGCTTCCAGAATAAAATACTTAGGAGTAGTGTTGATGCTCCTTGGTACATCAGGAACTCTGATCAGGACCCGAGAGTGGCATAAGTCATCAGTGAAATCCAGAGTTTTTCATTCAAACACGAGAGAAGCAAACCAGCTGCTCAACGTGCATGGTATACGAAGACTTAAATTCAGGAAGGCACACGAATTAATTTAGTGTTCGTAAAAAGTTGTGTTCGTAAGCAGAGTACAGTATCCTTTTTTACTATGTGTATATGTGAAAAAAATATTATTAGTTATTAACTAATGTCTAAGCCAATGGGTCATAACTATTCTAATTACTTGTATCAATTTAAGTTAAAATAGAATGGCTTATTAGTCTCTTACTAGGTGCTAAATTAATTGATTGAAAAAAGACAAATGTTGCTCCGTTGTTTTCGAACAAATACGACGCAACGGTAGGAATCATGGGGAGACTATTATTTTTGTCTTGTCACGCCCTGCCCTGCCGCCTCTTCTGTAATGTGCATCCACCATCCAGCCATACGGATGATTTATCCATGAGTATTCTACTCAAATCAAGTTAGTTCTATTCAAATTACAGTACCAAGTCTACATTAAAAAAAACAAGAAAGAAGATAAAAAAAGATAAATCTTTATAATAATTTGGAATAATGATCCATGAACTTTTTCTATGAAATGAACTCTACATCTTTCAGGTTCCTGAAATGTCTCTGTAACCGAACTGTGTAATTAGTCTCATTTCTATTTATTCTCATAGTATAGGATTTAAACCGATATAAGGGAAAAGCACCAGTTGTGGCCACTGCTTCAGTAGTGGCCACTTGAATGGTTTTTCCTTTAAAATACGAATTTGCTGCCTTCAAATGAGTTCTAAACCTACTAGAGACTTATTTCATACTATTTAGCAGCTAAATAGTTCAAATAGGAGCTCTTAGAGTATGATCAAAGTTTTCTGAGAGAAATTTATCGTCGCCATTCCACTCGAATACGTGGCTTCAGTAAGAAGTTCAGTTTTGTCTTAGACGATTCAGTAAGAAGGAATCTATACAAATTGTTGTATTATGACTAGAAAGTCTATAAATTTTGCATTTTCTGGTGTTATAATCATTCCCTAGAATGTCTAGATGTTGTTAAGAAGTTTTCTAGTCAAATATAGTTGATATTTTGGCGTTAAAGCAGACTGGCCACTACTAGCACAAGAAACCGTGAATAATCTAGTAGTGGTCACCCAATAGATATTGTCATAGAAGTTGTAGATATTAGAGTAAAAGTTGATGTTATTCGAATTAATGTTCTTCTTATACTGTTTCAAAAAGGTTACAGAGAAAAAATAACTTTAAAACGTCCATTTTCACTTTTCTAGTGGCTTGTAACCAACAACTATGCATTATAAACTTGTTGCATTCAACTCATTTTAATATAACCTATTATTATTTCTGGCGTTATTATCACATTCTGGAATGTAAAATTAGCTTACTTAAATGATTGCAACAAGCAACTTGAGAAATTGAATTTTAAATAAGCATAGAACATCATGTGGCCACTACAGAATCAGTAAATGGCCACTACTGAATCATAGTGGCCACTACTGAAACATAGTGGCCACTTTAAAATAAAAATCGAGCTCTACGAAAAGTTTAATAATTATTTTTTGAATTGAAATATCAGCCATTTTAAGTAACGAGTGAATCAAGAAGGATCTGGGCTACATGTTCATTGAGTTTAAGATGAGATAAACTGATGGAATGGTCTCACAATTCTGCATAAACTATAAAAAATTCCTTAAACATGGCCACTACTGGTGTTTTTACCTTACTGTATTATGTAATCTACATGGATAAAGTGTTTCAATCTGAATCTGAAACCGTTAAGGCGTAAACTATACATTTCAAGAAGCAAGACATCTATAGTTCAATAGAGGATGTTCACTTGATGGAATACAGTGAGTGATCCACATGAGATAATACAGTGAGTCCTTGGTTTATCTACAACAGCTTACAAAATGTATATCTTAAAGAATTGAAACGAATAAGTATCCAATAGAATTGAAACGAAATTCCAGATGAAAGAACGAGTTGTGTAAGAGAGAAGATTGGAATTATCAGGCAATGGAGAGTGGAATGGGTCTGATAATAGGATTACTATTCTATTTAATCACTGTGAGTGATACATTAAATAGATCAAGTTTGTTCAAGAACAACTAACGTAATATTGGTTGAAATAGTGCTGAAATCTGTTACCACATCCAATTATGATCAATTGAGATAGATTCGGATTGAAATGTGCAAATAAATTACAGCGGTGAAGCTGAAACCACAGAATAGTAGATTTAGTAGTTTAGACGAGACTAGAATGCCTAAACCACTTGAACAAAGTCACTATTTTACTTCGTCAACCAGACCACAAACAAGCTATTGATTTAGGCCTGCAGCACACCTGTTGCACATAATAGTTGTTGAGGACACACTAAAAGAATGTTTGGTGCAATTAATTTGAATTTGGTAAAATAGTTTTGGTGTGAATTGTAGAATTGATTTGGATCCAAACGTCTTTTGGAATACAATATTGAATAAATATCGTCTAGACTGTATTTCAAAAACAGAAATTAAAAATTACCAACCAGATTAATAATAATTTATTGATTAGAGGATGATCTACATTCCTCTAATGTATTTCACTAATTTATTTGTAATACTAATGTATTTCTTCCAATTTACTTTAAGGCAAAAAGCAAAATGGATATTCATTTCTACAACACCATCTTCTCAAATTCTATTATTTCAAAAATTTAATAAATAACAATATTTGCTTTGTTCAAGTAGTTTACACCCCACGACATAAAAGTATTCTATTCAAAATTGAAATTAATTCCCAGTTTTCATGGAAAAATAAATTAAAAATCATGTAATAGAAAAAAAAGTTTTTCTGCGTTAAAAACGTCAAAGCATTGAAATTTAAATTTATAAATTATTATAACGATATCAAGGGTGAAAAATAATATGTGTGTTTTCCTCAAACCATAACAATATTAACCTCTAAGCTTTAGATTTATAAGGTATAAAATATTTCAACAACCAGTAAACATTTCTATCAACAATGATATTTCTGAGAGAATAAAATGTTTAGTGACAATTATTCATCATCAAGCAGATCCACGATTAGGTCGTCTCAGCAAGGGTTGAACAGCAAACTAATATTCCACAATAAAATGATAAAGTGAAATCCGTCCACAGTCCAGTCAATAATTGCCGACGAATGCAGACAGTAGGGTCTGAGTTGAGGTTATCGTTGTTATCAATAGTCAAATTTATCGTTGCCATCACTTTTGCAACGTGAATTATTCAGGTGGCCGTGATGGTTTGTCCCTACACCCTTCTCCCTTCCTCCCTCACAAAACAACCTACAATACAACCTGTGTATGGGGAAATGTTTAGCGCATGCAAATGGTTAGAAGCAAGCGGCGACATGCAGAATTACATGTCGTGAAAGGGTGAGAGGGACCGGGAATGCATGGCGTTATGTTGTTATAACATGAGAGACGTTGCGATTTAATTGCTGCGTTGAATGATATGCTACTGCTGCTGCTGCCACCGTGTTGTGAGTGACATGTGGGGTCGGGGGCGGTAGCGGGAGGGGGCGGCGAGCTGGCCGTGACAGTTACACCGGTCCGCGACAACTATTGCCACCGCTCAATCTCAAACGATTTCCTACTGCCACTGTGACAACTCTGTGAGACAAGGTGTGTGATTGGGCTGGAAAAGAATGACACCAATGAGGGTGAGTGTAGTGATTCAAAATGAACAGGTAGGCTATATCACAAGAATGACAGAAAGAAATAATGACACCAATCTCCGCAACTGAAAAGTGTTATGTTATTATATGATGTATATATGTTTATTTGTCAATAAAAATCTTTCAATCAATTTACTCTTGCAATAAATGGAGAATACACTAACAAAGATATAATGTTTTGGATGGGATATATTGATGTACGTGGAATAGACGTGGATCAGTAAATGAGTAGAACGAAAGTGACTGGATGGATATAGATGGAGTCTGGCTGCAATAATGAATACATATACAGCACTCAATTAATAAGTGATCCGAAGTATGTGAATGGTTAACATTTGGCAAGAAAAAAATACTGATACTTGGTGCTGGATAACTCACTTGTACTAGATAATTGGTAATAAGCCAAAGTAGGGAGTTGACAATCAAAAATGATTCGCTTTATGAACTCGCAGCTAGCGCACAAGTTTTCTTTGCTGGCTGTGCCAAATCATTTAGATATATTTTAATTTAAATTTATTATGCATTTTGTATGTATCATTCATATTTTGTAATTAACTACTGTATGTAATTTTTGGCGAAATAAATATATTATTATATTATATTATTATTATGATTGAGTGGCTTTCATGTCAGCTTTCCCTTCAATCAATTAATCAGATAAGCGTGAGCTTTGAT
This sequence comes from Sogatella furcifera, assembly GCA_017141385.1. Lineage (NCBI taxonomy): Eukaryota > Metazoa > Arthropoda > Insecta > Hemiptera > Delphacidae > Sogatella > Sogatella furcifera. The sequence continues at coordinate 12,388,459 of CM029548.1, forward strand.
CAATGTAATAAATAAAGCCTACATAGAAATGGATGTGGAAAGATATACATAGTTGTGGAAAATGTCATTCTTATAATTCTTAGTAGACGTGTCTACTATGAATTATAAGTGTCTACTTATACAAATATATACGTGTCTACTACATTGTGTATTCCATATCTCAATACGTGCGATGCCAATACGGAACTTGAGAATTATCTAATGAATTATAACTATTGAATGATCTATCACCTCTATTATCTAATGAAGTATAAGAGAATCATGAATTATACTTGCAATATTGAACTCGTAAATGGAATAATCTGAGTGCACAATCTCCTAGGTTCCCATTAGCCCAGAATGGTCTTTTTCAGCACCAATTTTAGAATAATTCCAAGCTCATTTCCCAGAGGATTAGGTCTCAGGGATGAGTGACAGTTTCCAATCTGTTGCAGAAGTATTACATTCACAATGTATTGTTTTCTTCCATTTCCTATTCATTCACAAATTAGTTGTAAGTTTGTGAAAAGACACATTTAACGGATGAGCCGGGAACGGCGAACGTTTAACGATCCACCAGCCATAAAACACATTGGAAAAGGAAGAAGTAATAGAAAAGCCGGCAAAATTCTTCGAATCGGATTTCAATTTTTTCCCACCCAAAAAAGGGATGGCCAGTTTTTTTTCTTACATGGATGATCCATGTAAGAGTAGGCACAGTTCATGCAAGCTAAGAAGACACGCAGCTACAATGTGAAGTGTATTGTTATGGCGTTTATTCTCAGCTTGCCCGAGCTATAGTAGATCCTATACTTCTTCAAAGACCTTTCACCGCCGTGAACCCTTTTGACTACCACCCAGTCCTAGCATGATTTACAAGCTCAGTTCATCGCTTCCATGAGTGGGTTATATATTACTTTTTAAGCCTGATTTCATCTTTTATAGGCTATAGGCTACCGACAAATAGATTTATGACAAGCTCTTCAACTGTATGGAGAACTAAAAAAATGGGGGCTGGCGCTTTAAAGTTTCTGCACCTGGAAGCTGTTTTTTAAGAGTATTGAAAGTGAAAAATTTCTGATAAAACGAAACTCAATCCATTATTGTAAATAGATTACGGCTTAATAATCTGAATATCAATACAAAGTACTATTGATTCCTGCACAGCTAGTGTCACTCACTTTTTCGCTTGACCCCCTCCTGATCTTATTTATCTCTTAATGGAACTATCGTAATTATATGACTAAATAGCCAATATCATAGTTGCTAATGCATATCAACAGGATAGAAGTTTTTAGAAAGTTTGATAGATAGTATTTGAATTGCATCATTCGTTAATGTATTACAGGCATCTCATTATACATCATTATAAAATTATTGCAATAAGTCAATTTTTCAAGTTACTATAGTTCTTATCTTCGCGTTTTTGCAAGTCTTTAAATCGTTTTAAATTATTAAAATCGTTATTAAAATGTGTAAATCTCTAGCCAAGTATTTCGTCACTTTTCTTATTGGAAAATTTGGTATTTTTACAGGGAAGAGCTTCACAATCACGATAACGGTAGCCTCCTGTCCACCTCAAATTGCCACTTACAATAAAGCAATAAAAGTCACCGTTGACGGACCCAGAGAGCCTCGCTCGAAAACAAGTAAGTTCATCTTTGTCACTCTTCTCATCGTGTCAGTATTCATACATTCATATAATTTACGATAGAATAGAAAAAATACTTTAGAAAATACAAATAATTTTCTTCCTCCGTGACATAACTTTTATATTATTTATCTCAAATTGAACATTTTTGTGTTATAATCAAGTAAAAAGTATGATTTTCTTGAAACTAGTTTCCTAGCAGTTACCCTGGACCTCATTATTGATTGATTAGAGCATAAGACTCAAGCTATTGGTTTGCAACCTCCATTCATTTGCACTTTGATTGGAGAGCCCTTCAAGTCATCGACGAGGACTACAGATTTGTAGCCTAACTAACAATAATTGATTTTAAGTCATAGACTAAGCTCCACTTGCATCGTTATAAGTGCTTTCCGGAAATAGGACTTGGAAGCAGATAATAAGCAGGAAGAACAGAGCGGGCGCTGGAGAAATAATCCTAGAGGAGGAAGTTCAGACCACTTCGAGGAGGGTGGACTGTTAATTGTTGGAGTTCAGTCAGTATAATATTTGATCAGTACAAAATTTTAATATAAGTTTTAATAAGATTAAGATGGGAGAAAATAGCATGCATACGCCTGCATAATCCTAGGTATCCTAGATGTCACCTCAGAAATAAAAATAATTGATAAAAAATTAATCAATTGATAAAATTCAGAACAATATTTGAAAAAGAATGAAGTGAGAGAAAATAAAATTGGACTGATTCTACATAAGACTATAACAAATTTCAGGGATCACCTAAAAAATTAAAAAGGGAAGAAAGGAATATTTTATGCGAGAAGATGAATATTAATAGACAGAGGGATTCAGAAAAATGATAATTTATTAATGTAATGACAGCAACTTAATTGTAGAATTTTAAATTGATAAAACATGGCTTTTTTATTCTTGTGAGTTGAAATTTGTGAGCATAGTGAAAGTGGACATTGTGGATAGACATATAACCTACATCTTAAACCTTCATCATCATCACTCATTCATCCTTTGCTTAAAATACTTGGAAACCAAGTCGCAATTGTAAAGAAAGAATAAAGAATAACTTTGATACGTGATATTGACGTATGTCTTTCCTCTAAATTGTCTAGAGAAGATTCTATTCTACATCAAATATAGTTGTAATAATTACCTGTACAAAATATGAAATAAATTTGAATCGTCTCCAATACTTGACAAGAGTTAGAGCTCTATCAAATCTTATTAAATCTGTCTATCAAATCTTATTAAATAGTTTAAAGACTGAGAACTTGAGAACTGGTTCAAAGTATGGTGATGTGAAGTCAAGTATTGAGTAACCGAAGCTTCTTTAATTATGGGGAGAAGATTTGATCGTGCACAGTGTACTGAATGGTTTTCAGCAAGAGGATGAGAAACACACTATCCTACTCACAGAGTGTCATGTGGTTAAAGGCAAAGGAACAAGGATAAGAATCAGGCACATTACTGTTCCTAAATGCAAGTGCATCCGTTTGGTAAAGGACCCACCGACCAATAAGCAATATTGAGAATTGAGTGCAGTGGTATTGCGAGTGCCATCAGCAGTGCACTTGTAGCGATCGGCCTGAAAGCAGAGCGGCGCATCGCATGAATTATTCGTCAACAGGCTAATGACGGCTCCGATCGTTTGTAAAGCACGCAGTTAAAGGCCTGTGTGCATACAGCCGATCTGGAAATCGCGTTAAGACGACAAATTGGCAGGCATTAGGCCACCTGGTCCGGCGCATAATTCTGTTAGCGCTGCGACGTCGTCTCCGCTTTGGCAACTTTGGCGCTGCAGCCGCCTTGACGCCAAACCGGCCAAAGTAGCGGCCCTTTGACTTTGACCCGACGCCGCATCGTCAAGCTTAGCCCCTGATCGAATAAGTCGACTCCTCTTGACCAGTACAGTACAGTGTCCCCACCACTTGCAGTACAGTGATGATCCTATAGGTCATTGCTAATTATTCTCATTGGCCTCCTTACCCTCAATTCAACAAACATTTTCACATTGAAATCAAGAAAGCTTGATCAAAGCATTATACGCAGTGGAAAATTTCAACGTGAGAAGAGAATTTGTAGATATTCATACAAAATATACAACACAAACTAAAATCTTTCACAAGACTCTCATCACTAGAGAATTACGATAACTGTATTTTTTTTTTATCAAGAATGGATAATGTGCTTGAAGTGGGCTGATTCCTTCAAATCCTGTGGATATTTCTTGAAGATATCTCAGGGTTGATTACAAGACTTAGTATGAAATCCATGGTTCTTTATAACACCATTTTCTTCTGCTCCACCTAGAATGCAATAAGACCAGCAGAGGAAAATAACCATGTTTTAAACTTTCGGTTTATCCGATCTATTCGTTAAAAATATTCATTCTTGTATCTCAAGGGGTTGTTATTCTGATCCACAATGATTTTGTGGAATCGGAATCTTTACAGATTAATAAGCCTATCAAGCAGTTCTTTTGTAATTTTTGAAGAATTATCATTTTCGCAAATTTATAACTTCAAATAGCTGAATGCTGAAGTTGAAGTTTTAGTTGAATGTATGAATGGGCATAAATGTACAGTGACCAAAATATGAACAAAATTAGTGATTACACTACCACAAAATTACAGTACTATTGTGATTTAAATAAGAAGAACAAATTAGTACTGACCCCTACAAACTATTAAAAGAAGAATGATTATCAAGTACATTCAAAGTTGAGTGTTTGAAGTATGAAGGTCAAGAACGAGAGTAAACAATTTGTTGGTTTTATGAAGATGCAAACATAGGTCAAAATTAAGATCCACTTGAAGCATGGAAGGGAATGTTTGTTAGGGCTTACTTCATCATTAGAATACTGATGTATATTTCCTTATAAATACCTACAATCGTGGAATATACAAGCGGAAGAGAGCAAACAAAGAATGGATCGAACTATCTAGTTATTTTCGCAAATAGAATGAACCTGACACTTATCCAACATTCAACTTAATTCGCATCTTTCTCATCCACTTTGACTAAATGAATAAACAAACGTCCCTTATTCAATTATTGACTGTTAGTTTTCGAACACTAATTTGTATAATTTCAAAAGAGAATCAAGTAGGAGAGAGGAAAGACGGTTATTAAGTGGCATTTAACCAGCCCCAAATGAAATGGAGCTATTCATTGAATTCGAAAAAAACAGATGCTGAATTCAACGTCAGAACAGGTCACGCGAACTGTTTACAAAGCTGTCGAATTAACTAACCAATTGGAAACGGAAAAGTAATAACGTGAGTTAACTGGAGAATAGGTACAATGAGGGCAATTAGAGTGTGAGTTTTGCTGAGGGGCTCCTGCTACTCAAACACATGTGCCCGCTGCTAGACATTCGCCCATTGTTGGTTGTCCAACCTGGCACGAGCTCAAAAAACCGGCTGCATTAATTTTTTTCTCAAAAATGGACCTTCAGGCTAGTTTCTTCTACTTCCCTCAGTTTTTTCCATAGTGATTTCAGAGTCAGATATGTTTTTCCTTGGTTTTTTCTACTTCTGCTTCGACACGCGTTTATCTATTATTTTTTATGATAATCATACATCAACCTCACACCATCTGAGACCAATTGAAAACAATGCTTTTTTCATGAAATGAGATTGCTATGGGTATGGGTTGTATAAAAACTAGAATACCGCATTAAAAGTTTTCTTCTAAGAAAGTGGGTAATGAGGAAGGAAAATTTTATTCTTTCTCTGCGGTGTTAAAGTGGGAGGATAGTTGGTTTTCCATTCATTTTTAGGGAAACTCCACAATGGAATCTCCAAATCTTCAAGATATAAGGAACTGAAGTCTGTTAATTTTGGATATTTCATTTTATATTTTATAAATTTGGATATTTGTTTATTTATATAGTAGGAAAACGAGAGATAAGAAATGTATAAATTGGAACAATTTAAATTGAACAATGAACAATTGTAAATGTAAATGAATAAATGAACAATTTAAATTGATGAATCAGGATTTATTCTATTTCAGAACCAGTACGCTATCCAGTTGACCGTTCAACTAAATCTCAGATGAGCCATCGTTACTTGAAAGTTATCAATGCAATATGAATCCAATGTGAAATTTATAAATTTAATCCTCATCTATCAATAACATTTGGGCTCTGTGAACATTGCCAATCCATGTGGTTTACAAAATATAGAGCCCAAACCAAATAACTCCCTAAACAAATTCCATTGAACCTTAAGTTATACCACAGGTTCATATTCGTTAATCAACCGCTAATCAATCCAGAGATAATAAAACTTCCAATACTCACTGAATCAATCGCTTTAGAATACCATATACCTTCGGACAGAACAACTACCGAAGCCACTGTCAGCAGATTTTCGATTAGTCCAATAATCTCGGCAACCTTCAGTGATAAAATTTGCGGTTGGCATGAAACTAATTCAAGAAGTTTGTTTCCGAGAAGGGAGGAGAATGCGCCCCTTTGATCATATTATTGTTCTACGTCGCGCGCTCACACATACTCAGTAATTGATTTGTCAGCGAGTTTCAAAGGAATTCGTCTACTTCCACGTGTGTAACAAATGCAAAACAATAATTATTATTTGGTGGAGTGACACTGATTAAATAAACTTGCAAGGCACCTAACACCGTGTTACCAATCCATAACTTTGGCCTCCAAATCAAGCAGTCTTTCAACATATCTTTGACAATGCACCAGCATCACCAACCAAATAATATTTTCGTAGGGTAATAATCAATTTGATTAACTCCATCCTCCCTTCAGAGATTTTCACTTGTGCCATCATTGGAAATTAATGCCACAAAAGCACTGGTGATGATGGTAGAGTTGGTCAGGGACTGCACTAATTTAAACAGTAAGTTTAACAGTACACATTTAACAGTAAGAAATATCAAAATTGAAATCACTGGTAATGGATTGAAAGCAAAAATGAATTGGAACAAATATGATCAATATTTATGGGGTTTACACTCATTTAAACTGTAATCCTATTATATTGAGCGAGTAATTTCTGTATGTATGTATGTATATGTATGTATGTATGTATGTATGTTTGTATGTGGAACCACGGATCTAGAAAATGGCTCTAACGATTTTCTTGAAATTTGAAATGTAATATAACCGTGATGGAAAAATAAGATTGCACCAGGTCTCATGTCCGGGAAAACTCTCTGGCAGTATTAATAAAAGGATTAAATATTCCTCATTCAGGCATAATCCCAAATACTGCGTATAATGGCTGTTATCGTTAGCTGACCAAAACTATCCAGCTGGAGTAAATGGAGTTACATGCAAGTCTATAACACATGTTCATGCCAAAAAATTGTGAAAGGTGATAAATTTTTACAATATTTTTGTTACAATATTTCATTTTTCTACAATAACAAATTTATGAAATTCAACAGTTCGGCCGCAGCTTTAGAGCGAAATCTCGGTACCAAATATTAAGAAATAACAATCACAACGAGAGTTATACATGTATGCTTTACTATAGGCTTCTTCGGAGACGTAACATCAAGCTATGGCTTGATTTCATTTTTTCAACAGAAAAACGAAATATTCTGCAAATAGAGTGAAGATCCGAATTTCTTACTAACAATAGAAAATAAATCATTCCAGCTACAATCATTTCTGAGCTATTTCACAAATCACAATAATCTTAGATTTGTGCGAATACCTTTCTGTCATAATTTTGTAAATCATATAAGAAATGAGATGGAAATACGAAATCATGTATTCATTCTAGTTTTATATGTCATAGAATTGATAACCACTAAACTGATAACTTATTAAAATACTGTCATAGACCGGCCTAATCTTATACTGCAGTTCTAATCTATCATACGGTTCATATGATAAATCAATCATAGAATTCTATTATCTCTGCTATCAGGTAGCAGAGAATCGATTCAAGAAAAATGTAGATGCACATAAATCGATTCAGATGAAGTCAACGATCCATAGTGCTCTTGTTGTGGTCCATTTGCGATCAGTCTCTTGTGCTGTGCTCTGCGCTGCACTGCTCATTAGGCGGCCTAATCATTTCCTCAAGGCGCGTTCACACGGTCCAACTTTGGACGCTTCCGTTCACAGTAGCGATAGTGTACGGCTCGCGCCATTCCTTCGACACACTTCCCTTCTCACCAACTCATTCAAAAGGACTTCATTCATGAGAAAATAATTGTAATCATATCAATTATTCCAGACACAAAAAAGTTTCTCATTGAATCGCTCCTGATAATACATTCTATATTGTGGACTTTACTATCAATTCTCACTTATTATTCATGTTATAAGCTGTTATCAAATATTTGAAAAAATATCCCCCCATTGAATGCTGATGATAACAGTTATTGGATATTTAATAATTGAGCATTGAAATAACAACAATGCTTATCATATTGAAAATTTAAAATCATAAAACCTTTCCTCATAGAATTTGTGGTGACAAAGATTACAACAATATTATTATCCGTGGGAGAATAATTTTAACGGTTACTATATGAATTTTGGCAAACAGTAAAAACTGTTCTTTTGTTGGCTACATTGAAATTTCAATTGTAATATAATACTAATGTCAACACAACAAGCAAATGGTAACATAATGCTTCTCTCAAAATATTTATTTTAAAATAGAATGCATAATTACCTGTAAGGCTGTAAAGAATCCTTCAGTTGTAAATTACTCCGTCTTTCTACTACTGCATAGATTGGATCATTGTCTTCAATCAAGCTGTACAAACTGCTACCTAAAACAATAAATATTAAACTTAAATTGAATGGCATGAATATTTTCATACAAAAACAAAAACATCTCTTGCTTTCAGAAGCAGAAAAGTATTTTGAAACTGGATTAATTTTGAATTGAATTCAAATACATCGCTGTTTAATAGTCTTTTTGCACCTGTGCAGAAATTCATGCAGTCAATGAGTCACAATGACAACATGTTTTTTCTTGATAATAATAAAGTTCTTGAAGGTTTAGTGTATCAATCACAAATGGATTTTCATAATCATTGAAGTATTTAATTCATGATGATGCCCTGCTAGGATAAAATAAAGGCTGCCATCCTATTCTACTCTTATTACCATACCAGATTTGTAACTTTCTATCACAAATAATTTTTCATCAATCACAAATGGACTTTCATAACACTGCAATTGAAGTTTGAAGAATATAATTCATGTTGATTAATGTTAGGATGAAATAAAGGCTGCCAGCCAGCCTATTATATTCTCACCATACCAGTTTTTACAAAATTTTTACTCAAGACATTTCCCTATCAATCACAAATGGATTTTCGTATTGTATAATTGTATATGTATTTAATTGATAAGCGCCAGTGACCACTTAGCAGTGACTTTGCTGACTTAAAATAGCGTCGGATGTTGCAGGACAGGCGCACCAGTTCCGTGCCATTGGCATCGGACAGCGGCCGTTCCTCGACTCGACATCGTTCACCTGCCACCTGCGCGAATTGGGCACCTATCGACGCAACAAGGACGACGCCCCCTCGCCCGAGCCGCCCCACGCCACCCCAGGCCACTACAAGATGCCCAATCCAACCACGCCGTCTGTTAACGGTAATGTCACAAACAATATTGCTCTTCTTCGCTTTAAAATCTTGAAAAACTCATTTAGTACTGAAATATTCTTATGTCTTTCATTGGTGAGGGGACCCTCTCGAGTAGGTTCAAACTCTCCATTATGGATTTATTTCAATACTGGCTACCCATCCAAAAGCAGTTCAAGATTTGACTTTACGATGACTAAGCAAACACCCTCAGTCCTCACTGAGTAACCAATAAGTCCTGAATTTCTCTTACGCTTACCTAGTCAATCGAACACCTTAATCACTTAATTTTGATTTAAAAACTTATTAAAACAATCGATATCAATATTCAATATTATATTATGTGTTTAGTGCTCATTATTATTGAGTCATTGAGTGCATAAATCGATAATCGAATATCTTGGTCTCTGTACAACCTTACTGCCTCAATTTTTTTCAAAAGATTATTCCAACAATCGAATAATCAATATTTTAAATAGGTTTAGTGGGAACAAATGATGGAGTTTGATGTGATGTATCCAAAATTTTCAAAACAATAAAAAATATTCTCATGAAAAATTGCTACCCGAAAGCTCAAAATATCTATTTCATATATCAATATAAAATTCCAGAATAAAGTTCAATTATTGAAATTTGAGGATTTAGAAAATAATTGAATAGGCTCTATATTTGGACTGCCTTTAGGATTTTGATATTTCCTTGATTAATGATGACCCTGAATAAACACATGAGAGGAAACCCGAAAAGAAGTGATAATTACAAGTGAAAATAGTAGTGATAGAACCACCGATAATTCAGCTACAACCAAAATTGAGAGTGATTAATGTGAATGTATATGCTGGAATGACAGTGGTTTCAGTCAGTTGGCCATTAAATTTCTTCCGCTTGAATTTTGAATCGCGGCAGGGCAGAGAGAGAACAAGTGTTATTTCATCTGGCACACAAACCGCGTGGGCTAATGAACTGTTGGACATAAAATTTCGCCCATCATTAACTAACCTTTATAGGCGCATATTATCGGCCAGTGATTCGCAATTAGTGGAGCCGATACAAGTTAGGGGTAAGGGGAAGGTGAAGGGTTACCTCAGGGCTGGACTATTTGCAGCCAATTACCATTTGTAGCCCGAACGGCCCCCTAATTAACGTTTTACCTTCGTAGTGAGTGCAAGCCGGGCAAACGAATTTGTAGAACGCGACCCAAGTCACTCATCAGACTTCCTCATTGGGCCACTCTCATTATTATGTGGCGGTTGTTCCCTTCATAATCAGTGAGAAAATTGATTTGCTCCAGCTCATATAGGTGGCTTCCGCAATGTCTCTCTACACGAATCAATCGTTGAATATCATAACAAAGCAATACGGAATTCATACTAGAAGAAATGATTGCTATAAACTATTGTTTACACTACAACATCTACCAAGTAGCTAAGTCATGATTTTTATTATAAATTAAGTCAAAATATAAATTTTTCAACTACTTTCTGTATTCAATTATTGTTTCTGTCAATCGCGTTCCATTTTCCAGTTATTGATTTTTAGCAATGGTACGAGTAGCTTGTTTTACATGAAATTATAATTGAGTCGATGGCATTTATTTTTACCTGGGAGGGCGACGTTAGGGCGCAGCAGGCCCCAGCTCTCTCATATACTTACCATAAGATGGTTGAAGCTAACCACTACCCTCTACCCTCCACCCTCTACCCTCTACCCTATACCCTCAACCCACCGGCAGTGCGGCCTCAGCCATAAAGAGGTCTGGTTTGTTCACCTGGATATACTTGAAACAAATTTACAATACCGGCACTTGTGCATGATCTTTACTATTAAATCACATCAGTAGACGTACATTTTTTCAAACTCATCAGATTACAAATATGAAAGAAAAGATTATTGAAAACAAATATTAATGATGAACAAGTCGACAACAGGCTGAATTTGATTTGAAAAAAAAACTTAATTAATAAATAAATTTCTCATATTAAAGTAATAAGTAAATTATATTGAACCATGCATTTTACCTGTAAGCTGAATATACACCAATAACAATCCCAGCGTTATAAAAACCAATCTGAATCATTCATTCATATATCATTAAAGCATTGTTATAGAACTGTTATTGCATTGGAAGCTAATGAAACGGTCATACGGTTCAAAATGCTCATCGGATTTGACAAGGTGAAATGACGATTTGAGTGGGGGGAATGATACGAGGCCACAGTTGGAATCAGAAATCGTCACTGCAGGGGGGTCAGTTTGCAGAATTGATGCAGATTTCCAACTCGTTACAATGCTTGCCAAAGAGGGTTGCAGCAATCGCCCGAAATGCTACTGTTGTTACCAGGGATGGTGGGGGGGAGGGGTTGGTATTGTAATGGAATAACAAAACCGGGCGTTGTAAGTGACACATTCAATAATTACCGGCTGACTCGAAGTGATAAATTAATTAATGACAGTGTCAGACACACAGCTCACCCGCCCCTCTTAGCCGAGTTTCCATCAGAGTTTACTAACTCCAATCCACCTGCGAATAGACTAATGCTACACTGCACTACTATTATAAGCGACACATCTTGCATGGAGCAAGCCCTGTCTCACAAGCCGAAACAATCTTCCCCCACATCAGACGGCTACAATCAAATTTGATGGAGTAATAAATGGTGGAACGTAATCATTGCGGAGACATAAAGGACTCGTAAAAGGAAACCAAGGAGTTTATAATAATTGGGAAAAGATTTCGGTGGCTTAAATGATTTTCGAGAAACCCCCCTTAAAAAAGATAGATAGAAATTTTCTTGACCCATGGGCATATCGTCAAATACCAATTGAGTCATTGATAGACAATGAGCCATGGAATTATCAAATATTAAGGAAGGATTAAAGTACTGTACTAGGGAGAAAGAACATTTTGGTGATAAAATTTCTATAATATCATTTCAATGAATTATTTCCCGATTAAATCATTCCCTAGATGATTTGAGGGCTAGTAGTGTAATTATTAATATTATATTATTCGCTGTAGAATAAATTTGTTGAGTACCAGAATCTGATTAGAGAACCCAGACAGTTCTTTTACAGAGGAAACGTTTTTATAGGCCTATGCATAAAAGAGGCGTTAATAAGCTGGTTTAAAGGTTTTAAAACAATGTTTTGAGTCTCATCTCTCATCCATATTTTCTTCCCGAAACTGGCAGCACTGAAAATCTCACCAAGAGAGCGTATAGTAGAAAAAACAGACTGCGCATCTTGGTGGCGGGCGGGCGGTCACTACACAAAAGTCAATTATTCAGCAAGGACCGGTAGACGTGTGATCTCGTGTCGACGCTTACCAGCAAGGAAACATACAAAACGAGTAATGAGTTTTCAGTATTTCGGGTTACACTGCACAGTAGTTGAAAACAAATTCGCTCGGAAGCCAGAAAATTATTGCTTAAAACACGAGAATTCAATTTACAATTTTCTTGGAGCCTTGATGGTGCTCCGTCGTGGAGTCTGTGTGTGTGCGTGTGTTGGAGTGGAATGACTACGATAATGATATGAGATGGGTCCGGCACCTGCCCCATCCCTAGCGCCATGATATCATTCTTCTTCTTTTCTTCTTCTTTTTCCTTCTTCTTCTTCTTCTTCTTCTTCTTCTTCTTCTTCTTCTTCTTCTTCTTCTTCTTCTTCTTCTTCTTCTTCTTCTTCTTCTTCTTCTTCTTCTTCTTCTTCTTCTTCTTCAACAATTTTCATGACGGATTCATTTTTACCTCATGCACCACATTGGTGTTGGTCGTGAAGGCTGTGGCTGCTATCACAGATCTGTGTCTGTGGTTCGACATTGGTGGCAGTGGTGGTCAGAAGGGTTCGCGCCAAAAACAAGACCACAATCTAACCACAGCACCGGCTACCGTACCACTCTGCTTAGTGGCTAATTGCCAACACTAAAGAGCTGTTTGGTTTCAAGCTTTTGAATTAAATCGTTGATGAGCCTATTTTTTCAACACCTTAGCTGGACTATGGACTTCATAATCGATCGGAAACTCTTTTAAATATATCCTTTCAAAGAGAGAGCTTGTGTCCCTTCTCCTTGAGGAGAAGAAAGACGAATTATTAGGAACGTTAAACATATAATCATAGTGAAGTTTTTCAAAGTTGTAGATTGTTGCGATCTTTTTGAACCTTGAACCAGTTTATGTTTGAAGAGCGATATGTGAAGATTATCCTCAACAGAAATTCAGCAAAAACGTGGGGCTCCATGGGGTGCCAAAATATGGATGCTTTTTGTACTTGAGAGACAGAAATGGAGTTGGAGGGGTAAACCTAATATTTTGAACTTTATTTTTATTTTTAACAGAATTTTTGAAAAAAATAAATGTTCTCAGTGTTGTACCAGGCCATTATCGGTAATTTTCATAATTATTTCTGTTATTTTGCTCCAAGTGTTGCATCACTTTTTTCAATAATTTCACTATTCAGTAACTAAAAAACGAACAAACAATTGCTACTTAAAGGAAGGAACATCATAACAACTTTAAATCCTTCTAAATATTCTTTCAATGAATATAATAAGATTATTAATTTTCTAACAAGATCTGTGTCTCTTATAAACAGATTTCTCCCCAAATTTATCCCAATTTTTATATGAAATACTTCCAAACCTTTTATTACATGGACAAAGATTATTATATGTCAAGTTGATTGAACCCTTCCTGTAAAAAATGATGTGTTGGATCGACAACGCAACAGTAGTTTTCAGGTTGAAGTGTAAATAGATTTATTCAGGTGGCGATTACACGATGCGATGGCTTCTCCACTTTTGTTTGTTCTTGTAGCTGCTGTACAGCGCCGTGAAGTTGAGCATTACCGTTGATGTTGTTTGATAATACTGTGATTCTTATTACGAAAACATTATCTGGAAATGAGTTTTATGATGAGATGAAGGAATATCCTTGTTTGCTCTGGAAGCTACGGCAGAAGGCCGACAGCCTCTATCTTCCTTTCTCTTCCTTATCCTATAATTCCTCCTCTCTCTCTTTATCCTATCTCATTGTTTCTCCCAGTTCCTCGTTGACCCCGCTCATCCTGATTCGACAGCGTACGGTAAATTGGTGTCTACCCGTGGAGGATCAACGCTGCACCTCAATTTTTCGGTAAAACATCTTCCATCTACCTTCTTTCTCTACAGATCCGGCAGTCTTTCGACGACTTTTTCCATTCCAAATCGCTGGTAAGGTAATGTCGAACGTGAGTCCTCCTCATGATCACAATCCACGGCTGACGTCGTTTCCAGTTTCCCCTCCATTATTCAAAGTAATTTTTTAGAACTACTGTTCTTCCTAATCAAATTCGTCTTGAGACTGATTTTTGTGAAAATTCTTATAAAGTCTTGTAGTCGATGAGATGTGATAGGTAAGATTGTCACTTTCTCCAGATTTTCATACTAAGTCTTATATCCTCCAAGATATAATGAGTCGATCAGTGAATTTTTATACAAGTTGGAAATTCCTTGATACTGTATTCTTTTTCGCCAAAATTTGGTGCCTTCACTGTTCACACATTTCTAATGCGGTCATGCCTACTGATGAAAAATCTTAATTCGAATTACAATATTTATATGTTGCTTGATCTTTAATCAATCTATCATTGTACTACTTGCAGAGTTTTTTGACACGGTATCTATATTGAAGAATAATTTTCTGCTACAGATTCAATAGCCTATTCACACGTTGAAAACGGGGTTTCAAGACATAAAATTCAAATCTGAACAAACTCATTTAAATTTGAAAGTAGCCTATAAGATTTGATATGATACTGAAACACCATTATTATAATAGCCCAGTAGTACACAATCTATAAATCCTCTGAATTGCACAACGCAAAGGTTACGAATCGTCTGGGTTGTATTTGACGCTAGACTTATATGAAAACCGCAGACCTGAGAGATTTGGGAAACGTTGACCTCAGTGCTCAGTGGTTAATACAACTATATAGGCTTACTATCGATACATTTCTGATACCCACTGACTGATTTATAAGTTTGGATTTGAAGGTGCTGAATTTTTTATAACTCACATTCACTTGTCAAAAACAATTCGAACGGAAAACTTTCGCAATAGAGGCTTATTCACTAGGTCTATATTGCTTCATTTACATCGACTTTTACATTCGCTTGCCTGACTTGTGTATTATTATCATTTTACGATGATAATTTATCCACTATCTGTAAAATTGAAAAAAAAACAGTGCATATTCTAGAACCTCCTTCTCTAATAAACACAATCATATTCTTTTTTATAAATGAGGTACACATTACAATTTAAAACAAACTCAAGTTACATTCTACTTTGATTCTAAGCATGATGAAACATCTTTCTGTGATAATCCTGATTATTAACACTCCAAGATCCTGAATTTTCGAATCATTCTAGAACTTTCGGAGTAAGAATGATCAACAAGTAAAAACTCATTATTTGACCATTTTCTTCACAGACGGAAAATCTGTTATTAGTCTGGTGGTGTAATGACTTTACTCAAAAGATAATGCTCAGTCGTGACTTCATGAAATGAGAATTGGATATCGCTAAATGACTTTTCCATATTACTGTAATTATCATCTTCTGATCGCGTATGACACATTATTATTTTTACGTCGAGCTTGGGAGTTCGAGATTCTACCGGATCATAAATGAGTTTAACATTGAAAAAAATTCATGTCGGATGTTAATCAAATTTGAAATAGAAACTTAAAAAGTGCTTGGTTCTTGATATTGTATGAAAATATAGTTCCAATTTGTGAAATCTTTTGTATTTAGTGTAGAGTATATCTTGGAATAGAAACAGAGTCTGAGATTCTCCCAGAATTTATATCTTCGCTCGAGCACTCTACAAAGCTAGAATAAACATTGCGGCAATATCATAATTTTGAAACCAGCCTAGTGTAATTATTAACCAAGAAAGCAAACAGTTTATCATATTTGCAAGAAACCACCAGACATTGCACTTCATTTAACAATCTCACTTTGAGGTTTGATCCATGCTAATATGGTCGATTGCGCACAAGCTAGTTCAGTAGGCTAATCTGGTTGAGAAATGCCTATGATACTTGTTGGATGAAGATGATTATGACATTGTTTTGAGCTATGAAGCAGTTGACTGGAGTGGTGAGCAACCTTCATTGCCTAGATAAGCTAATTATGTTGAAGGCAAAGGCAATCATAACAAAATAGTTATAATTCACTACATTTGATGTAATTACAATGAATTGGCTAGTAAATCTAGCAAATTGCAAGAATTTTGGCATTGATAGCGATTTCTATAAATATTCATCAACGGTATAAAACATTCAGAAACTAAACTGTACGGTACTTGGGAATGTTTAGGAACTATTGGCCTTGTACAAAGGAGTAAATCTATAAATTAATATTCAATTGTATAAAACATTCAGAAACTAAACTGTATGCCTACGGTACTTAGGAATGTTTAGGAACTATTAGCCCTGTACAGAGGGGTAAATAATAATACAATACAAGTATTCAACAATATCTTATGACAAATAGTTACAAAAGTCTCTAAATTTTATGGTTTCAAGCTCTACATATTGTGAAATGTTTATGCATTCGTCTTCACAGATATTTCATTTTGAAAAACTCAATTGTTTGTAAAAACTTTCTTCTCAATACTTGTATCAATTCTTTGTTTCGATAATAATTGATTATCAGGCAACTTAAGGATCTAAAATATTATATTACTCATATTACCAAGTAGGCCTATATAATCTGTCCAAACAAAGAAGACATTCTGGCATGATGGGGAAAATGACTCCAACTCGGCCAATATTGGTTCAAACATTATTAATTCGATCTCAAATATTGTATATCACAATGTTTCCAATGATTTGAGATCAAATTTATGAATTTTGAATTTTATATTGACCTAGTTGGAGTCATTTTCCCATATTTCCAGAATATGTGTCCTTTGCTTCGACAGCCTATAGGCCTACTTGGTAATTGGTAATATGAGCTTGAATATTTTATATCCTTGAGTTGCCTGATAATCAATTTTATTATCGAAAGAAAGAATTTATAAGTATTTATAAGAATTTATAAGTATTGAGAAGGCCTATTTGTGTTATTCCAAGTATCTGGACATTTGGACAATCTCCCTATACTTCCTTGTTTCAACTTTCAATTCTGCATCATTAGCGAGCCTTGCAAGTATTTCAATTTCACATTTAGATGCATATTGAGTCTTGCGAAACACGACTGCCGTCAGCTACCATTGATGTATGAGATTTATACAACACTACAGTTTGCTCCTGCTGCAAACTAGAATGTATTTTGAAATCATCGACGCCTGATTGGTTATTTTCTTCTGATGGAGATTGAAACAGTAGTCGACTGGTCACGCTCACACACGCCCCCCAATTTCCGGACAATATTCAATCGCTGCCTGCATGAGTTGTGAATGGAGTTGAAACAAAAGACAGGCGAAATGATTTTATAAAAACCGAAGAGAAAATCATAATAATACTGATGATGATGTGAAGTGAGCAATGGAGTAAAACAGTTCTGCATGGCCGGTTGGGAAAATCGTCAAACGATAGGAGCAAGCAAGCATAAATAAAATAAGGAAAATAATAAATCTATGAGCACGACTACGTGCCTTGATCATGGCCATCTGCCTCTGTCTCAGGTACCGTTGCTAGCCGTAGCTTCACTTGTTAGTGGAAAATATATTCAAATCGCATCGGCAAAATATGAAATGAAACAAAAGTCATGGAATGTAACTTGTTGCTTTCTGTTAGTTAACTCAATTCAAATTGATAAAAAAGAAATGGTTATTGAAACTTGATGAATGAACTGTAACGAAAAACTATTTCTATAGTCATCAATAGAATTATCAAAAATAGTTACAGAGAACTTGATAAATTGTCTTGATATTTGATGACAGTGATAACAATTACCTCTTGTCTACAACTTTGTTATGAAACTTTTTCAGAATTATTTATTGAGAAAACGCGTTGAATTCAAATTAAAATCGATTTCATTGGTAACAAGCAAAACAAATAGAGCAGCATATACTCAACAGGAGGAAATTCATGGTGACAGGTTTTGACAGGCGGAAAATATGAATGCTTTATTATATGAAAGCGAAAATTACAGAGTCATGTGAGCAGTAGCCTACAGAAGGGAAGAATTTTTTTGATAGTCTAACGATGAAAAAAATAGCTGCGAAATGAGATGATTCGTATAACTTTTAGAAAGTTAATAAGAATATATTAAAGTTAATGGGGGGAATATATTTTTTAGAGTTAAGATCCGTTCTTCAATGTAATCCTTCTTAAATGATAGTCAAAATACTGTACGGAAGAACAAATATATATTCTGTTCTACTTTTCAATTAGATACTGTAATAATAATAATAATTATTATTATTATTATTAGATACTGTTTTTATGTTACTTGAATAAATCCTTGATTGTATGACGGAATTGCTAGATTGTATATTTTTATGATACTATTTTAAGTTGCGAATAGCGTTCAAAGAAGAATTTTACAGACACTGTACAATTTAAAACCATCTGAGTAATACTGTCTCCAAATTTGAATTAGAGTCATGAACTCGTAAATTTACTAATTTACTTTCTCATACACATATCATTCTGCCCTAATAAGAAGAACGAATCGCTTGTCCCTCAAACATTTTGCCGCGGAGGACAGGCAGAAAAAGGACGGATTGGACGCGGCATTGAACAAAGTGATGGTCGGCATGGGAGAAAAGACCGATGAAGGCTTGGAACCCGAGGCGGCCATCACTGGTTCCAGGCAAATGAAGACCTGAACCGGCAATGTACTAATCATGCTATTAGTCCTGTCCGATCCCAGGCCTACATCTACAAATCGAAGTACGTCACATTCCAAGTGCTCTATAAATCAGACAAACTCTTCAATTCATCTCTATCCGATACCACATTATTCATACACACCTTCCTATATAAAAACTATATCTATCTAGTTGAAAAATATATATTATTCTATTTTTTATATAGTGTTGAGGGGGTGGACTTGGAAACGGTACTCTATTGAGATTGAGTTGTTAGCGGTACTAATGTAGTACTCCACAAAAGTTGAGCACACCGTGTCACTTCTGATTAATGCCCCTCTATTTCCATCGTTCACAATAACACAATAAAGATAACTAAGTGAGATCCCTCGCCTGAGGACTCCAGTATGGAGGTGCTGAATGGGATAGCATATTTTATGTGAGTGTTTTTGAACAACTCTTTCATAAAAGTAATTTTCAACTTTCAACTTTTCTTTCAAGTCTATGGAGAAAGGTAGTTGAAGTTGAACTTCTATCCTTCCTCTTCGGACTAATACTGCACTATTCATAGAAGAAATGTTGAACAATTGACGCTTTTGCAATTGAAAAATTAAAACACAATAAATAAGAATCCGTTCAAACTACACATTCATTAGCCTTTAGAGCACTTATTCATTAGAATGGTAAGTTGAGCTCAATATATGCTATTATAAGCAACATTGGAAGCAAGAGATGGTAGAGATTATATGAGCATTTAAGATCTTAAGTGAAATAGGGTTGTAAGGGGTAATGGGTTGTAAAGGGTTGAAAGTGGGTAATAGTGACCGATATGAAAATCTCCTTCATAATCATACATCAAGATATACTATGACTTCGTATCTAAAACTTCACAATTTTTTAAATTCTTTCAAATAAATGAGAAAAATATGCCAACTTATCTCTTGGCCAAGACCACTTTTAGTGCAAGGCTGCAAATAATGGCATTCAATGAATTGAAGAGGACAAGTCATTGGTTGTACTAATAATGTATATGATACTCATAAATGTGTTTGTTCTATGTATTAATGTAAATACCTCACGTATACAATGTGTTTGCTGGGTGGGATGGGATATGAAACAAAATAGAACAAGAATAAATCAAATCCCTGAACTTTAAAATATACTCAATATTTACCAATATTGCCCAATACAAGGCCAATACTCCATTTTCCCAATGATCTCTGATTTATTATATTGTAGATAATAAGCAATAGAATATAGGATAAACTTTTTGTGATTCTTACCTTTCTCACTCAATACCATCTCATCTTTACCATTACCATCTCTCTTTCTTCCTATCTTCCTTTCACATTTCTTCCACTTTTTCATCTCCATTTTCCTAATATTATATTTTTTAATTTCTTATTTATTTTTCAAGTTCTCAATGACTTGTTGAATTGAATCATGTTAGCAACTCTCAGGATTATCCTTGCTTGTGATTGATTTCTTCTATTTCAGCTAAACATTTTGTTTGAATAACTTTTGTTTTGAAGAACCACAATAAAGTTAGAATTTGAATTAACATCTATCAATGTATTATTCTATTAATAGTAATCTGTGAATTAGACAACTTTGCCAATTGAACGCATTCTAAAGACCAACAAATCAAATCGCGAAGATAGTTGTGTAAAATCGGGCGATGGCGGTGAGTTATCATCGTAGTTGTAGGAAAAGGCTGCAGCGATAAAACCTCAAAACCAAAGTGTCAGAAACATAGCTGTTGCCGCTAAGAGAATATTACAAGCCTCAAGAATAGAAACACTGCGGTTTGGAACCACTCCATTCTCTCACTCACACACCCACACTCCAACACACTCTCTCACTCACTCTCACATCCATCAACAGACAAGCTATCATACCACCACCACCATTGTCATCATCAGTATCATCATCTCAGACCAAGCTCCATTCATTCATAGGCTGCAAAATACACGATCATTCATAATTCGGTTCTTTATCGACTTCAGACTATACGTCGATTCCCCACTTCAAGTCAATGACACTCATACGGAATAATAGACAGAGTTGAGAGATGAGGAAAGAAGAGGAGATAGCTAAAGGAAATGCAAAGAGAGAGGGGAAGAAGAGATGGAAGGTTAAGTGACAAGGGGAAGAAAGGGGTGAAGTAAACGAGAGAGAGGGTGAGAGAGAAAGAATCAGAGAGAAGGGAATAAAGGGCAAAAGAAAATAAGGTAAAATAGAAGAGAAATATGGAAGAAGAGAAGAAAAGGAAGGAGAAGAGAGAGCAAATAGTGGAAGAATATTGAGAGAGCGACAAGAAGAGATTGCACGGACCCTAAGATAAGAAGAAAAGGTAGAACGCTTAGAAGAAAAGAGATTATAGAGAAAGGCGACAAAGAGACGGAGAAAAAGAAGATAGGGGGATGAGAGAGATGAGAGATAAATAAGAAAAATAAGAGCAAGAGTTGGAGACAGAAAGAATGGAAGATAGAAGATGGAACAAGGGAACAAAAATATTGTAAAATAAGAGAGATAATAAGGAGGTGAGAAAAATGGGGACAAAGAAAGGAAATAGCAAGCTGGAAAGAGAAGGTAAATATAAAAAAATAGGCAAGAAAACGAAGAGAAGGTGAAATGTAGGAAGAAACTCAAGAAAAAGAACAGTTAAAAGACTTTACAAAAAAAGAGGCGGTTAAAGAGAAGAGAGGACATGGAAACAAAAGAGAAAGGAAAGAGATAAAATAGGATGATAAAACCAAGATAATGAGGAATAAGAGAGGAGAAGAAAGAGCAAGAAAACTACAAAGAACGTAGATAGAGGGGAAAGAAGCAACAAGCAAGGAGATAAAGTGTTTTCCATACAAAGGAGAAACCTCTGATAGAAAAGGAAGTGAAAAGGCGATGATAAGCAATCCGGAATCTTGTGGGCGGCTTCACAAGATGATGATCGGACCAAATTATTTCTCTCGCTTACATCTTGCCTTCAGATAATTTTCGATTGATTGTGTGTGTTTTTGTGTTGCTCCAGGCAGGAAATCAATTGTTGAATGAGTGGAGTAGAATAATATTATAATACATCAGAAACTAATGGTGTTATTCACTGTAGAACGGAGTAAATCACTTTTCTTGGATAATTCACTTGTCGTAGATTGAATTTGAACTTAGTAAACAAAATAACAAAAGTTGGTTCAATCAAACGTCAAACCTGAATGAGTGCGAAGTTATAAAGATAATGAAATTTGAAGTTGATTATGATGCACTCAGTAACATTCTTCATCATTATTGCATTAGTAAATAATTAGAATCAAAACAATTTCTACTTTTTACTTTATTCTTAATTTCAGTATTCTTTATTATAGATTAACAAGAGATTGGCGAATGAATCGGTTTGAAATGTCTTCCAGTACCGGTATGTAAGAGAGATCACCTATCTCCATAAACCGAGAATAAAATAAAAATTTGATTCAATTCTACGAAATATTCTTCTTGAATGAGGGATGAAGTCAGTTGGAACCTAATATCAGTTTGGAATCGAATATCACAAATCTAAGAATTCCTCAATAAACGTAGCCTCAATACTCAGAACAAGATCTCACATTCATCATACAATATTGAAAATCTCCATCTCTATTAATAATTAATAAAGAACTAAACCGTCACTGAGACATTCGACGCGTGGCTGTATAGTTGAAGATTGAAGACGTACGGTAAGGCAATAATATTGATGTTGGTGATTAGAGCGAAGATTAGATTGGGGATTGGAAGGACGCTGTCAGATATACACGCCTGTTTTAAGCTTGTAATGGGCATTAGGGCAGATATAGCGATTGAACAGGTTCACATTAGACGCTGCATAAATGGTACCCACCGGCACTTTCTAGTTGCGCGTTATGCCTTATAGGCCTACTCATCCAATAATTCAGAGGCCTGCCTCACTTGCATTCGCACAGAAGAGAGTCGTTAGTGCAAGATTACCTGTGTACGCCCGTTCTCAATCAATCGCAAGCACTAATAATGAGGGTCTACTTGCAGAAGCCATAGCTACCTCAGTACCTAATCTGTAATTCAACAGCACATAGGCCAAATCAAATCCTATATTATTATGATTGCAGAGTAAGAAAGATTGGAGTACAAATAGGGCTACACACTGATTAGTTGATCTTAGATTATAAGCATAGAAAATGTGTTTTAAGACGGTGAAAATTCTAGAATTTCCCCTGAATCCCATGCTCTGGAGAGAGTCAACGATTTTTTATTTCACCATACTACGTATTATATTTAAAATTATTCTGTTGTAATTAATTTTCCACCTCAAAATCAATTTCCCAGGTTATCAAAAATTACAATTTGTACTTTTGTTACTTTGAGATAAAATTTAATTCAATTGTACATTTATATCAAAGGAGATTCTCATTCCGATTGAGGAGGAATTGATTGATTTTAATGTATTTTTTTGCCAGGTGTGAGACCTAAAGAAAAATCAAAATTTTAAATTAGCTCAAATTTTTAAGGAAGATGGATGTTGGAAGTAGCTTACATTAATAAATGAATTCTTCATCTTTTTAGTTCTAGATTCACGATAGGTATTATATAACGTTAGAGATTTACAACCCTTTTGAACATTCATTGTTGGAAAATTTCGATCAATCGCTCGAGATCATTTGTAATAATTCAAACACACTTATTAGCAATGTTTTGAATTATTTTTCTATCAAATTTTCCAAGATTAGAGACATAGATTGATATTCTAAAGATTTGCTCGGATTGGCCTTTAAATATCACAGGGCCATTGAACGTGTACAGGAGATTATCTTACAGAAGACTGGCTATTAAAGGAGTTGTTGGCCTTTTTTTGTGCATCTCAAGTGGGGAGAGAGTGCAGCCAACCCTTCGATTGAATTTGATCCTTTGAGACAAGTCAAGCGCCTAGCATGCAATTTGAGATACCTGGTTTCACCTTACACTTCATATTTACATCGCTCTCGTTTCCTCAAATCCGTTGTGTCAATCTCACTTCCGCTCTTTCTCTTTCTCAGTTCTCACTCAAACAACACTTCTCTTGCTCACTCTTCCAAAAATATTGGAAAAGATAATCTGATTTAATGATCAGAACTATAAACTCATATGAGTTACTTTCTTGACTTCACTCAAATTGATCTGTTACTATGAGTTTTTTTAGGAAAGTTGTATTGTTGTATTCTTTTACAAAATTTGAGTTGGGAGAGCGGGAGAGTTTCATGAACGAATAGCATGCAATTTGAGATTTCCGTTTGGATATGTTGAGAAAGATATACTAAAAAATTTTATTATGTTTTAACGCTGATAGACCTACTATTTGATCAAACTATCACATAGAGATTCCCGTTTTGAAACGTTGAGAGAGATACTGAGAATTTTATCATGTCTTGACAGTGATAGACCTACTATTTGATCAAACTGTATCATAGGAGCAAGTAGCAGAACAACTTTCCTGACTACTAGGATTAGAGTACATCTGCTTCAAAAAGTTGGCATGCTACTGTAATAAAATTTGAGTTGATGAACGCTTAGTGTTTTTGAGGTGTTCTTGAAGGTGATACGGTGTTTTAACAATGATACCACGCGATCAAATTGTTTATCAATATGCTTCTTGAATTCTCGCAGATTGATCCTTATCTTATTCAGAAAGTTGACACGTCGCAGTTAAAAAATTAGATTTGAAAGAGTTTGGTGAAGGTCGAATTGTCGTCTGATTCACCAACAAGTCGATGTTTTCCAAGTCTGGCAGACGGTGACTGGTCGAGCACTTGCTTTGCATAACAATTAGCACGTTTTCCTGTTCAATGGTTCAGTTTGAAAAGTCCCCATGACTAAAATCAGTATGACAATGAGACACCTGCAAAGCTGAGATGAGCGCTCGTTGCATGTCAATAGACATTAAAGTTCCATAATTTATAAGACCAACAGGTAACAGCTAATCAAATTTGATGATTATTGCGGTGGTTACCTCTTCAATTTTCTAAATGAATGACTTGTTTTCTTATAGACTAGTCATCATAAGTTCTCATCGACAATACATGTATTCGTTTGCATAAAGATTTGTGAACTATTCGTGAAGTTCATTCCAACAATTGAACACGTCTTGTGCTCCAATTTATTCTCAAAATACAGTATTTCTCGATTGTGTATAAGAGCTAATGGTGTTGTTTTTTCTGATAAGGTGTATTGGTCTTTTTAATTATTTTTCAACTTCAATATTGTAATTATGGACTAATAGATAATTAGATCGCAAACAACTATCATCGTTTCCTTAACTAATAAGAAATTAGTTATGTCGGCCAGATGAAACTTCCTTCGTGACACCCCACCGATCTATATTATTTTCAATATTAGTATATTTATACGCAAATGAGAATTCCAACAATGAGCCTAGACGAAGTCCATGAAGTCATCAGAAGTAAGTTGGCTACAGATAGATTTCTTCATTTTGATGAAATAAAGCAATTACGTATTTTAATGGTATTTGGATTGAGCTACCATTGAACCTTACCCTTATGATAATAATGCATTTTTATGGTTTGGATGCAGTCAAAAATTATTCTCTGAACTAATCGTGTTGAGTCATTTCCAATAATCCTACTGAGAAAACAAAACTGAAAATGAGTGCCGTAAAGGCTGATCAGATGATCCTGAAGGACAAAATTGAACAGAAAAAAGTAAAGCTCTTGAATTTGAGCAAACAAGGCTGAACTAATCCCTAATAAGGCGTTGTGTCTAGAATAATTCTAAAAATAAGACGAAATAAGGCAAAATCTATTATAATTGAATACTTTCCACTACTGATATTATGGCTCATGTGCCGAGATACTCCGTGTGACTCAGAGTTTCTGATAAGCTATAATGTGACGAACGATTTAATAATTCACAACAGTGGGAATTAGACTCGAACCCCTGTGGTTAATGGCCGATAGTGCGGACCACAAGACCACAAACACCTTTCTTCCACAAGCAGGCCTACCGCACTGATATGACGAATGCTTCTCTCGAATTAACACTGTTCATTAACAACCGCGATTAGCAGGACCCAATTAATACTTGAAAAAATAAATCATTCAATTATCACACTGCTCCAATTAAGATATAATTTTATCATTTCGACACATATTTAAATGTTTTCTGTTTGATCCACATTACGAAGGGTTCTAAATCGGACGAAAAAGAATTGTCTGTCCAAGCAAAGAAGACATTCTGTCAAGATAGGAAAATGACTCCAGCTCGGTCAATATTGGTTCAAAAATGATAAATTTGTTCGCAAATTATAGGAAACACTTGGATTACAATGTTGAGACTAAATTTATTATATTTGAAACAATATTGACCGAGCTGGAGTCATTTTCCCATCTTACCAGGATGTCTCCTTTGCTTGGACAGACTATACATACAGTAATCAGCTAGTAACTTGAATGAGAAACTAACTTTATTATTCAACTATCGCCCTATATTTTCTCATGCAACAGGGCTCTGAAACTTTAACAAATTGGAATTAGCACAAATCACCTTATTTGCAATACCTTGCAATCTTGCATCAAATTTAGTCTAAAACCTAAAACAAAGCCTCCTATTTTTTATTGAAGTTCCAAAACTGCAACCTGTTTCCCATAGTCAAAATCAGTGTGGAACAGATTTCCAGCGTATCGTTCAAAGGAAGTAGAGTGTAGTTTCGTAAAGGGAAGACGTTGGATGGATAGATGACACAGTGGACTTCCTGCAAGGATAAGAGCAGACCACACTGACGGCAGAAGAAGAGTGAGAGAGCTGAACGGATGGACATTGCTAACGAGTGAGTGAGAGAGTGAGTGTATCAGGTGTGCGTCTAACTCTACATCCTCAGGTGTGCCTCCTCACTCAGGGGCTTCTCATACGGGGGCTTATCAACTTACATGCTCTCCTTACACACTGTTCAGTCCAGTGATTGATCATCAACGTATTAAACATATGGTAGAATGGAATTTCTCAGGCGAGTTATAGTGATACCCAGTTGATACTCTTGGACAATGGCTTGGCTATAGGGAGATCATCAGTTCTCAAATAAAATAAAAAACTACAGCATTGAGGAATGAAGGAGTTCCAGTAACAGTTTTGTAGTTTCTCATCAATTAGAAAGCAGTAGGCTAAATGGTTATTAATATTACAAGTCGAATGATGAGTTGAAAAAAGTTCAAAAACAGTAGCCTAAAACAATGTGAATATATTGTAATACTATGTGAAATATTTCACAGTGGTTTGTGAGAGGTTGACTGTATCCAATACACTAGTGATTAGGCCTAAAGTAAAAGATTGAATGAACATTTTAATGGAAAAATAAAGTTCGGTCATTCGTCTTCATTGGAAGTATGAATGAAGTTGTTTGGAGAAAATAAAGGAATTTCAATGTATGATTTCTCATAAAAAGTTGTTTTTAATGAAGAAATCCTACTAAAATATAAGTTTTATACGTATCATGGAACGAGTTCGTTTCAAGTGCCATTTTTCCAATTCCATCA
Organism: Sogatella furcifera; assembly: GCA_017141385.1. NCBI lineage: Eukaryota > Metazoa > Arthropoda > Insecta > Hemiptera > Delphacidae > Sogatella > Sogatella furcifera. Next base: position 12,415,999 of record CM029548.1, read on the forward strand.
ATCCCTGAAATGTTTGACAACAATTCAAGTTCCTTTCATTTGAGAACATGCATATACTGAGAACATAGCCGTCAATAATACTTTTCAAACTTTTCTCTTGAAATATTGCACAAGTTCAACTCATAGAAATCACTCCTCGAAATTGGGGATTTTCCTATTCTCAGATACAATTCACAGAACAACGGTTGAGATTTTCTGTTATGAATACCGTCGAACTAGAGGTCAACAATGCAATATGCAATAAAGGTGTTAATTGAGACGAGAGCTTTGTTGATCCCATCGGCCATCTTCTCACAATCCACTAAAACAATTAGTGGAATGTAATGGCCACTCCTCAGCAACATCTTTGTGGTTTCCAGCTCCACGAAATCGTTCGACTTTGTTGCTACGCAACGCGTTACCGTACTAAATATCTCAATTCTATTTTGAAAACTGAGAAACTCCAGCCATTCAGGTACTCCATAGAGAACCTGGACCCTAAAGTTGGACTCTGGTAATAGATTCTCTTAATTCAGCAATGCTGCAGAATTATCCATGATCACATATATAGAAGATGATTATTCTAGTTTAAATTATTATTATTATGTTTTTCAAAATGATTTACGTCATTTTTTACATAACAAATCGGCTCTTTCAGCATAATCCAATTCTTATTGCTAGATAATTTTTGGCAGTTTATGAGAACAGTTCATTTCTGTCATATTCACATCTACGAGTAACTTATATTAATTTTGTAGAGAATTGAACTCAGCTATCAGAATCTATTCAGTACAAATATATTTAAACCACCTCGATTCGAATGTAACATGGAAAAATTACATGGAAAATGACAGATTAGGTAGGTAGATAGTTGGGTATGAACGGGAAACTCAATTGCATCCATTGAATACGAATGTGATTATGGAGGGTCGTGATCGCCACTGCTTCGGAATACACGCGCGCACATCCATGACGCAATAAGTGGCTGGATGCTGATAGTTTCCTAGCTAGTTGCACACTGAGGTAGCTGACGCATTATCAGGAGGCAGCAGAAGCACAACAAAAACCAGGAGATGATGCTCTTTATGCTCTTTAATGCATTATCAGACAGGCATCAGAAGCACAAATGCACAAAAAAAGCAGGAGATGTTGCCTAGCTCTTTGATCGTGGATCACTTTGATGGGAAACGCTGCTGCAGTCAAATTACCGGCGCGATCGCCCAGTTAGTATCCAGTAGAGTAGCATCCAGGTAGCTCTCGCTCCAAATTGGATCCGTCCTCACCGCTTTTGTTGTTCCGTGCCATTGGCTTTGTTTTATGAATCTCTCCAACTCACTGTTATTCCTTCGTTCCCATCTCATTTCAACTGCCCCATACGTAATAACTACTTGTCATTACCTGCTTTTTTTCTCTCCCTTCTCCTCCTCCTCCTCCTCCTCCTCCTCCTCCTCATCATTCGATTCAATCTTTCTTTCGTCAAACTACCTGCCTAGTAACTCAAGAGCAGTCAAATCGAAAATTTGAGTCCGATTAGTAAGGCTTCCTTGTGAAGAAATCAGAGTTCGATAAACTCGAGAAAAACGAACTTGGATAAAAAAATTCTTGTTCTCTGCAAGCTAGATTCCGAATTTTGATCATGATCACCCTCTAATTTTGCAAAAATTGCTTTGTGTACTATATTGTTTTTCAGAGATATTCCGTCTTCACCACCAAGAGAGTGCAGCTAGTTGGAATAAAAAGATGAAACATAAAAGACCAAAAATACATTCAGGCACATACAATCACCTTCAGAACTCCTACAGAATGAACATCAAATAATGAATTTTGAATTTTCCACGTGATCGGTTGATCTCCATAAGTCGATTGTGAGAGACAATAAATTGACCCTAAGCGACGTAGTAAGCGTAGTAAAATCCTGTCATCTGTCAAAGTATTGTAAGGATTTTGTTGCATTATTGTTATCAGACAATAAGCTATAATTTCACATTTAAACCAATCAATTTTATTGGAAATGAAGTATTGCAATGTTAGGTCCTGCTAAACCCGTAGGATTTCCAACAGGTGCTATTCAAATTCAAATATTATTCACAACTTGAAATAAAAAGTATGAATAAATGAATGTAAGTTATAATAAAACTACAGTAAATAAGAATAAGCGAATCGTACCTATTCAACCTCAACAACAGTAATAAATAAATCCTTCAACAAGTGGGACAAAGTCCCCCAAATTTTGAGAACGAAAAAAAAGGCCAGTAATTTTCGAAAACCGATGGAAGATGAAAGAGATTGCTGTATGGGGGAGGCTCCATGGAACCTATTATTTGAGAGAACAGTAGCGACCCAACCCAACACTCTACCTCAAGGCTTTGATTAACTCCTGTCTGCACCTTGTAAATGCAGCAAAACAAATAACTGACAAGGAGTGGATTGCAATTATTATTTCGTGAAAGAGCGGCGGCAGATAATAATGTAACGTTTTGTTTTTCAGTTAGTTTCTTCACAAAGAAGCCCGCAACTCGAAAGATGCATGAGTTTAGATTTTTCACTGTGTACCGTGTAGCCTACCGATGAATTCCATCAACCTCTTAGTAGATAGAGAAACCTTCCTAAAAATATCAAAAATTGTTAAAAAAATACATACGGTAGGGCTACTACTTATAAACTGAAACTTATAAACTATGCTCATAAACTGAAAAAAATAAATTGATATGATTTTCACTCATACTCACAATCATGTAACATATGATATGATAACGGTAGTCCTGATAGTGATAGGTTCCAATCCCTTACTTTATAATTTCTTTAAGCTACATTTTTTTTTCATTTTACTGCCAAATTCACTGATATATTTCCTTTTCTGTTTTCATCCAGATTCTAGTGAGCTGTTGAAAAAGCATCCCATTATAGTACTTGTATGATGTAATAATATGTCCTCTAGCTGGAGGATATTATTATAACTCGATATGAAAAACGCCTAGATATTCCTAGCTAGGACTTCAACATTTCACATTCCTGTCACTCCAACATATTTTTTCAAAGGATACTAGATGTAACACAACCTATGTCATTTTTTCGATCATAATGAATTAGATAACACTTTCCACCTTGTAAATAGGCACAAAAACACGACTTTGTCACAGGTTGTAAACTAGTTGCTATAAATCTGCTCCATCAATTTCACTGATCATCTTTTCACCGTGGAACGTGTTCAGTGCTCAGACTAGCGGAAAATGTTGTGAGTTCCATGTCTTCTACCATTCACCAACACTCTGTTGATTTCAAGAAGCTCATCCACTTTTATGAAGGCTGAGTAAACTTCACAAGATTCCAGCTCTAACACAACTTCAAATTCCCTATTGAGTAGTTTAATAAACTTCTGGTGATTCATGCAGGTTTTATCAATCACACCTCCATCTATACGACAAGATCGAATAATTCGAAATTATTAATTGGTCAACAGGTATTATCTCTTCTTATTTTCATATCTCACTGGTACATGTAGAATGTAATACAATAGGTAGGATACAATACAGTATACAATACAGTATACAATACAATACAGTAGGATAGGATTAATTTTCTCCCCATATAATAGTTTCACTTTTTTACATTGATAAGTTTTGGAGAACACTATATTATTCCTCGCAAGCACTCTCTGTCTACTAACGTGTTAGTAACATAAATTACATGAGAAATAACATTATCAATTTATGCTCGCGCAGCAAACTTCTATTGCTTTGAATTACGAAAACTAGACGTGGTAAAGTCATTGACGTAAGAAGGCAATTCAAATTCCCGATGCATTTGGGGACTTTCCTTCTCAAAGCACTCGATCCGCCTGGACACTAGTTTGGTCTCTAATTATAATTTTAGTGATGATTCATATGGTAATAAGCACGAATATTGAAATAGTATCCTAGTATCCGTGGTATTAAGAGTATGATTAAGAAGCCTATGATTAAGAGGTATATAAAAAGTTTGATCACATATTGAATTGAATGTGCAACCTCTAGTAAACTTCTATTAATTGAAAAAATATGTGATTATATCCATATCACATTTTTGGGAGGTGTTTAAAGTGATTTTAAGATAAACAAAAAAATCTCTTTGCACTTTAAATATTTTTTGGGAAACTGCACCTATTAAGATTTCTTTAGTGAAACAGAAATTCCACAACCACTGATATATTTTCCCAAAAATTGAACCTAATACCGGCGGTATTCATTAATTGGTTAGTGAATAAGAAATCCAGTTCTTCATAGAATCAAATATTTTCTCACGAATTATATAAATAATCCATTCAATACGATATATAAGTTTAGTAAACCAGACTGACTCGTCAACATTAATAACTTATAGCTAATGGAAAATAGAAACAGGTTGAAGAAAAAGGGTTAACTGTAAGAGGGTGAGGGTGCCGTCTGTGACTCAACTTCGCCCTACAAGAAAAAATAAAAAGCAGTAATTCAAATTTATAAGTTTCAGCCATTGTATTCTATTCCTAAAAATTTGTATTAGAAGTATTAGTAGGCATGATAAATATTTTAGTATGCTGTTGTGGTTTTTTATCAACCACACCGCAGATAAAAATACTCGTACATATTGGACTTTTCCAAGTGATAGTTGCTTAGCTGGGAACGGAAATCTGTTTGATATTCAATAGAAGAATTATAATCAATAACGCGATCTCAATAAAAAATTAGACGACTACAAAAATAACACAGCATGATTTATCATATAATAATTGATTTTACAAGAAAAAGTTTATATTGTTCATTGAATCATTTAATCTTTATAACAAAAACTGGATTGAAGTGTTTGAATGATATCGGTGGCTAAGTCTTTAACATCATAATATCAACTCAACTTCATGCTATAGCTATTTTATTCAAAACTTTTTTTAATTTACCTCTTCCAAAACTTGGACTAATATTGTGGTTTAACAAACCCTGTACTGTAATCTACCGTTGGTAATTTATGTACGGTACTGCAATAAATTGTTTCTTAGTTTCACACAGTCATAGGACAACTATAGAAATACATTATGAAAGTGATAGAATATAGAACTATTTTTGATACTTTTATGTCATTCAATAAACATACGGTATTCAATCAAGGATTGTTTTAGCATAAGACAAGGATTTTCTCATACCTTCTATTAAATATTGGAGAGAACTGCTAAGAAATACTTTTCATGAAATGTCTTTAAATGAGAATCTCTTTTCATGAGGATATTTTTAGATTTTCTGATAATTTCCAATCTGCTTTAATTTTGCAGACTCGAACAGCCTTGGCCTGACAATGGAGCAGGGCAGCTGGGGCAGTTACAACAATGCGTACTCGCCGGGGCCAGGTCCCGCTGGCAACTCGGCGGCTCCCGTGCCCGTGCCTGGCTACGCCACCTCATCCTCCTCCTACCCGCACGCCAACTCCGAACTCGATCCCAACATGACTCATAGTGCTCATCTACCCACTGGTATGCACAACACTGGTTTAGAAATTTTGGATTATAGATTTCTTCTTCTTTGGATTGGATTTTATGGAAAATTATATGGTGTAATGAATATTATTAAGACACTATTCAAATCACATTGCTCACGACACTTTTGGCTTCTTTAGTAACATGTTCATCAACCAGAAATGCTTGATTTTTTCAACGCAAAACTAATTACAGCAATAATAATATTACAGATGCATTCTCCGATATTTTTATTCGAAAAAAAATTTTTGTCTTGAGATATTGATTTCTTTGAATTATTAATTTGGTGTATAATTGAAACTTTGGAGTGAACTGATATCAAAATTCTAAATTGATCGAAGTTGAAATGTTTCTTGAAGTAAAAATTTGTAATACAAGTTTTATGATTTAACACAACCCGGTTTTAGTTTGGTAGATCAGACGGAAGATATAAACAATAGAAATATGAGAATTTAATCTTCATTTCTCTGAGAAAATTCCGCTTTTTAAAAATTATAACTTGATTGAATTTTAAACCAATCTCTTGGAAATTCAATTAAAAAAAAAAAAAAATTAGAATGATTTCTTCTGTCAATGTGATAGGTATTGCGCCACAATCAGGAAGCGTCCCTAACTCTTATTAGACTTATTTGAGATGCCCACAGAGGTTTAAGATCATTTCAGGTGCTAGGCCATTTTTTCGTCTAATTTGCGTGGGCTATATATTGTAATGCATGAGAAATGATTGGGAACATCATCAGTTGCAGATCACACATCAATGGGAGGCCAGGCCGGCGAGTACGCGACTATGTATAAGCCAACCGACCAGATGGAGGTGGCCACCATGGGTAACATGGCCATGTCCCACCCCCACCACCACCCCCACCAGGGGGCGGCCGCCACCTGCTACGACTCCTATCAGCCGGGGGCGGCAGCCAACAACTACTGGGGCCCACCGCCACCTGCAGCCGCCGCCGCTGCCTCCTCCTACCACAACTACTACCCAAGCAACGACGGCTACCTAAACGCGCCGCCCCCGGCACCACCGCCACCCCCAATGGTGCTCTACCCGTCGCTCTACTCCACCGTAAACCAGAACCAGATTCATCTCCATTTGCATTCCAACGACCTCAAGCCCAGTGACCAGTACACGGATGACGTCACTGCTATTGTAGCATCCAACAATGTGACAATCAGCTCGGCCGGCGGATCCAGGCAGATCGAAATTGGAATTAGACACAATCAGCTGACCGATGACGTCATATCAAGGTACAACGATCGACAGCACGGCGATCCCTCTGTTTGGAGACCCTACTGAAGTGCGCTACTTGAAAAACAATTAAAACTTTGGTGAATTGATGATATGGTTTTGGACCACTTGGAAGACAGGAGAAAAATAGTTTTTAGGAAAAACCAGTTTGAGCAATCACACTCTTTTGTGAATGATCGAATTACAGATGTAATTTATGAAGGTGCAAGAAAACTATATAGTAAAACTATACAAGAGAACTTTCTTTATATTTGAAAACCATACAGTGAAATTACCCAAGAAAATTCTACTTATAATGGTTGAAAACTAGTAATAAATCTATCCAAGAAACCCGTTTTAAGAAGGGTGTACCTACTTGATTATTTGAAGAATGCTTTCCTCATAGATAAAAATCTTGAGTAAGAATAAAATAATGTACATATTGAGTAGGCATAGCCTACTTTATTTATGAAAATTGAAGCTTGATCAGAAATTGATAACTACTGCTGTTTATCTATCTTATTATATTCTAATAAGACTATCTAGAGAAGAAAAGTGAGATTTGAGGAAGTAATAGCTTCCCTTTGTAGATATTATAGAATCTTCATTATCTGAAAACCCCAAATTTGTGATTATATTCTCTTGTATTATTCAAAATTCTAGTTTCAAATCCAATCATACTGAAAAACATGAAAAACTAATATTCAGAAGGAATAAGGAATTTAGGTAAGAGAACTGAAATATGAGAAATAGAAAAACTGAAATATCGATGAGTTCCACAACATCTCTGATCAAAGAGTAAATTGAATAAGGAATTAGCCTGAGAAGTATTGCACTTTCCTACTGAAACTACCTGATCTGCTGATCATTAATAATAATTTTGCCCAGGTAGCAAAGCGTTAGAAATCCTACATTGAATATTTTAAATTAGGATACATAACTTGTAAATCAACTACGTATTTTAAGTATTGTAAATATGTATAGAACAAAAGTTTAGGCTATTTAAATTATTATTATTTTGAATAAAATCTACGATAGCTATCAATTGCAATATTTTTAGTTGACCTCATGGAAAATAGAATAATTTTTCTACGCGAAATGTTACAATAGAATAGATGTTATTCTCAAACCACTCTGTATTCATTCATTATTATGATACATCATAAATCATATCTTCATTAATAATTATGAAATTGCCTATAAGACACAGTACTCAAAATAAGTGATGATTTAAAGAAGAAGGGATATTGTTGCTACCATTGGTAGGTAGCAAAAAACTCCAAAAAATATATTCAAGTAAAAAATACATACTTGGAGAGAAAAATACAGTGTAACTGATTTCTCAAAATCAATGAGAGAATTTTTGAATAAATTTTAAAAATTTATAAACATTATTGACAATAAAATTATATTGGTGCAGTTTTTCTTGATGTGTGTTGAAAAATATTGAAGCTGGAGCTGTAGGCCTACTGTACTTTTTTTTGTCAATGAAGTAGCTTTAGAATGTTGGTAAAACGTGCTACTACTGTAAAAATTCATAAAAATTATTGTTATGCTTGATAAAACCTTCTGCATCTAAAAGAAATGTGCTATTTCTTCCATGGTAACCCAGATGTCATCTTAAATGAGTTTGGTTACTCAAGAGTTCCTACTAATAGGCCTACATTATCATCGTGATATATTGATTTGAAAAATAATGAAATAGAATGTCCATTGCACGTAAAGATATCAACAGGATGAATAAACATGCAGCTGAATATGTGCATCAGTCTAGAATCAATATCACATCACCATTCTCATAATATTCTACACATTAGTGTAGGCTCAAGATCCAAGACCCTTCTTCCAATTTGAGTAGATTCTACTAGATTTAATAGATTGAGTAGATCTAATACTGGAGCAAATTTAAAGATAGAAACATCACCACTTTTAGCCCAAAGAAGTGGAAGGATCATAAAACTCGAACTATCAATTCATTCCCAATTCATGGTGTTCTAATCACAATATCCGTGGAAAAACATTGTTATTGTAATATTGCAAATTTTTAGGCACATTGGTCAAAAAAAGTTCATTGATGAACTTGATTAGAATTGCTTTTGTTGCACGAGTACAAAACACGGATATTCAGTTATACAAAAATCTAATTCAATTCGGTTAGGTACTGTAAAATGACGTCATGTAACTGAATCAATGCGTTAAGATTGAGCTCCATAAAATCAAGTCATGTTACGGGGTTAAATTTTATTAAATCCTCGTTAAACTTTTGGAAGCTTTGTCAGTTCCATTAAAATTCGTGGTCAAATGCAATAGTTGAGTGAGGATGGATGACAAACACAATTCCATCACACGTGGTTAGAACTCATCAAAAGATTACCTGTCAACAAATACTAGTCCATTGAAACAATATTTTATCCTGTGCGGCGACAAAAATTAATTTTCAGAGCTAACCAGGCTATATATTACAAAAGAGACATAACGTTGCTAATAATATTTAGTGGATGGTTTTAATGTAGTAGTTGGCTGACAGCTGTGGTCTGCCTTGTGGTCGAGTCGATAGCATTCAAAAGCATAAAAATATCAGAGCGGAAAATATCACTGGTCTCAGTTCCATTCACTCAAAGTGAGTACCTACCAGAGACAAATTATATTCATTCTTTTTATCCTTGCTTGTCTATTGGAGAATGGAGGGGACCGAAGTCCATGGAGATCATAGCCCAGTTGTCAGACCACCATGACATCAATGTCACAAATAACTTTCACAGTGTTCAGATCATGAACTAATTTACAGTTCGTAATATCACTGCTAAGTCGATTTATGGATTTCATATCCTGCAATTTCAATTCATTACCGTAATGTATTTTTTGCCATTCAACACGACAATCTTAAAAAAAACCATTTGTTCAAAATTATACTTCATCATTACATTATTTTAGTACTGAAACCTAATTGTTTTTGAAAATTTTAGTAGTATTGAAATTGATAAGTGTGTTAATATCCTTCCTTACAGGATGAACAGAAATTGTCAAATTAATTTTTCACTGGTACGGTATTCACCAATGTATACGTCTTTCTAGTTAGGCTTGTGCTCCTATGAAACACAAGAAGGTGCATTGAAAGTGGGAGATACGCAAGATCACTAGCAATTGAAACTACTGTTCCAACTTATTGGTTACGTTAACGATTATTTCAAAATGGAATATTTCCTAGTAATATAGTTTGAAAGTATGATGTCATCTAGTTCAGCTTGTGATAGTTTAGTTACTCTTACTTGTAATCTATCAATTATGAACAATTTTCAAAGTGATTTATTGTCAATTGAAAATGCATGGATTTTCTACCAGATCCAAAATAAATAAGTAACTTATACAGTGTATCATTCATTCAGTCTACGATTCAGATCACGTTTCATTCAATATCATATCATTCAATCAAGCTTCGCTCACTGTAAAAGATTTTCATATTTACCTCATACGATATTATAATGGCAAGATTTGACAGAAGAACTTGACAGCACAGCAGTGGATATCATCATATTTAATACCGACAAAATACTCATTCTATGGGTCAACTTCAAAATTCAAGGATTTTGTAGGCTGAAAAAATGAATGCAACAATAAGCAATTAATATTTATTGATTTTGAAATAAAAGCATTAAATAATCATAAACAATCAGAACTAACTTCACAAATTGATTCCATTACAGAAGTATCAATTTTTCCCATATACAATCAATCTTAATTTACAAATACAGAATAAAATAACAGAAAATAAAGAAACTTAGAACCCGTAACAGGGCACAATCGATTTAAATTTCTCATATAAGAAGTTTACCCCATAGGGGAGAAGTCCATGATATATACGGTTTTCATTTCACAAATGAATTTTCATATCGTTTTATTCCAATTGTACTTAATAAATAGGGGATTGAGAAAACCAAAAAAGAATTATAATATTATATTTTAGTCGAGTTTCCAAATTGTGGTGTACTGAAAGCTTGTGGCATTTCTCTTTTTATTGTATGTAAATTAATTCTATTGGGCTGATTAGTTTTCAAAGAAAATAATTTTAAATAAATATCTTAGAACAAGCAATAAATATTTGGATTCTTATTGCAGTAGCAGCCTCAATAGTCATTAAACTTGTTTTGAAATCATTCAATTCCTAACACAATTTTGCAATCTGGAGGTTTTAGTTACTGGTCCCCTCATAACTTTTTAAATTTCAATATTTAAATGGGATATATTATTATATTCACACACACATTACTCTCTGAATGTGAAAAATTATATTACGGATAGTTGAAAGGGAAAGGGGATAGTTCAAATTTATATTGTTTTGACTAGGTCAACATTCAACATGCATTTGACATGGAACATTTATATAGGTAACATACATTAAGACAGGGGTTGAAGTTATACTATGTTTCCATTATCAATCCTATTAATTGGTCATACTATGATAATTGGAGTTTGTTGCAACACTTAAATGATTTTATCATATTAGTAATCACATTCCAATAATTTAGACATTTATTAGAATAGAATTTTGTGGTAATGTTCAATATACATGGATAGAATCTAAGTATCAATGTACATACTGCTTCCAATTTCATAATTTATGTAAAAATATATCACCTACTTGAATAATTACATCACAAAATATATGATCTATTATTATTATTTTCCACAATGACTATTATTGTGCTACACTTCAATTGAATTTCAACATGATTTGTGAATAGAATGAAATAAGTTTGAAATTTTCCTTCTACAGTAATTTGAAGTTCTAATAATATTATTTCTAATGAAAGTTTCTAATTTCCTTTTCAATATTTTAATAAAAAATAAATATATACTTCACCTAGCCACATAGACTAAGCTTCCGACTAAATACTTACACTAAATTCTACATACAAATATAATTTCATTCAACAGTCTATCTTCAAATCACCCACGCAATCATACAAAATAGTATAAATATCCCAAACTCAAAATTAATTTCAATATTGTTAAGTATGATGGCCTAAATGACTCATATTAAACATGCATAGACATCGATTGTATAAGCTACTTTTTTGTTAGTAGGCTACTAAAAATTAATACCGCTTTTTATTGTACATTTTCCAAGTGTATTGTTAATATTTGAATATTATTTAATGATTAAATAATGATATACTTTAATCTAGCAACACCAAATAATTCACCACAAATTAAATAAATCCACCAACATTTATAATAAGCTACATAAATTGGACCAACGGAGTTTTATCAATAATACAAAATATATATATATATATTCGAAGCAATACTTAAACACAGAGAAAATTATAAAATTCACACGTTTGAAGCATATACTTTTTATAAATGCATAATTTTAACTTCGAACTATAAAGCAATGCATTCAAAGGCACCTGGGGAGAAAAGTTAAAAAAAATATTGATTAAATTCATTATTATTAGAAGGGAGAAGTTTTTCAACAGCAATGAATGGGGAAATGCAACAGCAGATGGGGAAACGTTCAAGAGTGATCAAGTTCCAAGCTTCAGAATTTGGATGAATTTAAGAAATATATTGGAGAGAAATACAGTATACAGTGATAGGGAAAAATGGATTTGAGAAGTACATTTCAATATAACTATAATATAATTATAGACAAAGATAATTGATTGAGATTTCTTTATAGACTATAGAATAGGAATTGAAAGATTCATTGCATTGATCTTGAGTACCTACCTACGAAATTTATAATGGAAAACCTAAATCTAGAAGATAATAGGTTGCTATGCTAATTTGAATACCTACCAGATAGAAAAATCATTAAAATACAACTCCATAGCTAGCAATAGGTCTTGAAAGACGTTTGGTATTATAAATACGGTAATACAGTAAATTTTTCTCAACAATAATGGGAATTGCTTGGATTTAAAATTATTTTGGATAAATATTTATCTGAATAGACGTGATGTTATTATAACTATTTATGTAAATTGTGTGCAAAACCGGTCATTGCCAAATCAGATAGAATGTAGACATTTATCGAGTTTGGCTAAAGGTTTGCACATCAGTTGCACACAATATTTTAATCAATTCTATTGGGGAAACATACTTATCAAATTTTAAAATTAAGCTAGGAAAAAACATATTATGGGCTGAAAATTTATTCAATATTGATTGACAGAATATTGGTTAAAAAGAATTATGGCTTTTAAAATTTATAGCGATAAGAAAATTCATTTTACATGATTTCCTGAGAATTAATTTTAAGACAACTATTGCCTTGCCTTTAGATCAACGTTGATATTTCTGATCATTCTATTCCTGGTTCATTAGTATATAATTAACTCGATGACAATCAAGTCAACTAATTATTCAAGTACCAAGTGAATTGAAGGTCCTCTTTGAATAATCCTTTCTCATCCTTAGGAGATAATAACTTTTTTCATCATTATAGGTATAAATATTTTTTAATGTAATACATACAAGTATTATATTCTAATACTATAATATAAGGTTTAATGACTAGGTTTGGTGACATTATGGTGAGTAATCTCCATAAAAATATGACGATTGAACCTGATAAGCTTTTTAATCTCACATCAAAAGCACGTTGAAAAAGTAAAACTTCGGTGAGAAGCATTTCTATAATCAAATGAGATACTAATATTCATCATTTGAGAAGAATATTAATTTTCAAGACATTCATTTGAAAAATTACAAATAAAATTAATCTACTAATTAAATAATTATATTTTTGAAATTCAAAAGCTGTTAAGATAGCACTACTGTACAACAAGTAGCACCTCGTAAGACATATCCCAAACATATTTCAAAACCTTTGATTAAATAATTGAGAAAATATACCTAGATGATAACGATGGTGATGATAATAATAATTATTCATAAAACAGTACTTAGCTGACGATAGTAGTTTTAGTAAACCTAGCTAGAGGATTCTAATTTTGTGACTAAATATTTAAATAACGAATATTTATAATATGTGATAGAAATTTGATTCCCATATTATAATGAGAATGATTAAAATCGTACAAGCTATGACGATAATGACGATGACTAGTTCTTGAGCACCAAATATTGATGATTGTAGGATATTAAAGAGAGCATGAATCAAATTTGTGAACTAGATTCCCCAATGGCAATGATGAATACTACAATGCTGATGATAGCAATACTGAAGCAATAATAATGGAGTTGATTATGCTTACTAGTTGTTACAAGGATGATGATAGCATTACTACAGCCAAGGTTAATAGAGACAAGGTTGTTCCGAGCTTCGAGAATTTGAAAAGTGGTGGGGGAACCAAAAAAAAATGACGGTAGTTCAGATCAGAGAACCCGACTACACTGGACCACAACTACACTGGCGTATTGAAAATATGAATCGTCTGATTTGTCCACTATAAACACAGTTGAAAAGTCTAGCATGGCCCTGGCTATTCCTAAAGTCACGTTTAGGCCCTACACCGGAGTTAATAACAAAATTGGTAATAACTTTTATATAATAAGTTGTATAATAGTCTATATAATAATACGTTATTCACAAAAGTTATTAACACTCTGTTGTAAAGGTGGCATTACTTGCTTAATCCTTGTGTATGGGATGTTGAGCTAGTACTTGACCCTGTAAATGAATTTCCATTTTTGTAAAAAAATATGACTAACCTAGTTTGATATTCACACTTATAAAACAATATCTTGCGTTATGACGGAAGAGATATGACAAATTGACAGATTTAGTATCAATACGGAATAGCTATTTATGTATTAAGCGCGTAATGCGCGACTTTATCGCTCGCGCAAAACAGTTATCACGCGACGTGTAGCAGAGCGTGATAATTTTGCTAGAGCGATAAAGAAGGATTACGCGCGAATTACATACAATATTTTTTCTACAACTGCACGAACCTGTTATTCTACAGTTTTTCAGTCCTCAAATACTGCAAACTATTAAATTACTCTTGTGTAATTACTGGTACAGGTACAATCAGACATTGTCGACTTTTGTTAGGTTATGTTATGACTCCACCTGACCTACTTTTGGCGAGCCATGATCAGCTGATTAGCGAGCGTAAAGTAACTCTACTGCTCATGCGCAGTTGCTTAGCAAGCGTAAAGTAATTCTACTGCGCATGCGCAGATGGTTAGCAAGCGTAATGAACATTCTCCTCAGAAATGGGCCTTTACGAGGGGAATTCAGCTTGTAAAATCTTGTTTTACGCGCAGTTGTAGAAAAATTATTTTAATATTAATGTTTCAATGATAATCATACTGTATTAATGTTTCCATAATGTAGGAATAGGATCTACTATTGGCCCAATATGAAGTTGGTGTTTTCTTTTGAGAAGCGTGAAAAAATAGCAACATATGATATTAAAATATAAAAATTGTTTTGCTGAAAAGATTGAAGGACCGCGCATGCGCCGCACTACGGAGCCAGTGTAGTTGTGCTTCAGTGTAGTCAGGATCTCTGATCTGAACTAAGTCAAATTTTCTTCTCCCCACCATTTTTTCATTTTGCCCAATATCAGGCAGTTATGGAACAACCTTTTTCTAATAACCTTGACTACAGCAATGATGATGAAGTTGATTAAGATTAATTGTAAAAAAACAGTCCTTAGTGTCCGTGACTTGACATCATAATAACCTAGAAACCACCCTCACCGATCAACTAGACACACCACACATGAATAATGTTGTTGAACACAAAAAAATAATAAATGACACACCTGCAAATTGTGATGCCGGGTTTTTCCAAGCTCACTCAAAGTTGAGGACCCTCAAATTTTGATGAACAGCTGACTTTTTCTATGATAAGAATAGGAAATGTAGTAAAGTTTAGTGAACTTGAGGGTCCCTCAAATTTGAGTGTGCTTGGAAAAACCGGGCATAACAGTATTCACCATAAATAAGGTAAGGAACATGATTTACAGCTACTCAACAATTCGGTACTGAAGTCATATATAGTTGAAACCGAAAGTAACGTCCGGTCTATGCTTCATTTGAAGCTCAGGTTGTACAAGGTGTCAACCAAAAATAATGTCCGGCCCATGTTTCACAGCCACAGAACTATCTACAACAGAAGTCGAACAAGGTGGCAACCAAAAGTTATGTCCGATCCATGTTTCACAGCCACCAAACTATTCGGGACTGAATCCGTACATGGTGGCAACCCTGTGAAAGAAGTCGGCCAGCGAGTGCTTGAGGGTGGGGTGGGTGGCGTGCGCGGTGAGACTGCGCACTCCGTTGGAGAGAACCGGCAACAGTGTGCGGAAGCGCGAGTCGTCCAGCTGTGAAAGCAGATCGAACACGGACACCAGCATCTCCGCCCAGACGGCAATGTGAGCCTCGCTATCCTGCGAATCAAATTCAAAAGTGCAATTTGGTTGATTCCGAATGATTTTTCATGATCTAGGGCCCACCAGTGAAACGGGACGATTCAAATAAGTAACAGATTGTTCAAGAAATTGTAATTTTATTATTATAAATAGAAATTAGAAATGTAAATTATCAATATATTCTGTAATCAATAAATAGCTATTAGTAGTGTTGAGTTGAAAAATCAGTTCATATTGGAAATTTACCATCAACACTCTGAATACAGAAGAACTTAATCATGTAAGAGAACCCAATTATTCGATTTTGGAATATTTTACTCTTAAGTTATAAGCAATTCCTCACTTGAATATATTTTATTTTATATAATGTAATATCCTTGGATATCATCAAGATATTAGACTACAGGGATATCTACTTGAACAGTATCTGAATCAATTGATAATGAAACCAACATTTTTTAATAAGGCTCTAAATAACAATTATCAGTTTTAACCTGAAATAATTACGATTCAACGGGATGTACTGAATTGATGAATAATTATTATGGGATGGGGAACATGGAATTTCTCAGAATACTTCAATGACAATCGATTGTGATAGGAAGAGAAATGTAACACTTATCCATTATTCAATGAAAGATGCAGTTATAAAACAATTAATTTCAATCTTCCAACAAAATTGGTTGTGCTGCAGCAGTTTAAAATAAATAAATCAACAGGATTGAAATGAGATTAGTTTTGATAAGATTGAGTTTTTTCTCAAAACACAAGTTGAAAAGTATCCACAAGAATGATAAAATTTAGTCGAGCTCACCTTGTAGAAGCTATTCTTCCTCTGCTGTTCAATCTCAGGCGGCAGCGGCTCGGCTGGGCCAGAGGAACCGGTGTCAACCGAGTTGGTCTTGCGCAAAGTTGAAAACGGATTGCGTCTCTTCTCCCACTGCTGCGGAGGCATCGCACACATCTGCTTCCTTCTCTTGTACTCATCCACCAAATTATCCATTTCACTTCCACCGCCGTTATCATCATACGCTCTTTGCTCAACATTATCTTCACTACGACTACTATCTGCCTCATTCTCATTACTGGTCTCATGGTACTGATTTGCAAAATCTGACAGTAAGAAAGGTCGGGGTTTAGGTGTTGTTGTTTCAGTTTCCAATTTAGTCTTCTCCTTATCATTCTGTGAAGGTGATGTAGTTGATGTTTTTGAAACTTCTTTCTCATTAACTTCCTCTTTGGCTTTCTCGGCAACAATCTTCTCATCATCAGTTGCACAACTTGCATCCAAATCTTTCTTCACAACAGTGATCGGTATTTCTTTCAGTTGCAAATCGGGGAAATCGTCAGTCTGTGCAATGAGGAAGAAAATCGGTTGATCCGATATCCTGTCAACAGCCGAGTGTTGCCCATCTTTGTCCAAAACTATATCAATGTACGTATCACAAAGATTATCGAAACTTTGTCTGAGTCGTTTCAGGAATGTCGACATGTCATTATAGTTGAAATCTTCGTTGGCTAGTGTTTTCTGCATGATACCGTTGTCTTTCACTTTTTGTTTACTGTTTTCTTTCGAATTTTTCACAGTTTCGTTTGTTTCACCGTCCTCCATAATTTTCTTCACATTATCGAGAGTAGCCCCCGATTTCCCAACTTTGTGCAAACATAGATCAAACAGTGTAACTACTTTCAAAGTCCAAGCAGCTCCTGCTTGTCTGTACAAGTTGGCAGCTCTATCCAGGCCGGCTACTTTTTGAACCAGGAATTTGAGGCCGGGACGAGAGTCAAACTCAATGGCTCCCTCGTAGGACATGTCCAGACAGGAGAGCAGTGTCTGAATGTGGCCCTGAGCCATGCACATCATCAGACCGGGCAGATTGTCGTCCTTGTTCGAGGCTGAATGACCATCTGTCGGAGTCATTGCTGGGGCTTGAAGCAGTACATTGGCCAAGCTGAAACAGGGAACAATAAGTTTTCTTTTAATAGAGATAAATTATATTCTAATAGAAATAATTTCTAATGTAACGGAATAGAACTTCTATTTATACAAAGTACTTCTATTTTAGTGATAACTTGATTTATTCTATTTGTTACCTTGTGATTATGTATATTCATCACAGTGAATAGCATTATTCCAGTTGCAATAAGAAAACAGTAAAGAGGAGTATCAACTTCTTGATATAGTAAGAATATGTTATGAATATGTGGCGAGTAATTTCAAAATAAAAGAAATATTTCATTTAGATTGCCATTATCTTCATGCATTGTAAAACAAAAGTTGATGAAGGAGAAGTGTCTCTAAAACTAAGAGACTTGAGTGGAATGTGAAAATATTGCTATTCTATCAGTAGATTAATGAAAAGGAGTAAAAATTACTCTTTATTCACAATTTCTACCTTTCATTTTTTATCTCGAGTGTAGAAATTAAATGAATTCGGAGTTTCAAGACTATGAAGTACAATATCAAATCACCTTGGAATGACATGAGATGTTCCTTGGACCAGCAGACTTCCAACAGTTTGCAGCAGCATTTGATGGGCGAGAAGTCCGATCACCAGATTCCGGAAAGGCACTCTAACAACATAATTTTCAGGATTGGCCGATGGCGCAAGGTCCAGTGGGTAGAGAAGCAACACATAGCTGCGTTCGTCGATCGGCATGTCACTCGGTGGAGACAGGTTCTCTTCATCACGCTGCCCTTCTAATAAGAATACCTGCAATCAAACACCAAAATTATATCAAATCATTACGATTTCACATTGTAAAAAGAGCACATTACAGGACATTGTTTGTGTCCAGTGTTGATGAGTAGTTGATATTGTGGTATTTGCCCATATCACATAAAAAGACTACACATTGACAAACCACAGATTTACCAGATTTAAATCTGTAGTTTGACAATATCTAGTCTTTTCATTTAATACATTGTTTGTGATTTATTGATTAATATAAACGGTATTATCATGAACATATTATCATATCAGTTATTTGTGAAGCTCTAAATTTAAAACTTGACTTTACAACTAGACTTGATCTTCTATTCAGATTTTCAGATTCTATGATCTTTATTCTTCTATGATCTTGATTTTCAGGTTCAAAATGAATATGATAAAAAAATTATAAAATTAATCAATACAAAATTCTTTGCTCACTATCACAATCACTGATACTGAAACTCAAAACATACATCATTATACAGTTATTACTTTATGTCGAGAAAAACTCAAACAGTTGATTCACCACATCACAACATAATCTATTTATACTAAACAACTTATTTGACATAATATGAGTATTGTGTGTAGCCTAGTGTGAGCTGGATGATGATGATGATGATGCTGGAGATGAAGCGTGAGTTTCTGGTGGAGTCCGATCCCACTAGACGTCAAAACTGTAAAAGTAGACCGAGATAAAAGCAAAATACAACTCACTTATAATACTACTACAGTGCTTATGATTATAAAAATAGTAGAGATCATAGAAAGTGTGTTAAGAGAAAATAATACAAAAATAAAGCTAAGCTGATGAGATCTACACTGGCGACTCGTACCCACGAAGCAGGTGAAGTGCCCGTATCTTTTACCGTACAGCACTTCACCTGTTTTGTGGGCACGAGCCTCCAGTGGAGATCTATCAAGATCTATGCACTCTTTGAATTCAGTTGAATGCCCTCTTATGTTTGCATTACTGACCTGTTGAGCGAGCTGCTTGAGCCGATGGCTTTCCTGAGGCGAGGAGTCGCGACGTGCGGCCACCTTCAGCTGCGCGGTGTCACCGTAGAAAGTGTGCGAGTGCACGCGAAACGCGGCCATCAGCTGATGCAGAGAGAACAGCGACAGATGGCAGGCGCGGTGCAGCCCCAGGCACACCACGTCCCACTGCGAGCTGCTCAGCAACGGGCCGGCGCTCAGCATCACGTGTCTAAAACAATATTGTAGTGTTGGACATCAAGAAGCCGATCATACATGTGAAAATAATAACATCGATTAGTGTAAACTACATCAATATTAAACACTGTCGATCATTAACAAAAAAAAATAACTCCCACAGGGGTCAGTACTTTCTGCGATTCTCTTTATAATCTTTGTGAATGACCTATGTGGTGCTAATCTTGATGGGAAAATATTTTGTTATGCTGACTACACGGTATTAGTTAATTCAGGAAAATCATGGGAAGAACTTCAATAGAATAAACAACTGTAAGTTTCTTCAACATTGGTATCTCAAAAATAGACTAGTAATCAATGTTGAAAAAACTAAATTCATTAATTTCTCTTTGCGTGCACAAAAAATTTACCATCAGCCTATAATTTTCCATCTAAATAGCTGCACATATGATTTATTATGCCAATGTCCTCCTATAGAGCAAGTCGAAGAGGTTAAATACCTTGTTATTTTTATTGATTCAACCTTAAATTGGAAAACGCATACAGCTAATCTGAAGAAAAATATCAATAAATATCTTTGTAAATTCTATCACTTGAGAAATCTATGTGACACAAAGACACGTCGCAAAGTATACTTTGCTTTAAACAATTCAAAATTAGAATACGGTATTGTATGTTGGGGAGGAGCTGCAAACGTGTACTTTAGTCCCCTGCATAAATTAAAGGAACATTTTATTAGGCTCATACTATTCAAAAGTCGAAGAAGCATTCGTTTCCTTTGTTCAAAATATTACGTATTCTCCCTCTTTGTCATCTTTCTGTTTTTAAAGTCTTGAGAATCTTCTTTTTGCGAAGTGGAAACGATGGGGTTTTCAGACCCAGCTTTTCAGAAGAAGAAGATTAGAACTAGTATCAAGAATTTTTTTCAAAATCTTTCTTATACCTTGGTCCTAAACTTTTCATCACTATACCAAATTCTGGTAGAAGAAGTAGAAATTAAAAAGAATTTTTATCAATAATAAAAGACTGGATATTTCATCATCAAGAAATTGAAAATTTTTTTCCTTATTCTATCCTGAGAATTCATCACATAGGTACCTCAGCTATAATGGTTTTTTAATTTTTTCAGTCAATTTCCAAATGTTTTGTGCTACTTATACTTTTTTCCTCAGCTCAAATGTAATTAACTTAGTTTGATTATTGTTTCAATATTGCAAAATTTAGTAACACTTCACTTGTATATTTGTATTTCTGAATAATACTTTATTGTTATTTTTGTATATATGAATGACTTTGTACCGCAATAGCCGCAGTATACTATGCTCAAGTTCAAAATAGCAACTATAATAATAATAATAATAATCGTGTAACCTGGCTGGCTCAGGTCTGGTGTCAGAGTTTTCAGGTCGCTCCTGATCAATTTCAGGGCCTCTGACATGACTTAACGACTGTTTTTAGGCAGCCGGGACCGACGGCTTTACGTGTCCATCCGAAACACGGGAAAGTGGCCTGATAAAAATTCCTGGTCTGACCTGGGTTTGAACCCGGGACCTTTGGGTTGCAACGCCAGCGCTTAACCTACTCAGCTACGCCACCCCAAAATAACAACTGTATAATATTCAAATCATGTACTTATAATTCATGACACTGGCAGCGCCTATGTAAAATTGCTGCCAGTATAATTCTAAGTTAGAGTTAAGTTAGCTGCCAGTGTAATTGTATAATTCTAATTAAAAGTTATTGTGTAAAAGATTTTTGCTTGTACAAAAGGAGAATAAATTTCATTTTTCATTTTTTTCATTTCATAATATGTAAATACTGTAAATATTGAGGATAGTCGACTCACACCGACTATTAAAACTACGCGTTGAATGTAAGTGATTTAAAGAGGTAAGGGATGTTCTTCTTCCTTATCATTCTAACCTTCCTGTTTGGGAAAGCAGATGAGAGTATTCATTCTAATTTTTGACATGCAGAATAAAAAGCGTTCAGTTACAACAAGGAGTATGTTTTTGAGAAAAATCAAAGAGTGCTGCTTATTCAAATTGTAAGAGTTTCTAAGGTCTAAGTATAAAACAAAAATATAATATGTTTTTATGATAGATATTACGCCTCTTATCTCCTTGAAATGTACTCTTGAATAGTGAAACATAATATTATTTTGTAGAAGTCTGGAAATATATTTTCTTTTCAAAACGCAGACATCCCACAATCCCTCTTTCGATTGCGGCTACAAGAAAATTTCAAGAAAGCAAACCCTCTTTGAACGATAGGATGTATTTGGATGATAAATTCCATTCACCAGTAAATGAAACATTTTATTAATGAGGATGATTTCTTGATCCATGACGAGCTGCTGAGTGTAACATTCACTGGGATTGGTCACCGACACACAGTCTAATTAATTTATCAGTGAAAAAAGATAAAAGTTTTGCCAATCCCAGCGAATTTCATTAATAATTTCTTTGTCCTGTCAATTCATACTCCATTTATAATTTATTCCCTCTTCATACGATGTAGCCGATAATAATATAGACCATTTATATGAAATGAAGAGCAAAATTTATGAAGAGGAAATTTGACATCATAAGAAGAAATTTGTAGCCTATTATAGATTTCTCCTTTTATTTTGCACATCGAAATTAGAAAAGAGATATGCCAAGTGCTAAAAGAAAAGAATGTAATCGAGGAAGACAGGCCGGTGTCACAACCTATCAATAACGCTCGACTACACCCAGCCGAGGTATCAGTTACAGACCTGCTCAACAGTCCTGGATTGTCAACAAAATTACAGAAGCGACACAGCCTTCAGAAAAATTACAGCGCTGTTCATGATAGGAGTAAATTTTTATTGGACCATATTATGCATTCATCATGCTCAATGAGCAAAGCAAACATCAACACTTAAGCATTTCGGGAAAATAACATGAATGCTATTTATTATAGTCCTTAAAGTTTCTCATCCCTAACATGGCTAACTTATCTGAAAGAAATAGAATGGATTTAGCACGTCAACGTAAGGATCTACTACAGTCAGCAATTTGAATCACCGAGATAGATTTATTCGTAAATTTTTAATTAATTCAACCAATACCTCAGTATCCTGTTATAATGCGTTTCAAGTATTTTAAAAAAATCGACAAATATTTCATAATAATAAATTATCCTCCAGTTCGATCTATATTTAAAAACTATTATAAAAACTGCAATGTTGTGGAAAAAATATGTTAATGAATAGAAGTACAAGATATCCGTTATCTGTGAAAATATAATAGAAAAAGAGCATTTTATTTTCAGAATTCAATGAAGGATAGATATCAAGAATTTATAACATAAGCATAGACAAGAATTTCGATAACGATGACCAAATATATTAGTGATGCGATAAAAACTTGACTTTCATTCAGAATGAGTCCACAAATGATTTAAAGTATGAGCTGTTCATGGGCATTAGGGAAGGCGTGGTATCGATATTTTAAAAAATAAATTGATGGTAAAGCAAGTGTGGAATTTGTAGTTGTGGGTTATTAATAGTCTATAATCATACTTACTACAGAGCATGCAAAACTGATTATACACATACAGGGTGTTTCAGGAGGAATGTGCAATACTTCTCAGGCTGATTCCTTACACCAAGTAGACAAAAAAGTTTCATGTGACCAGCCCCCAAAAACGCTTTGTTACCGAGATAACAATGGCGGAAAATTGAGATTTTTCAAAATATATTAATTTTTGTAATTTTTTAGAGACTTTAATGAGGTTCTAAAATAATCAATTCCTATGTAAAATTCAATGAAACCAGTTCCAAGTTTGTAACTTCAATGGTTATTGAGATAATTGGAAAAATATGCTAGAAAACGCAATTTTTCAACAATAAAGGTTATAATTGGATAAGAAATCATAAAATTGTATTTTTTATTAATGGAAGTTGAAGAGAGTCGGATCCTAAAGAAAAAGTTAAATGGCGGCGATTGTGTAAGTCTTACCCAAATCTCAGAAATAGCGATCAAAAATAGCAAAATCGCTACTAAACACAAATTCATCACTTGTGCTATGTTTTGTCAATTTTGCGATTTTTGATCACAATTTTTGAGATTTGGGTGAGATTTACACAATCGCCGCCATTAAACTTTTTCTTTAGAATCCTACTCTCTTCAACTTCCATTAAAGAAAAATACAATTTTATGATTCCTTATCCAGTTATAACCCTTATTGTTGAAAAAATGGCGTTTTCTAGCATATTTTTCCAATTATCTCAATAACCGTTGTAGTTACAAACTTGGAACTGGTTTCATTGAATTCCTCAGCTAATTTTACATAGGAATTGATTATTTTAGAACCTCACTAAAGCCTCTAAAAAGTTAGAAAACTTAATATATTTTGAAAAATCTCAATTTTCCGCCATTGTTATCTCGGTAACAAAGCGTTTTTGGGGGCTGGTCACATGAAACTTTTTTGTCTACTTGGTGTAAGGAATCAGCCTGAGAAGTATTGCACATTCCTCCTGAAACACCCTGTATACAGTCTCTGTAGTAGTTATGTACTGTACTAGAAGTTTTGGGGCAATAATATTTACCAACTATTCCAACTATTTACCTAATAATAGAGAGGAGCACAAAGATTGAAGATTTCAAATATCACCAACCACTTAGTTTAAATAATCTATTTTGAAGCTTCTATTTTTATTTATAGTTTCAAGTAGTTCTAGAATTCTATTTTTGCAGTTGTGTAGGATGAGAACATCATATCTATTTAAAGATAGAGATTTGGAGTCTATAATCTACGATGGTATCCAAAGTATAGTGGCGGGCCTACTGTAAAACCAAAAGATGATTTATCGATTGCGAGATATTAACTAGTTCAAATAATCTATTTTGAAGCTGTTTAGGATAAGAACAGCATATTTATTGAAAGATAACACATAACGGAGAACTTGATGAGCAAGGTTATTGTATTTCCATCCAGTTTGTAGTTTTTCTCGTTTTTATTTCTCTTTTTTATTGAAAGTATTCAAAGCAAGACTGGTCAGGCAAGAAACAAGATGTTTGTGCTAGTGAGTGCACACGGCTACAGCTACAGGCCTGTATCACTTTTCTGGTCGATTCTATTACATTAGAAAAACATCGCTCTAACAACTGATACTGTATTGAATTCCATCAAAAGTATTTCATGCAGTGTGATTCAGTTTTGATTTCAGAAAAAATCGTCGCTACTTGATATCAATCATTTGAGGAAAACTATGGTTAAATATATTAGTGATATCAAAATAGAATCAACTATTGCAGTCTATACCTGAAGTATTTGAAAGCATTAACATAAAAACAAATATAATTGAGAATGGAAGAAGCCTTGTTAAAAAAACTTATTTAAATTTTCAAAGATCAGTAGGCCTATATGGGAAATGATTTAATATCTATTGACAGACTTGAATTTTCTCAACTTGTAAATTGTTTATATGGAATTCATATCTCTCTGGAGGTTGTCAACCTAATAAACTTACAGCAGAAAATGAAAATTTGTGAAAGTTAATGTTTACAAACTTTTCCATAAATAATAGCACTTCTTGAGATCGTCAATTTATTTTGTACGAATCAATTAAACCACAAAATCACGATACCGTAAATTGATTAGTAAACAATGAAGTAGAATTACCAACTTTAGAAAATGAGAATATTGAATTGTTTCACATTAATTTGAATTTATTTTGATTTTAGATAGGTACTCTTTACGAAATATGAAAATAATTAATGTAAACTGTAAAACTGTAAATGTTACTGTAAAATAAACTGGAATAGTGCATAAAAAATTATAATGACTTATAGAAACTGTAGGATCAAGAACAAATACGGTAGATGTTTATTTATCACCCAGGGATAGGGTGACATTTACTTTCAAAATAACGTAGGCTACATAAAAACTTTCAATTTTGGAAATAGAAATAACTTTTTAATTTATTGAAAAATGAAAAAACTTCATTGTTGATTTAAATGATTTTATTTTTCAAGGCAAACAACTGAACTGAATGCTTCAAAATGGAAGACATAGATAGATTCTTCAATAGCAATTGTAAAAAATAATTTTAATCTATAAATTCATTAAAAAACAATAAAAATAATTCATTCTAAAAAATTGGAATATTTCAATCATTATTTGACATAAGAGAAATATGATTATTTCCACTTGGGTGAGGAAATAATATAAGTTATTTTGATAAATAATATAATAAGACATACCTTAAACAAGCACATCCCAATCTGGCAATGCTTTCCACTGGTTGAACGACACATTCAACAAGAACTAGAACTAGCTGACGCAGCATCAGCGTTCCCTTATCAATGTTTCCTGATTCTGAAAAACAATCGCTACCATTAATACTTTTGAAACAAGTACTAGATTTAAACTTCACAACTTTACAATGGAAAACCATCAAGATATTCTCTAGTTCAAATAACAGTGGAAGGTGTGTTACTGTTTTTAGCAAAATATACACACATTCTATATCTATATTAATATTCTATTTAATAAACACGCATTATAATTATTTAATAAATAGTGAAATTCACCAATTCATCAAGTGAATTCCACTATATATTGATTCATTATACATTATTAGTCCTAATAACATAGTGAACATTTATAATATAGTTATATGAATACAGTTGTAATGGCAGCTCCAGCAGCGCAGCAAAAGCTGAGACAGCTCAAGCCGCGCGGCTCGAGTTGCCACTGGGGAATCGTACCTTGAGGCTAAATGTAGGTTGATGAAAAATTATTTTTCGAATGATTTATTATTCATTGATATGAACTTATTGAAATGAAATTATTTTTTGAAGTTAACTATACGAGATGAAAGGTAGGCTATATAGGTGAGGCCACTACATTGTTTGTAGTTTGGAGATACAGAATCCCATCTTAGATATCAATTGCTTGCTTTCCTAAGCCATGATTGAATGGTAGGTAGTAGTAAGTAGTTTACACAATGTAATCCTAATTCTGGACCTTGAACTAAAAGTAATTAGTCAAATAAGGATCGAAATTCCATAGCAATTGATGCCAGAAACATAACCACACCACATACTAATAATATTGCTGTATTTTTCTCTCTGGTTTGAAAAAACATCTACTAATTTGAATTATACAACTACTGTATAATATTATCAATGGATTATGATTGACCTCCATTTTTTCAATATTCAACAGTGGAATCTGCAATAGGGTTTCAAGAAGGTTGTAAAAGTAACAAATAAGAAACATAACAAGAATAAAATTATTGTGTACTGGTAAAAGTGATTGGTTATCCTTCGCTGTTATAAGCAATAGTGAAACTAGCGCCCTTACCAATGTAGAGGTACGTTCATAGTGGGTTGAAAGATGAAGATAAAGCATATTATTCTTATCATTATTACATTTTCCAGAAGATGAGATTCTCTCAACAGTCATCATCCTCTAGAGGTGGAGCTTAATAGCGTGCAGCCTCCAGAGGCGGGGATGAAATTCTCTCAATATACACTTACACACATAATTCCAACATAATTGAAGAATCAGTATCCTTTATCAATAATTTTGATCCATAAGATATGATAATAATTATATCAAAGGCAACCACGGACAGAATGTATCACTCACCATTCAACTGAGTCAGGAATTTAACAACTAAATCAGTAGTAAGGCCACAACATTGTTTGTAGTTTGGAGCTACAGTATCCCATCCTCGATATAAATTGCTTGTTTTCCTAAGCCATGATTGAACGGTAGGTAGGAGTAGATGGTTCACACAGTATAGTCCGAATTCTGGACCTGAAATTAAAAATTATTTAATAGTCAAAAAAATAATTGAAATTCCATTCAATTACTCCATAACAATTGATGCTAGTAGCATAAGTAAACACACCTCAGACTAATAATATTTTAATAGTTTAATCTCTGGTTTAGAAGCAAAACGTCTACCCATTTAAATTATACATTTATAATTTTTCCAAAGGATTATGATTGTCGTCCATTTTTATTCAATAATGAACTTGATAAAAAGAGTAACAAAACAAGCATCAAATTAGATTTCGTGTACTAGTAAAGATGATTATCTTGTCTTGATTATCCTTTACTGTCATATCCGTCATAAATATCTCAATAACCATCAAAGTTACAAACTTCTAAATGGTTTCATTCAATTTCTCAGCTAACTTTTCATTATAATTGACCAGTATAGTACCCTCTTGAGGCCGCAAAAAAATTATAAAATTAAAAATTTGGAGAAAAATGTGAAAAAATGGCGGCTGTGAGTGATTGAGGACTTTCAGGCAGTTTGAAAATGATATTTAGATATTATGTTTTTTACCCAGGAACAGTGCCCTAGAATATTGGTAGGGAGTTCTGAAACATATATGAAAATTGAAAAATAAAGCATTTCTTCTATTCTATTCATCTTCGTTGAACATCTCGAATTACATCAATGTTTGATGTTACGAATATTTTACTATTGTATTACGTTTTTGATAAATAAAATTGAAATTGAATTGAATTATTATCCGTGCTCACCCGGATACTGGAAGACGTTTCTGAGCAGTGTGAAGAGGGTGTCGAGCGCATGCGGCTGACAGTGGCGCGGTGCGGCCGTGGTGGCAGAGGCCAGGCCGTCCAACAGCAGCGTCCACACGCGCAGCACGCCGCTCGGCTTGTCCAGCGACTGCAGGCTGTCCCCGTCACCCGCGCCTCCCACAGACAGCTGACAGTAGGACACGTCGTTGGTGCCTATGTACTCGGTGTCGACTCCAAACTTGATCATCTCCATGTTGGGCACAATCGGATCCACTCGCTGAGCTGGTGCCAGCACTTTCATTCTGTAACGGAATTAAAGTTTGTAAACTCTTAGAACAGTGTAGTAGCACACAGTTGATATTCCTTCAAAATGACCACTTGCAGCAAGAGTGTAACTCCGCATTCTAAGATCTGAAAATTTTAGTGTGAAATTTTGTCAACCTACCACTGGTAAGATATGATAGATGGTGAGAGTGGGACTATTCTCATTTCAACTGCTGGCAGCATTGAACAGCTGCCATTTTTAAGGAATGTCAACTATGTGCGACCAGACTATACAAAATGTGTACTAAATAATTACAGGCGATGTTAACAAATTCTCTCAATATTCTACAGCCTCCAAAGACGTGGATAAGATTCCATCAACAGTCTCTAAAGGCGGAGATGTCAGCTCTGTCAGGACAATCGGAGGGCAGTCTGCGGGAGAATATCGAATCGAGAGCGGTCAGTAGCGGGCAGTTTATATTGCCTTTAAATTCGTCAAAATGGTTTTGGATGTAACAATTTTCCATTGTAAAAAATTGATTGATAATATTAATGAATTTATAGAAAATGTAAATGATTGGGAATAGTGATAAATTACAAATTTCTACTATACTTTATAATGATTGATGCGTATTTTTGTACTAGCTTGACAATAAATTATCCTAATCGTCTAACATAACAAAATACTTTAAGAGCTCATACACTAAACTACATATAGAAAGCAATTATTGTAAGAAAGATTTATTTAAAAAAACAGTCAGCTATAAGCCACTTCTTTTATTTGAAATGGAGCAGCAATGAGAAACATTCTAAGAGGAATATAATAATCAAGTACATGATAAAATGAGATATACAATATCTAAAAAAAACACCATCAGGAACACGGATTACCAACTCTTAATGAGTACAGTTATAACTTATTTGTTTATTTATTGTTACAATTGGGAAGCGGTTTGTCCCAGTGGTAGAGAGCGTCTAATCGGTGAGATTAGATAAGCGACGTGCCTCTACCACCACTGTAGTAACGGTGACCGGTTCCTCTGAATTCAATTCATGAGCCTCAAAAATCGCTTCCCGGTGGTTCGGAACCCACCTAAAGCAGTAGGTCCATTCATCTCTCATCATCATCCTTCCCATTACCCACGCACAGGCCCAAGAGCCCATGTGGGCATCACCCTCAAAAAAAAAGCGACTTGATAGCAAGTATTTTAAGCAGAGGTGATAAGTGGATGATGATGTTTACATAGTGATTGAAAGATGATGGATGATGAATGTTTACATTACAATTTTAACTTTTAAAAACACTTTTCACTTAAAAAAACTCCTCAATTTTGATATAAGTTCACTGTTAACAATGTAACTGTAATGTATCCTACTAGATGCTAGAGATTGTAAATGATTGAATGTGAAGTTACCTGTGCACGACATGGAATACTGGACATGCTGGCATATCGTACATTGACGAGAGAATAGTACTGCATTGATTCAAGTATTGAAGAGCAGCCTTACATAGATCCAATGATTGCTGATCAATTGTATCGCCATCATCCACCGAATCTGCAATGAGAATAGAACAGCAGTTTAGTTTCTCAAAGACTCCTTAATATTACAAGACTACTAATGCAAAAATAAATAATGTATTATTTTTAATTCATTCATTTAATAAAAATAAATTTTCAAGTAGCAGGCAATTGAAAATTTACTGAAAAATCAAGAATAAAAGTAATAATGAGACTTGATGCAACGTTGCAAAACCAGCTGATTATGAAAAATACATTTATATTTCAATAATACACCTGAAAAATTTGCAACGTCTCTGGATGTGGGTTGAGGGAAGACTCTGCTGTTTCAGTTTACATTGGACTAATTTCATGAATTCTACTCCAGTAAAATTCCTTACGAGTTTTCTATAACGGGTTGGATTAGTAATTAGCAGAAAATATAAGTCTAAACATTGCTATGGTTTGCATACAAGCAAATTATTTTTCGCCATACTCGTATGTAATACACAACTCGTTGGAGGAGTGCTAAAGCGCCGGTCTGATAACCAGGTGTACCCTGATTCAAGTCCCAAGCAGGGGAACAATTTTTGACCACAGCACAATCACATAAATACGGCCACCCCGTCTTTCGGAGGAGACGATATGCCGTCGGTCCTGACTACCTAATAGTAGTCGTCATCTATCATCCATTTCATCACCCACGCACAAGCCTATGAGCTCATGTGGGCTTCACCCTCATAAACAAACAAACTTTCCAAGCTAGATTTGCGTTTGGAAAATTGCCGTTTACAGGAGAATCAAAGATAAGCTGTTCTGAATGCGGGAATAATCATTTTGATGATTATTACAGCACTAGTTATCATCACGATGATAATTACAGCACTGAAAATCTAGTCCAGCTGTTTTTTCCGAACTCCGACGTATGAATAAACGAGTCGAACGAGCCTCCATGACAGTTCACTGTGTGCGTTTGTGCTAGTGTTGTGTTGAGGTTATGTTGGCTTCAGTTAATGTTTTCAGTTGTTTGAGGTTTTAATAAATCCTTCTCAGTCTAGTATGACGAAAAAAATGTACATAATTCGTGTGGAAAAGTTTACAAACTCATAATTATTTTCCAAACTCGCCTACGGCTCGTTTGGAGAACATAATTATTAGATGTAAAAACGCCTTTTCCACACTCATTATGTAATATACTACAAACCGATACTAATGCAAAGCAAGGTTATTAGAGACAAGGTTGTTCCGATTTTCGAGAATTTGAAAAGTGGTGGGGGAACCCAAAAAATGACGTAGTTCAGATCAAAGATCCCGACTACACTGGACCACAACTACACTGGCGCATTGAAAATATGAGTCATCTGATTTGTCCACTATAAACTCAGTTGAAAAGTCTAGCATGGCCCTGGCTATTCCTAAAGCCAAGTTTTGGCCCTACACCGGAGTTAATAACAAAATTGTTAATAACTTTTATATAATAAGTTATAATAGTCTATATAATGATACGTTTTTCACAAAAGTTATTAACATTCTCGTGTATAGGTGACATTACTTGTTTAATCCTTGTGTATGGGATGTTAAGCTAGTTTACCTGACCCTGTAAATGAATTTCCATTTTTGTAAAAAATATGCCTTATCTATAGATTGATATTCACACTTATAAAACAATATTTTGCGTTATGACGGAAGAGCTATGATAAATTGACAGATGATAATCAATTTGGCCGATTTTGTAATAGTATCAATACGTAAATTATTTTAATATTAATTTTTCCAGAAGATGACCACACAACAGGCCGAAACTATAGTAACTACTATGTAAGTAAGTTTATTTCCATTGATAAGTGATTTTT
Source organism: Sogatella furcifera (assembly GCA_017141385.1). Taxonomy (NCBI): domain Eukaryota; kingdom Metazoa; phylum Arthropoda; class Insecta; order Hemiptera; family Delphacidae; genus Sogatella; species Sogatella furcifera. The sequence goes on from CM029548.1 coordinate 12,448,076, forward strand.
TATTGAGTTTTAAATTTTTAAGAAAAAAGAATGGATACACAACACCATAATAATACTGTATTAATGTTTCCATAATGTAGGAATAGGATCTACTATTGGCCCAATATGAAGTTGATGTTTTCTTTTGAGAAGCGTGAACAAAATAGCAACATATGATATTGAAATATGAAAATTGTTTTGCTGAAAAGATTGAAGGACCGCGCATGAGCCGCACTACGACGCCAGTGTAGTTGTGCTCCAGTGTAGTCGGGATCTCTGTTCTGAACCACATCAAATTTTCGTCTCCCCACCACTTTTTCATTTTGCTCAATATCAGGCAGTTATGGAACAACCTTTTTCTAATAACCTAATGCAAAGGGTCAACTCTACCTACTTGACATAGTTGCTATATTCAAGCCAAGTCCTCCTTGAAGGCTTTAGTAAAAACCTTCAAACTGAAACTCGTCTTTCCTAAAAACTTTATGGACTATTTGTATGGATAAAATCATTAAACTATGAGTCTGGATTGTGAATTGGGTTCATTTTTTGTGAGTTTCCCATTGATTACTACTTGAAAGTTTATTTTTACGCAATATTTTAATAAAAAGCTGCTTACCTTTTCCTCTGACATGCTTGAGAAGACACAGAATACAATCAACAGCAGCGTTGGAGAAGACAAGCGTGTTGTTTGTGTTGAGGAAGACTTTGAATACGTCGAGCAAGGAGCCGAGGTGGCTGCTGTCGACCACTCTGAGGGCGCCGAACAATGGCCGCCATCCCGATCTGATCTCGTTGTGATTGGCTTCCACAAACTCACAAATCGAACTCACAATCTACAACAGAAATTATTTAAAACACAATTAATTTGTTATATTGGGCTAATACTGATGTTCATTCACTGAAATAATAACAAAAATCCATTTAATTATTACAGGTATTTAATCATTATTATTTCAGGTTCAAAATAAAGCCTTTACTATCATTCTCAATGATTTTACCTTATGAGTATTATAATTTTATCTCTAATGAATGAAAAATATTGACAATCTTGAGCCTGCTGTACATGGGGTAAGTAGTGACAGCCAGTCAAACAGCTGCAGCCAATCACAGCTCTTGTTGTTCAACTTAAGAGCAATATGAAATCTATGATTGAAATTGAAATTGATTTATTTTCTTCTTGATGATTACAGAATACAAAAATACAGATTACAATTAGATGAATAGTACATCATTTACAATTACAATTAGATGAAGGCTCCTCATATGGGCAAATGCCTGTGATTGAGGAGCGAGTTCCATATACAAGAAAATAAATTCTTAGAATCATAAAAAGCAAACAAATCATCAGATTTGAAAATTAAAAAGAAACAAGGAAAACAATTATATTCGATTTTACCTGTTAACTGAATAAAAATAAACGTTATCTACAATTGGATACTACTTACAACGTGTACAGCAGGCCATAGACTTATCAAGACGCAAGGGACGATACAGAACAACAAAGAATAATGAAAAATAAACAATTAGATTGATTAAGGAAACCAAATTATTGTTTGATAATCAATGTTGAATCGGATTATAATAAAATATTTTTAATATCTCTTGGAGTGTTATCTTTAATATTCAACTCACAATAAACTTGAATTACTATACTTAATCTTCAAATATACAGAACGAGAATTCCTTTTCCTGCATTAGATTCCATGTTTCTCTTAGTCCTTTCCTTCAAAATATAGCCTAAAGATAGGATAATTTATAAACATGATTATCAAAGTAGATAGAAACAACGTATACTCTCAAAATCCAAATACGATAATACTTTTAAGAGAAGTATCGTCTTTGGTTGAAGTGATAATAAGCTGAATAAACTAGTAGTTCTGTGAACGGTAGACCTCACGAAGTAACCCATGTTCCCTGCTTCAACAAAGCACTGTCTGTATTCACGGTACGTTCAGATTGTCCGTCGATTCCGAAATTCGGCGCGAGGAAGTCAGCAAATGCAGTGGCCACAGTCTCGCTCTATGTAGGCATCAAGGGTGCTTGGAAAACCTGGCATCAGTCTCTATAATTATTTTAATAATGTTTTCCGTCATGCGAAACGGTCCGACAGTCGGCTACAGTCGAACAGCTGCAGCTCATGTTGTTAGCCTGCGGTCGACCATCGGACCGTTTCGCATAAAGAAAAACTTACCTTAATAATTATCTGAAATTTCTCAGCTGACTTCAATGAAAGTATATCATCTGAAGCAGAAATTTTTGAAAATTTGTTTATTATGATTATCGTAATATCACATGTTTAGTAATATCAACATAAATATGCTATCAAATCATTTATGGAGTATACCTATATCAGAGAATAGTTCAATCCTTTTTTCGTTTTTAAAATGAAAATTGTCGAAAAACCTTACATATACATCGACGCGCGGTTTCAAGAGGAACATCCCTGTCAAATTTCATTAGAATGTATTGCCGCGTTCAATCGTAAATGCGGAACATACATACATACATACATACATACATACATACATACAAACAAATGCAAAATCGTCGACTTGAATCTTAGACCTCACTTACGTTCAGTCAATTATAACTATCACAACTAAGATAGAAATACATTTGAAATTGAGTAATAACAGAATATTCTAGAGTACCTGATCTTGAACATCCGTATCACATAACTCAAGACATAGCAGATTTTCAAAAGGCTTGAAAAGAGCTTCATTGAAATGGAAGTGTGGCAATTCAACCTGCTCGTTCAATAATGCTGTCACTATGTCGTGTATGCTGGACACTGCTATCTTGGAAATCGGTCGCTCTTTGTGACAAGCAGCCTAAATAAACAGTGGAAATTAATCAATTAATTGAAAACAACAAAAGAATAATCAAAAGTAGGCTATAATTATGTTCATACGCTCATGTCAGATCAAAAACTGAGTACATATGCCAAAATATTAATAATGTTTTCATTTTCTTATTCATAATTTATTACATGTATTTATTTCCAACATTAATTAATTTATATTATCGACACCAATCCATCTGCAATACAAATGTAGCACACTATACGCTTCTTTGAGACTAATGAAACTTTACACGAGCCATTCAACGTCTATGAAACCTGGTATGTATAATGAGTTCAAATACAAATCGGAAAGTAAAAAGGCAGTAGTCTGATTTTTTAATATACTTTCGTTTCTTTATGTACAATTATTAGATCGTACTGGGTATTGGGTACTTGGTGATGGTGGTTACTGTATGATCGTGAAGTTGCCACGAACACTGTGGAATGTTCTTGGATGGGTGAGCAGTATTTGGCCAAGTACACATCGACGAGGTGGAACTTAAGAAGGGTCTCCCCACCATCAAGTCATACGAATTTTTCGCTTTATATAGTTTCTATTTGTGTGAATGTATACTTTAGTGAGTAGACTTCTGTGCTATCCTACCTCCATAAGATGCGGGCCGACAATAGACCAGGCACGCATGATGTGTATGAGGGGCCGTCCGCTGTGTATGGTCTTCAGCATGACTTGTCCAACTCGAGTGAGCAGCAAGGCCGACGCATGCTCGCAGTCGATGGGCAACCACGCCTTGGCAATGGCCAACCGGGCCGGAGTCCACCATTTGCGGTGCACTCCGCTTCCCCCATCTCCACCATTGCCCTGCGTGTGACGCGAGAACAGCTGTTCCTGTGATGCGCTGCACAGGCTCCTGATGAAGTTGGTTAACGCCTGCAGGTTCAGTTTCAGCGCGGCTTCTTCGAACAACCTGTTACATTAGAATACAACCATGAATATAACGGAATATCTAAAACTAGGTATCTAAAGATTGGCTGGAGAGCCAATAATAATTTAATGTCATCTTCAAACAACCATATTTCTCAATTTCGATCCAATATCTCGCACTATTGATTGGAAAACCGAGATTATAATTTAATGCTTTTTTCAAACAATCCGATTTCGCAGTGCTGAGTTCATAAATATTGTCTGAAATCATTGTTGAATACAAACGACCAATAAATATGTTTGTTTTTATCATTTACTTGCTGGAAAGTTTTTTTCATTAGAATAAAATATGAAACATGCATCTGATAGAATTCTTCTACTTCTTGTGTGAAGTTTTATAACATGAATGATTGTCTCTCCAACCAGAAATTAGAATCATCTTTCAATACATTAGATATCTTTACAGAAGCCTATTTAAGCTGTTATATTGTTTTAGATTCACTAATTTTACAATAATTCATTTTAGACTCTGATACTTGGATCATAAAGTACTAGGAGACAAATCTATTGACACAATCTACATACAGCACGTTCAATTATTTTAGAACACAATTTTACCTGTCAATCAACTGAGAAAGGGCGCAAATGACTCGGGCTGCATACTCTTGATTCAGTATGCCGTGACTGACAACATCAGCCTTGCTTTCAGCAACAATATCAGCAATATTGCCCACGTCCATTACATTGCCACTTGGAGATGCCAGGAAACCATACACGTCCACACTAGAAGCAACAAAAAATGGTAATGACAAATAACTTTCTTATTCCTCGTTTAATAATTGAAATTACTCATTCAATAATAAAATAATTAGAATCACTGATACGGTAGCAAAATATTTGTATCTAATGAGTCATTATTCTAGAATAGGGTATTTGAAAGAGAAATTAATGAAATTGAAAATACTAGACAGTGGTTAATGTCGTTTCCGGAATTATTTTTATACTGGAGATGTTCTATAAAAATTATTACTGTACTTGAAAATTTCCCTCTGTCTCGGTTATTTTTATTGCTTTAGTTTACAACTATGGATCTTATTAAAAACGGATGTTATATGAAAGAATTTGTAAAACCTTGATAATGTAAAAAGCAGTTGTTTCACGGCAAGAAAATCTAATGGAGAGAAAGATGAATTAGAAGGAATAAAGAAGTTAAATAGATAAAATAGAAAGGAATCCACCATCACAAGATTTTGTCTCAATTGGATACTATCGCGGGATATCCATAGAAATGTTTCTTACCAAACATCATCATCCTCTTCTTGGGCGAAACTGAGATTTAGACGTTCGGCCGTGGACAATTTCTCAGTAGCTGCAGTATTGGCACTGGATGACTTGGAGTTAGCTTTTGGTGCCAAATTAACACCTTGCTGATTACGCCCGAAAAAGTTATGTTCCAACTGACTAACATGCAGGCAGCACCTAATAAATAAAACATTTATAATTATTAAACGATAGACGAATAATGTGGTTTATTATTATTGTAATAATAACAATGTCTATAAATTCAAAATCGGAATTAAATGACACATTGATTTACTTCACTAGTATGTCGGGGTGGAAAAGAATAACAAATCAGGTGCCGTATATACTTCGATCACATATTACTGCGATTAAAAGTTGTAATTTTTCAACGTTTCGAATCAATAGTGACCAGTAAGAAATAAAAACAATGAGAATATACATAGTAAACTTCTAATCTGTATTATCAGAACACTATTCGAATGCACAAATGAGGCATGTACATTAGTTTCCATTACTAAAAAAACGCACCGGCAAATGTTTCTAAGATGCAATAGAAACATAAGATACGTATAGAGTACAGTAGTATAGAGTAACGCACTCTGGTCAGCTGATTTTTTATTTGGGTTGCTCCATACAACTCCGTGTTTCTATTACATCTCATGCCCGACATGTGCACGCGACTTGTAGTAATGGAAACCTACATTTAGTCAAAGATTGTGTTCACAACACCAAATAAATTTGACCTTGAAGTTTCTTGTTTACCTGAAAACGTGCGACCAACAGTCGGGAGCGTGACTGCCCAGTTCGACTCCTCTGGACAGCAGTACGTCCATGCTGAGTGCGTGCGACGCGTGCAACTTCTTCTGCCTGGCCAGTGGCAGCAGCGACACCCCTCCTCCCCCTCCACCCGCTCCACCGCCACCCGACTCACTTTCCGGACACGAAGCCGAAGCCAGCAACGCAAAAATACCGCCGCAACGGTTCTGCATACCTGATGAAGGAATTTTTTTTAGAACGAAGCACCTTATTTCCTATTATTGTCAATGAATTGATGAAGATGTATATGGAGGAAGGCTACCACACTTTCGACATAACTGTTTGGAATGACTACTCTACTAACCTATAACACGTAGGTTAGGGTTCAGGAAAAGTTTAAAGCTGGCACATGAAGACAAAATTCATAGAGTCTCAGTGTCGATGTTTTGGTTTGTCGGAGCTATGGTAGCCACCCATTTGTGGATTTAGCGCAATCTGAGATTGATTAGATTAGATTTCTTTATTCATTTAGATAGCAACAAAATATTTATGCTTAGTTTCTAGATTACAAGAGTTGTTATTAAATCTATCATTTTTACAAGTTACGCACTAATTTCGATATTTTACACTACAATTTTTATAGGTTATTATATAATTCTATAATCTATTCAACGATAGAGGTTACATAAGAATGCAAAAATAATAGAAAAATTATCCAAACAATATGCTTCTTGCTTGCAATTTTACTTGTTGTGCATTAAAATATCTAAATGAAAAGGCCAGGTTTGGACATAAAAATGTCCATTCTTGGGAAAGGATAAGAATATCCTTTCCATCAACACTTGGTCTGTCCAACCTGTCCAATCATTGATATAAGAGTAATAGATAAATATATAAACTCCTTTGGAAGATTGGCTGTCGTTACGAGCCTCCAACGAGCGTTAGTAAAGACAGTCAGTTGTTTCGCGTTTCTGGAGGAATATTAATTGTTGCATTACACTCTAATACTGATTAACTGCATGTTATTCAGAGGTGTTCTGCACTTTCACTTGGTTGTGAAGACTGGCTTATGGTTGAGAGGATCGACGTGCTAACCACACGTTACCTCTATCCTGGTTGATGATTATTCGCCTGCTGTATTACCTGTCCGGGCTGGGAGGGCATCCTGGCGGGGTGGTGGCTTCGGCTCGGTCATTGTTGGTCCGGGGGCTGTGGGTTCTGTTTGAGAATTTATGGCTTTTGGGCCGGTATTGTCCGGGCTGGAGTCATTTTCCCGTCTTGCCGGAGTGTCTTCTTCGCTTGGGCGGGCTGTATAGTGGAGTTAATATGAAACTGGCAACCAGCTGGTAGGCCAAGGCCCTTCATAGTGCTGTTGCGCCATTGACAAACAGACAAAATAAAGATATGGCATAATTATCATCTCCCACATTGTAATGGGAATATTGTCAATGAATGCACGAAGGCCTGTCTTGGAATCATCAAGTGTAACCTGAGAGAGGTGAAAAATATTGTATTGAATCTCATTGTGGAGTAATTTATTCATTCATTTAGGGAAAACCAATGATCTAATGTTAATAATATTAAGTGTGGAATCTACATTCCAAGAAACTAGAAAAAACAAAGCGTTTGCTTTAGAACAATGGGACAGGTTGGATGAAAGAAGAAGGTGACGTGATATCAGTGCTTAGAACATTTTGTAAACGCGGTGTATGTTCTATGCTGTTGATTATGTGTTAATAAGTTGATTGGTGTACCTAACACATTGCACAGAGTGGCAGCTCGCTGCAGTGCCTCCAGACTGTTGACGACAGCATCGCGGCGCAGCGCCTCCTTGACCGCCTCGCTGCTCAGCAGTGGCAGCCCGGCCGCATTCGACCGTTTCGAGGACATTGCCATGGGAGCCGAAAGCACGGCCAGCATTGAGTCCCAACAGCACGTTAGCACTCGGCGTGATAATTTCACACCTGTTACATGAGCAAAAGTCATCAATCATTCAATTATTCCATTATTTATCTCAGCCACTTATTTATTAAAGTACATTAGACTAAGTCTAATACAATATCATGTAATACATATACAATAGATGATATTCTCGTATTAAATACATTATTAAACCAATTATATAACAGTTGAAGAAAAAATACATGTAAATTTTAATCTTATAAATTATTATCACAGATGCAGTTAGCAGATAAAATAGAATTATAATTGAATGTTGCAATTGATAAACCATCCACCTCGTGTATATAGATATTGAACTTGCAAATAGAATATATTTTTTACAAATTGCGTATGCTATAAACGTTTGTAATTTTATTTCCAAAAGCAGTATAATTTTACTTCAATAATTATTTTAGTTTCAATCAATCTATCCGAAGATAGTAGATTCAAAAATACAGTTTTTATAAATATCACAGTATTAAGTATAACAGACGCCAACAATTGAGGTGTTTGACGAATGACCATTATTCATTATCAGCTCTATCAGTACACTTGGCGAACTGTCTGCGAGATTAAATCGAAACGAGAGCGACCCCATCTTCTTCTTCTTCTTCTCAGCCTTTTCCCACTCAGGTGGGGTCGGCGTTTCGGGTCCGTCTCTTCCAGGAGTCACGGTCCTGTGCTTCATCCGGTGTTAGTCCCTTCTTCGCAAGATCCTGTTCAACACAATTCTTCCATTTCTTCTTAGGTCTTCCCCTCTTTCTAGTGCCTCCAACAATCAAGCGGTCAATCCTTTTTCCCACATAGTCGTCCTCTCTTCTTTCCACATGTCCATACCATTGCAGTCTCTTTTCTTGTACTTTCCTTGATATTTCTGTAACCTTCATTTTGTTCCTTATTATTTCATTTCGGATTCTATCTCTTCTTGTTAAGCCACAACTCCACCTCAGCATCTTCATTTCAGTGACCTCCAGTCTGTGTTCATGGGCTTTTTTAACTGCCCATGTCTCTGCTCCATACATCAATGCAGGCCGCACAACCGTTTTATAGATTTTTCCCTTCAGTTTTTCATTTATTTTTCTATCACACAGTATTCCAGTCATTTTCCTCCAATTTATCCAGGCTGTATTCACTCGATGTGCTATTTCATTGTCCAGTTCTCCATCCTTACCATCTATGGGTCCTTGGAGAGTGACCCCATCTATATTAATTTAATCTTGAAAATAGCTTCAGACTGTCCTGGCAGAGCTAAGTATTAATGATAGCCATTCGCCATATATTCAGCTATGAAGATCTTAAGATTGAAATAGTTATTTGCATATTTTGAAATTTTACAAATAGAATCAATGTACTTTCTTCTAAGTCCATGCAGCCCTGTTATGGCAGCATTTCACAAATAGATTACAGTATGGCCAATTGTGTGACAAAAATAAAGAGAGAGCGCATGTACTTTGGATACTACTGCTCAGGGAGGTCAACAAGGTGATCCTATAGACATAAAAAATGTATTGGCATGAAACTGTGCTGCAATCTAATGCTTGAACGAACAATAATATACTAATGAAAGCTTCTCATGGGTGCGGAATCATAAATATTATAGTAGGTTAATGAATGAAAATCGAAATCATATACCCTCTTAGAATTCTCTACATACAAATGAGAAACCTATCACAGCACATATGAAAATCTTTAGAATTGAATAGTCATTAATATTGTTAATTTTTTATGATTAAAATTCACACCTGAAATGATGAAATACAGTACATTGTTTACAATCACATGGGTATATAAGCCCCCATAAGTGTAAACTTTGAACCATGACAAGAATGCTGGTAATGTACATTACTTGAATAATAACATGAGTGAAAATAGATTTACAAAATAAGGAATTTCGATCAGGAGTATTTAGAAATCTAAGAAGAGTGAGCTAACCTGCTTCAACTTCTTGTGACATTTCACTTCTTGATGTGGCCCTCTCAAGACGTTGGAAATCAGTCAGTAGTTGGCCTCCTTGTTGAAAACTACCCAAGCCATCGAAATCTAAAAAATAAATTGATTAAATAGTACAAAATATGATTAATATAGGATTGAATTGATTTGTTATCAAAAAACACAAGAGAGATTATAATCAATGCTGAATTGAATATACTCATAATAATTATTTATTTATTCATTTATATATATTATGTGACTTTACTCTTCATAAGCAATTGATCTTTAATGTAATACAAAAAAAATCATCTCAATGATCTTCACAGTTAAATTTATATTTGAAATACATAAAAAATATTTTGAAACTAAATTTGAGCCCTTGACTATTGTTAAGCCCGATTGTAAGCCTTAATATGATTATGCCATTGGATGATTGGATAAGTTATTGTTAGTTTTATACGTTATGGTTACTTCAGTTTGTTAAACATCAATATGACTAATAAAAACTGAATTAAGGAATCTTGTAAGAAGATAGAAACTTGTAAGAAGCCAATATCATGCGGGAAATGATCAGGAGCGTAATTCCAAGAGCAAATAAAACATAAATTTGAGTCTGGCTTTTTCAACAAGAAAGCAAAAAATAAAATAAACCAAGAGCAAGGACGACTGCATTCAATAAAACTAGCATGGACAGCAATTTCAATCAATTTTAGATGTCGATTTGATGCCAATATCGATAGCCTATATTGAGGAGAGAAATGAAGGAAGGATTTCTTTTATGTATGAGAGGGAGGGCGAAAGGAAAAGTACACAAAATAGAAAATTTATAAAAAATCTAGAGCTAGTGAAGAAAATCAATACGAAATTTCAACAAAAGATAGCTCTTTCACATTAACATAAATAAATTAAAATGAAATAATTCAAGAAGAATGCTAACCACTATTTCATAAACTACCTACCATTTATATTTATGAATGAAAAGAATGAAAAATTATGAATAAGAGTGAAAACATAGTGATGGTGAATATGAAAGTAGCTTTCACAGAAAGAATATAAGTTTGGAAAAATATGAAAAACTAAACATTGTGAAGCACTCACTAATAAACCAGATTCAGTACACAGGACAAATGTTTGCGAATTGAAAGTTTTGCATCAAAACAAAGTTAACACTGTGCAAGTTGACACCGTGTAAGTTAACACTCTAGAAAACCAAACTGACAAGCCAAGCGGGGAAGCAGGCAGGGTGTTTGTATGAATAGTTATTGTGAGAGGGCGGTTGAGGACCTGTTAGAAGGTTAATGAGTGCCAGGTTGTCAGTGGAGGCTGGGCTGTACCCGCTCTGTTGCAGGAAGCTCGTAACCAACACCTGCTGATACAGTTCAGACAACCAGGTGGCCGACAAATACACCAGCACACCACTCCCATGAACCTCCTCAACAAACTGTTCCTAGAGAATCATACAATACACACACTTTCAACACTCACATTCCATAACAAACAGTTCCACCATCAATTCGCATGGGACCAGTCAATCAATTGATTGAATCTCATCATCTATAGTAGGAAGCATGAAAGTAGTCCGATGAGGCTGGATGCAGATTTGCCGAATCAGCTGATTATGAATAAAAATTCATTTATATTTTCATAATAAACTAAGTGGAAAAGTCTATGGTTGCGGGGAGTGAGGGAGGACTCTGATGTTACATATTCCATCTGACTACTTTCATGCATTCTACTAAAGTAGAGTACAGAAGACAGTTTCTGAATCTATAATTTATAGCTCGAAATCAAATAGAAAATTTACAAAATAGGAACACTTATAAGTACAGTGTTAATTTTCTTGTTATCTTGTTGCTTCGTTATCTTGCTACAACAATAAAAGTCAATAATCAGAGGGATTAATGCTAAACTTCTGTTTTAATATAAGTTAAGGGGGCAAAACTTGATAGTGTTAGTTTTCTGTTGCTTACTACAGTGAATGTGAATGAAAGTGGTAGTTGGCGAATGCCTGTTATAGATACCCTACCCTGTCTGGACGGTGTGAAAGTGGTCTCCGAGAGCGAAACGATTTAGGGTTTAACTTAGATCACTCTAGACTCTATATATTTTCGCAGAACGCTTTCCGACAGTACTGAATATTGATTAAAGACATTGACCAACCGCTAGTTTTGTTGGCATCTGCTTTATGAAGATGAAAAACTTAAAAGTATAAAGATTTCTAGCTACGAAATGTTAATTTTCAAATTTTGAATAAGTTGAATATGAACCATGATTCATTTTTTCTCAAATTACTCAATCCTTGTTAAATGGTACATTCCATTATTCAATACGTTGATGAGTTCTGGAAAACATAGCCAATAGGTTTTAATTTAGTCGTTAGCAAAAATATATTAATTCATTATATTTGATGTTATTGGAGTTTCATTTCATGCAGAGCTTTTGTATGAGATTATCATTCACTCACCTCATTCAATGGTACATTTTTCATTTCATGCAGATAGTAACCGTGTTGAATGAGTTTCAAGTTGAGTAGTAACGCTGAATATGTAGCAAGATAGATGCCATCTGCGTTGATGATGGTTGGAGAGGCGTTACCATCCATGTGCTTGTTGTTAGAGTAGAGACCTGCAATACAATTATTTATAATAAGAAAGTTGAAATAAATATATTTAAAAGCTTGATAACAAAAGCATTAGGTCATGGACTCAATTTGGAAATTTCAAATAACTGTTTTATAAAAACAAATAGAAACGATCAAACCTGAATTAATCTTCGACATAAGTCGTGAAAAGTACAAGATGCAATAAAAAACTGTGGGCATTACTATCAGGAAAAATATTCTTGTGTGGCTTGTTGGAGTAATATTGATAGTATGATAATCAAAGGTTCTGAGTTCGATTCTTGACCAGGTAACAATTTTTTGACCACAGCTTAATCACAGATATGGCCACTCCGTCTTTCGGAGGAGATGTAGCCTAAAGCCATTAGCCCCGACTTCCTTGAAACCAGTCGTAATCTTTCATCATCCTCTCTCCCATTACTCACTCACATGCTAAAGTTTTGTGGGCACAAGTTTTCACGCACTAAAGCACATTAGTGGGCATCAATCTCAGAGAAAATACCAAAGAACAATTTATTTCTGGGAATTGGATTAAGATCTACATCTCTTTAATATAGATATGCTGAAGACAGATAAATAAAAATATAAAAAAATCGAAGTTTTCATGGGTTGAGAGAACATTCAAGTATAGTCAATGATTGGATATACAACGTTATTGTAATTTTTGCATAGTGGAAGAATATGATTAGCGGCACTATCCTTTGTAACACACATTGAATAGATTATATGGAGTTACCTTGACAATACTTGGAAGAGAACTCTTGGATAGCTTCATCGACCTGTATGGAACTCCTCAAAGACAAAAGTGTTGGAAGAAGATTGTTCAGTGCTACTACAAACTCACGAGCGTTCTGTCTCTCTGCATCGAAGCTGTCAGTTGCAGTCTGTTAATAGGAAAAAACCGAATATAAATTACATGGACGGTGTCGGATTGAATAAACCTCGTGGATTGTAATCAGGTTGAAATATTATAACTATAATTAATTCTATAGTATAAGAATGAATCATATTTCTGTGTTCTGAATGATAATGCTAGGCATAAATAATAGCTGAGAACTTTTCGATTCAATATGAAACAGTATGTAATTCGTGTACATTATTCACTGATATCACATTTCTATCAAAACAAGCAACGTTCAAGATGATTCAATTCAAAAAATATTAGCTGACGCCAAAAAAGTTAGGCGGTTTCATCTGCTCCTTGTGTGCTCCAACAGCTGATGTTGTCAATTAGAGTAGTCGTTTAGTAATGCCTGGATATATTTTTTTTATAGAAAATAGCAAAGGATGCATTTACATTCGCTGTTAGTACTTTAAATCACATGCAAGATACAGACCAAACCGCCTAACTATCAACTTATAACATCACTAACCCGTTGAGTGGTGGTATTATCATCATCGCAGTGCAGAGTTTTAGGCAATTTTTCCAAGCGCAGGGCTTCCCTTTCTTCCTTCTTTCTTTCAGCTTCAGCCACCAGCTCCTCCATCTATTGGCAAAAAATATACTATAAAGTTAGAAATAATAATAATAATAATAATACTCTATTACAATTCATTTTCCGTTATTGTTTTATTCACAGGTATCGATGTTATTTTTGATATCTTAAAATAAATACTATTAGTTACTACAGGGTGCGGCAGAGAAGATGGACGTTTTTGAGAAGGGCATTACTCATTTCCTCCGGCACCGAGAGTGGTGAGAATGGTGGCGTTAGACTCCATTGTAATCTTACCATTTTTTGTATTCCATTTCCAGTTGTCACCATGGAGCGTTGGACGATGGAAAAACGCGTTTTGCCTGAGATTGTTTTTTCTAAATAATGAGTCATTTACCGTCGTAATGCTCAAATTTCGACACCATTCCATTCATCGAAATCCATCAACATTCATCGAGTAGGGCTGTTCCTTCTCAAGACAACATCCTATACGATAACAAGCCCCGAACTCTGGACAAAAATTCGCCTGGAAGTCGCCCCAGTTGAGAGAGCGATGTTTCAAATTTTTTTTAAAAATATTTCTTATTGATGGAAATTATGTTTCAGCCCAAAATATGTAATAAAAAACGTGCAAAAATTGAATTTCCAAACAAATCCCGTTTACTTGAAGTTTTTATCACTGATGGTTCCGGTTCTTTCAACTCTTCTATGGAATGCGGCATCCACCATTTTGAATCTGCCATTACGTGACCCAGTCGTGAATCTAGAGTAGCATCGAGTGGTTCTGATATTCTTAGATACCCTAGATAACGAAATATTTGATTCTGCTGCTTTCTTCACGAACCTTCTCAAGGAAATAAACAAGGAACCCTACTATTGAAGAGTCTACAAAAAGGGTAAGAATGCAAGGACGAACTGTATCAACGATTTCGGCTACCACATGCCTGATGTGATTTTCCATTCTCGATTTTCTCAAATGGTATTCCCATGCGAACCTTTTGACACCAATAAATTTGTTTTTGAATAGTAACTAACAAATTCATGATATTTCAAAAATCGTTCATCTTCACTGCCGAACCCTGTATATAATTGCACAAGAAGCCAATTTGATTTGAAGTCTTCAGAATACAGATTAAAGGCACTATAATAACAGATGGAATTCAACTCAACAGAATGTTTTTGTTTGACTTAAACAGGCGTAACAAAATTTTCAATTTTTTACGTTTCATCTGATTTTCATTCGTCTCCCCTACTCCAATACTAAAGCTGTCTTATTGCAGCAAACGTTTTGCTGTATTACGTTTTGTCTGATGAGAAAGTACCATAATAGGGCCCGTTAGATGATGTAATTTTGTAGCAGATAAATTAAGCGTTTTGCATGTATTATCAATCAAAGATTTGAAGTCGTAAAACCTAAACGTGATAAAGTAGTCAATGTGTATAATGGACTTCATGAACAATTCAATTATATCAATTGTATGACAAACGTCGCATAATGGTTGACATGGAACGCAATTATTGGCACTTCGTCATTACGACTGTGCATGACTGGACAACTGAACAGAATTTAGTGCTCAGCCCTAACATTCACAGGCGTATAGTCTTCTTGGGGGAATTCCACTAAGCCAATGTTCATTTTACCAATTCATTATTGTAATGAGTTATTCTGTTTTGAAAAAGAACATAGTGTAACTACATGTATTGTGATGTCATGTGGAATAAATAAATTCAATTTAATTGAAAATTAAACTGAGTACTCACATCTGAGTCATCGAGTCTGAAATCGTGTTCGGGTCCCTCAGTCTGTCCCGACGAGTGGGCGCTGCTTAGTACGCCACTGCTGCTGCTTCTGCTGCTAGCCCTGCTGGCATTGCCCTCACCGTCACTCGTCTCCACTGCTCCCCACTCCCGCTCCATCCGCTCTCTGTACAGTCTCGGCAGACGCGCCATACTTTCGTACGTCACTGGACCTGCATTAGACAAATTAGATGTCATTTTCAATCTTAGTGCACTGTTGGCTCTTACCCACAAAACGGTCATATAAACGGTTAATGCATCATATTAACATCAATTCGACACAATATAGACCCCATACAATAAGAACACATCGCACACTTATAAAGCTGAATCAACAAGCAGAGAAGGACGTCGTCACAATTCACTTTACACTGTCTTGTCTTCTCTTCTCTATACCTCATTCATAATTACTTGAGACAAATGTAACAAACCTGAGGTTGTATAAAGGCCTCTTTATAGAGCCTTAAACAAACCCAATAGGGTGGCTTCAGTTGCGATGACAAGCCAAAGCAACGATACAGTCCCAAAAAATTACCGATACACATGCACACATACGCAATGCCAATGCATAACATGTCTACACCAAGTCGTTTATCGATTATGGATTGCCGTTGCTTAGGCAGCCACTCCATACTTACAGGTGCACACACACCCACACACACGCGAAAAGTATTTCAATTTGGCTCACAGTATGATGTATGAATGATAGAGCCATTACCTCTATAATCACAGTTTTTCAGCGAAGGATAGATGGAGTTGATTTTCTCGCAGTAGCGTTCGGCTATGAACTTGCCCGAAGCCAACTCTTGCAGGGTGCTGAGCATGGCCACAATGCACGAGACACTGGCGTTCACTATGGCCGGGTCACTGCACCGGCTGCACTCTTCAATCGAATCCATCACACTGTAACAACAATTATGATTCTAATTATAAAGTGTTTGTTTGAGAGAATACAATATACTTAGTAGGTGAAAACACAGTCACTCAAGTTCAAAGCGTCTCTTTTAAAAATGTTGAGAAATACTTAAAATGGCCTGAAGGTTACGTTTACAATGATCAACATTCACTTCTCACAAGTTTTCACTCACAATGATTATAAAACTATTATTTATTAATTTGGGATTTAAAAGTTTAACGAAAAATTGAAAAAATAACATAAAAAATATCAAAATAAATTACACTCAACATTTTGAGTGAAAAATTATGGCTTACAATGATTACGATGTGAGTGAATCATGTTTATTTTTTATATTATCATCAAGTATAGTAGTAATTACGATATAGGCCTCAGTGAATTAAATTTCTCATAAAAAACGGGTGCGGCAGAGAGGAGGGACGTTATTTCCGTCATTGAGTGTAGTGGAGAAGGTGGCGTTTGACTCGTGAGTTCTAATCAGTTTTTGTGTTCCAGTTGTCGTCAAGAATGCTTGGAAGGTGGAGCATTGCGTTTAAGCCTATTATTTTTTCGTCCGAAATAATGTACATTAGTTATCGTTGTACAGCGTGAGTTTCATCGCCACTTCAACATTTATCGGAATAGAGCTGTTCCCTATCAAAACAAAATCATATACGAGAGCAAGCTCGAAAATCTGGACAAGTTTAAGGACTCAATGCACGTGTAAGTAACCCTGGTTCAGAAAGTAACTCAACTGTTTGAGAGAGCCTACGCAAATTTGCAAGAACACCTTCAGTACTGCATCAACCATTTCGGCTATCACATGCCTGATGTGATTTTCCACACTTGACAGTTTCAAATACTATTTCCTTGTGAACCTGATTGAATCAATAAATTTGTTTTCGAGAAACATTGTTCATTTTATTATTTTTTTACAGACGTCCGTCTTCTCTGTCGCACCAGACATAATTATAAATATGGAAAACCGTTAAAAAAAAGATCCATCACACTGAAACAATCACAACAGTGAATTATTATTTCAATTATCGAGTGTCGAACAAAAACATTAGATGTAGATTGAGTACACATCAAATAGATAACAGATTCATTGAACAGTAAATTACTTGTAATTACACTAATAGTACAAAAAATCGACAACTGCTTCGGTGACAGGAACAGTAGAAAATAAGTGAAGGCGGATACCATTGAGCTTCAACAAATATTATCATGCATTGTGATAATATTGAGCTTTCTAATATTTATGTTATTTCACAACTTTACACTTGTTCGAGTTGGAAGTGTACTGATAACATTAGAATGATACACATATAATTTTGTACTCACAGCCTAGTAAGAGCCATGTCACTCTGCTGACAAGCTTTTTCGTCCTCCACTAGAAGAGGACCAGCGAAATCGACCATTCGACTAGGACTTCTCAGCAACTGTAATTTTAAACGATTCAGAACTCAATTAGCGAATGAAGAACTGACGATTCTTATAATTTTTTTTCAATAGAGATAGATCCTTTCATATTACTGTCAATTATAGTTGATTAATTTGATCCTTAACTTAATCAAGCTGTCATTTATTTTAATACATATTTAGAATGCTGAGAGTACATTGAAGATGAATTTACTTGATATTGAATAAATGACCAAATAATTATTTCCACGTTCCTATTTCTGATAATACAATTCATCTTAAATACAACATTCTACTAACATTAAGTTACGAGTAAACAACTATACCTTACTAGAACATAAACTTTTTATACCTCTTATCAATGAAATCTGAAATAAATTACAGCTGTCCAACACAATCCCTCAATTGTTACTAATTCAATATTTTCTCAATTTGAACAAACTATGTTTATACTTAAGAAATAGAGATTGGAATGTTCTAAAACACCTACCTCTCGGAGAGCTTTTAATGCTTCAAGCCGGTGTTGTGGTGGTGGATAGAGAAGCATTCTATGATAAACTGACTCCAAGACAGGGCGCAGAGATCCAACACATCCTACCAGTCTCACCAGCTCTATGCCGATACTGTAAATTGAAAAATCATGATCATATTCATTACCAGAAACTATATAGAATACATCTATCATATAGAAACTATACAACACAACACACATCGAAACTCGATAATTTGGCCATCCACAACAATAATTGTTATGAATACTCAACCGATTTGTTGATTTCATTATTCAGCAATTTAGGGCCTGTTACAAGGAATTCACTAGTCTCAAATTTTGTACAGTACCGGTAGTTACAAATAGCAATACGACAAGCTCACGCCACACGTCCAAAATAAGATTGAGTTTGACCCACATAAAATTGAATCCTGTGAAGGCAAATATTATGTATATTGTTGATAATATTATGTAGATTGTATACAAGGTGTTTCTAAAACAGACCGACAAGCATTTCAGGCCAATACCTAAAAAAGGTTCCAATTGATATACCCCTAGAAATGCATCCACTGACAGTTCTCTCGTTCACAGTCCACAGTCCAACGATCGGCCTGTTTACAAACAGACTTCTGTCAAATCAGCCGGTTTATAGATGTTTTGAACTGCCGGTTTCCCCAACTACTCATAGTTCTTGACAGTCACAGTACGGAAAGGGGTAGCTATCTTGAGCCTGAATTATGCTTCCCAAGAAGGTTTACTGAAGAAGAAAAATCGAAAAATATAGTTTTAACTGTACAATTTTATGGCCTACTATTCTAGGGTTAAAAGTAGCTTAAATGTGATACAGGCTTATCAAAATATGAAACTCTACTAAATCTCATGAACTTACCTGTAAACAGTTTTCGCCTGATAGCTGTCGAAACTGGGCGCGGCGGCGAGACCGCCCGATCCACGCCCCACCTCCCCCTCTCCACCAACCTGGCGGCCCTCCCTCGACACAATTTTCTTGTCGACGCGTGGCGAGCCGAGGAACGCGATTAGCGCCGGACAAAGCTTCTGCCACAGGAACGTTGTGAAGTAGCGGTTGGCGTGAATGGCCTGTGGCAGGCTCGACACCAGTGTGTGCAGGCATTCCAGCAGGAACACGACGCTGTGCCCGCTTCTGTCACCACTGCAACAACAAATTGATTGTTTAAATTGGCAAAAGCTACAAATTTGAGAGCTAATTCAAAGATAAAAATTTCAAAAAGGAAACAAAAGTGATGGCATTTCATGGAAAATGTCGATAATGAGATATTAGAACAAGAAAGAAGTTTCAAATACCTGGGATGCGACATCACATATGACCAAAACAAAGATGTTCAACAAAAAATATAAAAGTTCAGTTCAGTGTGCTCACAAAGCCGGTTCATGGGTTACCGTTACATGAAGAGGACGACGACTAATGAGGTAATTATCATTTAAATAAATGAATGAGTATTTTGTTGGAATTATGAGTAGTATAATGAGTAATTTGAATTATTAATTGATAATGTTTATCAGTAAGGACAGTGGCAGAGAAGAATATACAGCCCAATGTTTGATAGAGAATGGAGAATTCGATCAATCAAGAAATCTGTGCAGAAAATCTCGAATAATTGATGAGATAAAAATAAGACGCTTCGGGTAAGTTGGTTAGGTCAAGTTGATAGATTAAGAAACCATTAAATGATTCTTTAGGGAAAATCCAGGAGGAAGGAAACTGATAGGACGTCCACGAAAGCATTGGTTGTAGGATATAGAAGATGATTATGTATATATCAAGTTTCAATGAATGAATTGAATTAAATTAAAACTAGGCGTTATGGGATGAAGTCATGAGGCTGCCGATAAAAAGGAATAGAGGCCAAGGCCCTGTATGGGCTGTAGCGTCATGGAGTATAAAGTATGGATAGCGGCAAAGCCAGAGGGACATGGGCCTAGGGATTTACAATTGCACATAGATGGGCTCGAAATATAATACTTATTTTTCTTACATGAAAACTTCAACAACTTACTCGTATCAACTCATTCAAATTGTTCATATTTTTCATAATAATTTTACCAATTGCATTAACATGAACACATTTCTCTAGTGAGGAAAAACGAATGTTAAATTTTATTTTTACTTGAAATACCGACTTGATAGTAACTTATAATATGAAAGCAAGAAATCAAAACTCTTCTTATAGAACAAGAAGTTGATAATTATTGCGTTTTGTCATTAAAAAAGTCATTGGCCAAAGTATTAATGCAAAATTAGCAAAATTGTTAACGTACCTTTGGGTTTCGTCCATTTTGCTGCAAATGAACTGTAGAATAGGAATTACTTCATTGAAGCAGTCTATTCCTCCACTTCCAACTTCTCTCAATTTACTCGACTGCTCTACTTCTTGCGATTCCTCATCTGTAAAAATGATTTGTTTCTAGTCTAAATCACTTGACTTGAAATCTTGAATCTTGACAAATAGATATTCGGGAAAGGACAAGCACGTAATGGTATGGTCATTATTGATGCAAGCTGGCAATTGCAAGCAAAAAAAAGCTGGTAGTGCCAACTAAATGGTAGAAGCAAAATGGGACAAAGGTGCATTTCATGAAGGGTTCAAAGAGAACATAACTAATTCGTTATTATTCCCGAATTAATTCTATTATCTCTGGGCACGTTATAATGTGTTTGTATGCCTCTTTCCAGATTTTGTTTCTTTGATCTTTAAGTTTGCACTGCCAGCTTATTTACGCATACAAGTGCAAGCTTGCATTTATAGAGACAATAACCTAAGACTCATTGTGAGGATGATAATCAGCTAGTATTAAAAAAAGGAATTTCTGAAACCTCAATGCTGCCGTTTAAACTTTTTCGTCCACATATAGGAAATTCACATGTAGGAATATTTCAGTAAATAACACGATTGTTTTCTGCTGAGTAATCTACATTGAAAATGAATCAAGGTTATTGATTCTACAACTGACTAATATGTTTGTTTTCTTTGAGATCGTAACATATCAATTTTATTCCACTTAGCTCTATAGCTCTAATATAATTAACTTCAGATAGTATTCAATGATAATTAAATGTTCAATGAAAAGTCAAGATGCTCTCAAACCAATGATTTATTTAAAAAATCGAGATAAATCAGGGGTTTGGCAATATCTTATCTTTCCATTTACTATGGATAACTACCCCAATATCACCTTCACAACCACTCAAAAAATTCAATGTTTTTTGCTTGGTTAATGAATATGAAATCTCATTTGAAAAGTGAATGTGATAAAATTTGCAAACCATGAAAGAATAAATTTCATTTCTATGCACAGGATTCATGTAGACTTTTTCATAAAATAAATACATTAGGCTAATAGAGGTGTCTGTACCTTTGATGGTAGCCTACTATTAATGTATTTCTTCGAATTATATAAATATTCTTTCTTATTATGTATCTATGTTTAGGAAACAATAAATTTGAATCGACTTACCCAGCATGTTGCAGAAAGATCGAAGTGTCTGACTTGTGGCAGCTTGAGCTGCTGTTCTAATAGCCTGATTTCCCGATTCATAAGCTTCACTACATAGTGTTAGTATCTGAATTATTATGCGTCCATTCATTGTCCAGTAGGATGAGCAGGCGATGTTCAGAAGGACCTGGAGTGTAAAATAAACATAAGAAGAAATAGCCGACTGGCAAACCAGTATTCATTCAACATTTAGGATTTTCAAAGTTCATATTAGCTTGGTTGAGATTTCTACTAACAGCTGATGTAAAGCACCTATTGTCTCTTTTGATTTCAAAAACATCATCTAGGCAAAGCTAAATGACAACTCAAATAATTGACATCTGCTGTTGAAGCGCACAAGGTAACCGCCTGACTTTTTTGCACCTACTCACTACTCACTGTTGAAAAATATCAAACAATTCAAACACAACTCATAATACAGGCGAAAAGTACTTTTCTCACTAAGATTAACTGTTTTGAACGTTGATTATAAATTATGTCCACATTATACATCACATAATTGTTTCCTTTATCTCAGGGCTACTTTTATAACTGATTTTTCAATTTAAATGATATCACAGTAATCTTTTCAGTTATTTTTTCTTTTCATCTTTTCAGTTATTGAAAAGGGTACTGTGATATTATTTAAAATAAAAAATCACATAATTATATATTATGAATACTCAGGGTCAACGCAAACTGGTACGATCAAGACCAATAAGGTGCAATGGAAACATGAAACTGTATAGATAGAACGATAGAACAATGCATATTGATCAACTAATTTTTATTTGCGTCGCTCAATAAACTCATATGTAATTGTTTCTATTGCATATTACTGGTCTTGTTTTTAGCTGTACCAGTGCGCGCTGACCCTAAAATTTATACTTCTTTGTTAAATCAACTTAATGATCTTCCAAAGGATGAGTTAATGGCCTAATTCAATGATGTGAGATAGAAATAAAGCAATCATAATCAAATTAATGAGCGTTTTGATAAAATTTTAACATTACAATCTATGAAATAGTCTACTAACCTTAAGCATATCCACTTGTGTGTCATCAGACTGTGATAATATAGAAGAAATAGTGGTGAGAAGCTGAGATGGCAGCCACTGCGAGTCATCCTCTGGTTCAAAACTTGACTGGAATCTATCATCTCTCAGCAGTTTCTGTAATTTATATAGCATTATGATTAAGCATGTAGAAATATAACTAATACCTACTTCAATTTCAAATTGTTTTATTCCAATTCCTGCACAATATGCTACACAAACATGTGTGAATACATTACACAATTTCAATAGAAGAAAAAACAAAGTATACTAGAAAAGTAAATGAATAAGCCAATAATAGAATAGAAATTGTCAAGTGTATCATTGTTAATTTAAAAATACTGAGAATTGACGAAAAGCCAAATTGAGATTTTGTCGAAAATAAATACATTGTTAAATTAGGAGTGTGGAAATGACGTGAAAATCTATGGAATGTAAGTACGGTATGAGAAAATCTTTAAAAAAGGAATTTTCATTTAATGAATGTCACAAAAACCTTTCTTAGGTTTAAATAGTGAATGTTTAAATTGTCATTCAAAGTCAAGTCAAATTTTTTTTAAAATATTCTCAAAAACATTTTTACTGCTAATAGAAGTAAATATAATTATGAGGTTTATCAAAGCAGGAAATGAAGACTTACATGCAGGCCAGTAAGTCCAAAAGACACAAACTTGCTCTTTTTTGTTTCCAGAGCCAACTGGATAGCGTAAAGGCACTTCCCTCTCAATTCATGAGCGGGATCTCGAATCATGCACTGCTGGGACTGCAAGAAATCTGAAATGAAAATATTTTGTGATATTATCGAATATATATAATATTGAAGTTTTTAGTGGTTCAGATAATTTACATTCAAAAAGTACTCATCTTCGGTTTGTTTGTTTATGACGGTGATTCTATAGTCAATATTACACGAATAGAATATTATTATGTTGTCAATTTTTGCTGATGATAAAAGAGGATAATGTCCGGGGAAAAGGACTTATGGTAATCCTTGGGGTGGGGTTATCCATTATCAACACAGGAGTTCAATATGAGAGTATTCCCAGTTTTTACCAAAAATAAGGAGCTGCCATCATTGTTTTCATAATTCATAGAATAATAAACAGTAACTCTTTTTTATGAGTCATACAGCTTTTTTTAAACAAATCAATAAAGCTGACACCTAACCTAAAACATTATTTCCGAGCAGATGGAAGAGTAATTAAAACCTATTAGAAATTTCAACCTCAAATTAAATTGATCATTTTCAATGACTCAACACTAAGTTTTATTGAAATCAATGTAGGAAATTAAATAATATTGCTATTCAGAACCTTAAAATGTCATTAGCTCTTGACAAGAGCATGCAAATTTTAGCCATTTAATTTTAGATTCCAATGAAAACTTGAATAGTCACTCCTTCTCTGTCAAGCAGTAAGTTATAATCCTATTTCAAATACCGTACAGTATGAGGGTATCAATTAATACTGGAAAAAATAAGATATGATACACATACTGGAAACAAGAATAGAATTAAGATGGAATCTTACTAACCATATGCTTCTTGAGCAGCTTTTCGAACATCAGAGAATTTGGGCCCCGTCGCTTCATTTACTATTTGTAACAGTAAATCTTCCATTGTAGCTAGAATTTATTCAATATTGAATGTTATCAACAGGTACCTCCTTTCAAGAACGCCGACAGACTTTGAACAATACTTTGACGTGATTAAAACGTAATTCAGGATAACAAAGCCAAACTATATCATTTCTCTAATATGCGAACAATCAACTCTGGAATTAAATTATCATGATAGAATGAGTGAAATTTAAACAGCAAAAGCAATGAAAAATATCAAATTTGAGAGGAAACATATTGATAACCATGCACGAGATTCGTCTTATCGATCGTTGAGAATTTTGAAGTGACAAGTGACAGCGACAAAGCTCAGCTGGTGCCCAGAAACCATAGGAAATACTAGAGTGGCTTGTACATGTGGAAGTATTATAGTAGAATGCGCTGCTGTCACTAATGGCGCGAGATCACAATATTTGAAAATGCGCTTTTTTTAGTTAGTTTGTTTTAATAATTCAAATGTCGTAGTTAAGTTTCCATCAAGAGCTAAATATAATCTGAGTCGCCGGGAAAGAGTTACTGTTTCGGTAATTATTTACAAACCGCACTTGTGCCTTTTTTTGGAAATTTTTTATGGACGTTTTCTAAACCACCACTACTACTGAAATATGACCGAGTGTGGTAGTTTAGAAAACGTCCATAAAAAAATTTCCGAAAAAAACAAGTGCGGTTTTTAAATAATTACCAGAGTGGTCTCAATATTGTATTATGATATTCTGTTTGAATTTATCATAATTTCATTTTTTTATGTAGAGAGAATGTATCAGAGTTCTCAGATCTCACCTATGAAGAGAATTCAGAGTGTTTCTAAGACTAACTATCGTCATAAAGTGTTTCCTTAGTAGTCCAGTCAACAAAGTATTATAGAGTGCATGAAATATTCCCCAATTTTCGACCTCGGGGATTTGTTTAGACTAGTTGGGAGGTTAACATACTAAAAGTCCCCGGACCTGGTGGGTGAGCATAGGACGTGAGGGGGGGGGGTAGAAGGTACAATTTTTTAGTTTTTCGCATATTACCCGAAAACGGTTGATCCTAGAGAAAAGTGCTCTGAATAGAATTTAAAGAGGACTAAAATCTGCGTCGATTAAAAAAAAGAAAACGAAAATCGGCCAGATAGAAATTTTTTTACATTTGATCAAAACTCCCATTTTTTGAAAAAAATCCCAAAAAATTGTCTTAACTACTTTTAAATGTTATGTAACTCATTAAATAACAATAAATCCACTACCCCCTCACCCTAAAAGTTGTCGAGCATGAGAAGTAGAGTCCAAATAATATATCAATATTGATATTTGACCTATTTTTGGAAGTTTAAGGATCACTTTTCCAAGAATGGAATTCCTCCAAATTCAGCTGCAGGTGTTTTTTGTCAATATTTTGATACTAAAATATACTTACAATGTAATAACAATATTCAAAGTGGTATCTGGTAGTCTATATGGATCATTCCTCATCAGAATACCTATTTTACTGCTCAAAATCTGGACTATTTGCATTAGAAAGGACCCTTCAAGGATAATAATCTAAGGACATCCCTAACTTTCGTAAAAGTGAACGGATCTTAACAAACTATTGCTCATTGTTTTCAGCTTCAAAAGGCGGTTATATTTCATATACTATATGTACATTTCGGACAAAATTGAAGAATTTCATTAACCTAAGTTCTTCGAGCTTATTCCACATAATATTCATAATCGATGCTAACTAGGTATAGCCCTTGGTGTAGCCTACTTGAACTTGGTGTACTTTAATCTAGTGAACTTGTAAAGTATATAAGATATTTTCTTGCGATACATTATATGGAACTTATATCGAATGCAATACTCTGATAATTATTAGGTTCTGTAATTGAACAATTACCCGGTCGGGTT
This sequence comes from Sogatella furcifera, assembly GCA_017141385.1. Lineage (NCBI taxonomy): Eukaryota > Metazoa > Arthropoda > Insecta > Hemiptera > Delphacidae > Sogatella > Sogatella furcifera. The sequence continues at coordinate 12,474,426 of CM029548.1, forward strand.
GGCCGCGTGGTCTGGGGCGTTACAAACTTCAGTCCGCTAGCGCTACCAGTTGTGGGTTCGAATCTCACCAGATACATGGTCGTTTAACCACCTCATCAATCACCCTCGCACTCTCCATTACCCACGCACAAGAGAAAATGAATGCTTAAGGGTGGACGGCAAACTGCCGAACGGCAAAATCAAGCCCCATAAGAACAATGTAATTTTTATCAATCTCTTGGAGCAGATAGAGCCTCTATTTATGGACAGAATTTCTGTTCTTTATGTCATTGGATAGAGAATTAAATTCTCCAGGGGCGTGACTTTTTGATTTTAAGTTTATTTTGATAATTATTATATAATTAATTAACTAAAAAAATACAACTCTAATTATTGAAATAAACTTGAAATCAAAAAAGTGAAAAGTCACGCCCCTGGAGAATTGAATTCTCTTTCCAATGACATGAAGAACGTAAAATTCTGTCCATAAATGGAGGCTCTATCTGCTCCAAGAGATTGATAAAAATTACATTGTTCTTATGGGACATACTCTGCCGTTCGGCAGAATGCTGACTACTACTTCACACTCTTAAGTGTGCATCATCCGCAATAAAAAACTTATTCTTTTTATTTTCCTATTTCAACACTTGTAACAGCATTAGGCTACCTCTGTTTTATTATTCACATAGTAATTTCTTGTTTTTTAATTATCGAGAGTATTCAGTGAAATTATTTTTTCTGTCGATGTACATAATAATTAGAAGAACAAGAACTTATGTGACTAGAGCATACATACATAATTATGTTATAAATTGAAGCGACATTTAAATTTATTAGCATCTATGAGAAGTCTTGAGAGATTTATTCACACACTTTGTGTCAGCTCTATTTTTCAACTAATTTTATTCCAAAATTTTCTTATGTAAGGTGTTTGTTTCTCGAACCAAAATCTCATAACATGTCTACGAATGTGTACGTATAGTCTGTCCAAGCAAAGAAGACCCTCTGGCAAGATGAGAAAATGACTCCAGCTCGGTCAATATTGGTTCGAAAATTATTGATTTGGTCTCAAATTGTAGATCAGAATGTTTCCTACAATTGTGACCAGATCAATAATAATTTTTGAACCAATATTGACCGAGCTGGAGTCATTTTCTCATCTTACCAGAGGGTCTTCTTTGCTTGGACAGACTATACCTCAACCCTGCATGTAATGTCGGTTTCCAGTGAAGTTATTTCAAGTGTTAAAAAAAAAACGTTGAAACTCTTCCATTACCCAATGCATTCTTTCCATTCTCAAATCTTGTTTCAGAAATTACTTATTTGATGCAGTCTCGTCTCCACCCCTCCTCCACCACACGCGTTCTGCCTGGCGAGTTTGTAAATCAAGAATGAATGCAGCAGAAATTTCACGCTCGCTCTTGTTCAAATCATTCATTCAATAATATTTCATGTGGCCGATGCTGTAGGGAAATTTATTGGCCACAATTTTCTACGCCAAGTTCGTCACGTATACAACTTGAAGAGCCTCTTTACCCGTGGTTTTTTATTGGCCGAGCTGTAGGCCTACAGTGTGAGGGCGCGGGCAACTTCACTGTTTTGAGCAAAACCTTTAATTGAGCCGGCTACAATGCAGCCGTAAAAAGCTGGCTTGACGTACGGCACAGAACATGACGCGGGCAAGTAGAAATCTTATTATTTTACGGCCTACAACTGGATGCAAGGGTGCTCGTTCCTAATACAGAGCTATTGTCGACAATAAAACGAGATTCGTTGTTTTTTTGCGCACACGAGTAGAGAACTACGCAGAAAGTAGTAGAATAATTTATATAACGATTTCTTCAGTCTTGATCCATCCAAACGAACCCTCGTTATTAAAACAGGTGTTTCTAATTGAAGTAGAGGAATATAAGTTTTATAGCGTCAGTCGGAATTATTTTACAATGCGTTCTTGTTTGGTATCATCCCGCATGTCTTTATTAGCGTTCATATGTACAGTATATAGTACAGCATTCTCTAATGTCTTTCTTGGAGATCTAGTTGTATATCCTGGCAGATGAGCAGTTGGAATTGAAACGCCCCTCGTCAATTAAATCGTACTAAAATCCGCTGTCATAACGATTTCATTAACCAGCCAACAAGGGTTAACATTAGTTGGCGTTTTTGCAGTCGACTAAATTAAGTTGAAATACCATTGAAGAGCATCTCAACTTAATATTTATGTCCTAATTAAAAAGCATTTGAAAGCATTCTGTAATGTATCCAGTTGTGATTGAAGAAGATTGTGGGAAGCACAGGATAGTTCTCCATTGTGGATGTGGAATGAATTTCATGTAAAGTATTTCATATAAAATAAAATGATATAATCGAGGTCTGTCGTGAAATTATGAATTTTATGTTACTCACATTATAAAATTGAAAGAGCAGAAGCACAAAAATTGAGAATAATTTCTAATCTTACATGATTATGGTGGTATTGAACTAAATAATTATTGGGATATGTGATTTAATTCATTGAAGGATGATTGCCATCAGAATGAGCCTAGTGTTTGGGTTGGAAAATGATGAGAGAGGAACTAATCAGTTTTTCTAATGTGGTTTTCAACCACCGCGAAGCGATTTTTGACTTGGCATTATTTTGGGGTATTCAAGCAGGTAGATAACGGATGAATTCAGAAAAACTTGGTGAGGAGTGAATTAACATTAAATACGTAAAAATTTACTGTCGTTAGTAAAGCTACTCAGTCTCTGGATAGTAGACTCTCATTAGTAAATATTGTTGCATTACACTATAACTGATTAACTGGATGTTATTCAGAGATGTTCTGCGCCGTCACTTGGTTGAGGAAGCTAGCTTAAGGTTGAGAGGATCAACGTGCTATCACACATTACCTCTATCTATCTTGGTTGATAATTATTCACCTCTGCTGTATAGTGGAGTGAATATGAAACTGGCAACCAGCTGGCTAGGCCCTTCATGACCTGTTGAGTCATTGACAAACGAAAAAAAGAATAAAAATTTTATTAAATGAAAAAAACTTTATCAAAGTCGATTTCAAGAAAAAAATATAAGATTTTTCTACAAATTTTGAAGTTTTGTAACAATATTGGCTTCTTCATGGACTCAAGGCTTGAAGATCCCTAATGAAGAAGTTGCTGTTGAATTTTTAAAACACTTCAGTCTGGAATGAAGGAACCTGAGGACTATTTTGGATTACTGTGCATACTCTCTTGGGCAACCGATGGTGATCCTTCTTCCAAGAAATGAAGGAGTAGCTGCTCTTCTTTCACTAAATGTCTTAATTTCTTTCCTGGAGGCATAATCATGTTAAACTTTTAACACGATAATGATAGATGGATTCGTATGCGCAGTCATTAGGGTCGTCATTATAATAATGTGCCACAATTAGTAGACTTGAACACCACGATACAACCAAATAATAGCGTAGCCACGGTTTTTAATATCCCTAGAGGAATGTTTGAAGGATACAAATTGATTGGGACAATTTACTCCTATCAATTTACTTGTAGTAAATAATACCAACATCCAAACAGGCTTCTTCTCACTGAAAAATAAGATAAACTAGTAGTCTCCTATACCCACACTGTTAAACTAGATCAATAGCTTTTTACATAAATTTATGTCATTTTTATCCTTATTTTTACTTCGAGAAGAGTACGATTGAATTAAATATATATAAAAATTAATATTCATCTAATTTGGAAACCCACACACTAAAAGGAGTTTTCCATTAATCTATTTTTATACCACCCACCAATTTGATTTTTATATTACTGTATTTCAATGCCGGAATTTATTAAAACTGTATCAATTTATAATTACGGGGTTTTGACTGCTGATACTAGTATTTGTCCGATCGAAATTGCATTATAGACCCATCAAATACGATATGATCGATGAGCAATCATTATTACATTGAACAGCATCTCAAATGGAGCGAGAGTTTTTCATTTACAAATTTCAACACTAAGAATTCATTTAATTAGTAGAATAGTTATGAGATCTCTCCAACTCTAACAGAAATACTAAATATTTCCAATGCCTAAGTTGGAATTTTTGCAGACACCAGTCTGTTGTGTTAATAATAGGCTATAGGCACAATTGAGGAAGAGTGAGATTTTTATTACTTCCGACATGCGACATTGAAATATGCAATTCAAAACAAAGGCATTGTCAACTAATCAAAATCGAGTTTCAAGATCAGCCAAAGTTATTCTCAGTCGGTTTTCCAATGTTTTCACTACAAATTATGTAGGCTCCTAGATTTTTTATTGGGAAAATTTCAGAGGTAGAAAACACAAAGACGCATGATGAGCGTCTTTTTCACAGACATGATTCTACAAGTTTTACTAATCAACTCCATTTACAGACATTTTATTCAGACGTTTTTCTCTTGGAATTTGATTTTGAATCAAGAACTAAAAATACAAAGGCTATACTGATTGTATACTACTATGTGTGTGGTTCTACTAACGATAAAAAAGATTATCATTATACGAATATTCAAAGGTATATTGGAGAGCCCTGAAAATCGAGAGATTTTCAATTCATTGAAGAGGAAAATCAATTTTCTATGTATTCATACCTTATTATTCAGATGAAGGTTATTGGTTAACAATTTTATTCAGAGAGGATTAGCCTATTGTATATGCTATTTTACAGTAGTAAATCATTGATAAAATATCAGTTTATCAAGTACCAAGTCAAACAATGTTCCAAAAATTCCCTCCACACTTTTTAAACAAAAGTATGTGGTGGCATCAAAATTCTAAATCCTTCACATTCTTCCTTGATTGAAGCTGGTTGTAATACAATTTAAAAAAGTTTCACAGGTCAAAAACATCTTTGACGCTTCACATAATAAAATGTTTGTAAATCAACAAAGGATTTGTTGTTAACTGCAGCAATCAGTTTCAATGTCGTTATTAACAAAGTTCTTTCGACATGAACAAATTCTTTGAACAATTCGAAAAGAACTGCACATTGTGAGGCTCTTTTTTTGGAAAGCGAAAAAGACAGTCGCATCAATTCAAGTAGATTTTGCATCATCTGTGATGCGTTTCTTGCAGAGCACACACTGTGCTGTGCATTTGATCGATGTACGGTAATTGATAAAAACGGGTCCTTATTGAGAGGGGGTGGGGTGGGGGGTACTGATCACCTAAACATTTATACACCATTATTTTCGCCTACCTGTTGTCCACAAAACAGTTGCCCTAAAAAGGATTCTTCTTTTTCAACAACGAGTGTCCGAATAAAAAGTACTCACCGAAGAATGTATGACAAAGAAATTTCCACGTAATGTCACTGTCAATATAATAAGAGTGATTGTCTCCGAATAAGTTTGATGCACCGTGGACCCAATCATGAACGCATAAAAGATTTGAGGCCGTGTTTTTCATTGCAAAAACGGTTGGTCGAAATTTTTTGCACGACCTCCAACGTTTTGATCGACGAAAAAGAAGTGCGTCAAGAAGAGCTTGCTTTTAAATCGTTTGTGTTCCTTTCTCTTACGTTACAATCGCAATAGTACAAAAAATTATCAACAATCATCGAAAAGGAGCAAGGTTTCAAGGAGCAAGTCCAAGTAACAAAATCTCAACACGTTTGCGGTCTACTTGCGGCTTCAATCAACCTTCTGCTGCTGGATTTCCATCAGTCCGATCTACAGCATTCGGACCCACAAACACCATCAATCTTGACCAATTGATTGGGAGTTCATTTCTCTGGTTTAAATTTTTCAATTTCGTGGACAATGAGACGAAAATTTGATCATAGCACCACCACCACTATTCGACATAATCAGATCAATTCCAATGTAACTCAGGACAGTACCTATATTCAATATATTTCCAGGATACTAATTAAAGCAGGTGCCAAAAATTAAGGCGGTTGACGAATGACTTATTAATTCTCAGGTCTGTCACAACAGTCTGTAAGCTCTATGCAAGAGCGAAATTGTTTCATGAGGCTACTCTCGACTCGATATGTTCTTGCAGACCGCTCACTGACTATTTTAACATATAGATGAGCATTAATAATGGTCATTATTAACAGTCATTACAACAGTAAATTTAAATTCTCAGTGAAGTGAATAAATTGAACAAGTTTGGCAACAATAAAGGTTATGAATAAGGGATTGGGTATTCAAGACAGAACTGTAGACAATATGGACATTGTGTACTCGTATAGTTTGTGTTTTGAACTATATGCTATTTATATGAACTATACACTGAATGAGTGGAGGGATATGGTTATAGAAAAAGCACGAGAGAGAATGACGACGTGTTCGTTTAGTCGTCTGATTCATTCGCCAGTATCGTTGTCACCAACTACACCACTTGACCTACTGATTCAGCAGTTTATTGGAAAATATCATTCGCATATCATAAATATCAAAATATCATACTTAGCAAAGAAAATGTCAGCTGTTTATCATAATTTGAGGGTCCCTAAAGTTTGAGTGTGCTTGGAAAAACCGGGCATGCACTGCAGACCACCACCATTACCTGGTCGTGGGTTCGACGCCTGCAATACATGGACGTTTATCTAACTAATAAATAATAATCATCTAACTAATCAATCGCACTCAATCCATACCCTCGTTCAAGCAAAATGCTCAAGTAGGCATCACCGCAATAAAAAACTAAGTCTATGTTTGACTAGTAAATGACCTGAGCGCGGAAGAAGCCAGAGTTTCCTGTCAAATGACATTGAACATCTACAATGTATGTAACAATTACTTTGCAGTAAATGAGTAAAAGTAAGTAAAAGCAGTGAATAGAAACAAAAAGAGCAGTGAGTGGAAGTTGTCTGTACTAATATGTGCAATTGGTAGGCCTATTGCGATTGCGAGTCAGATGTAATCCATCAAAATGAATTCCGCTGAAGAAGCTAGTCAAGCAGGATTAGCATCGACAACCAGTTTGCTACGAAGAGATCATGAACAAGTGATTTATAAATCGCAGTCGACTGCCTCAATATCTTCGACACTTTGCCATTTTAGGACAGAGCCTAGCATTCTGCTGCGTTCTGTTACAAAGCAGCAACTTTTTTCCCAAGTTTTCTAATAAGTTTGTTAGCTTTGCAGAGCCGTTCGCAATAACCATTACACCGCATACTGAACGTGCATAAAGAAAAATCAAAGTTTTTATCCAGCCATTATCCTTGCGATGCATCCCTATTGCCAAGTTCAAGCGCGAGCTTTTTGTGACGAAAAATCGGCAAGTTGCCTTTTGCCTTAAAGCTGAGACGAATACGACAAAGCACTCGCAATTCAAACGACATGAGTTGCATGCAGCTGCATCACTGCACCCCCTCCCCCCCACAACAATCAACCTATGAATAAAAGTAATCAGGAACGGAAAGTTCTTCGGCTTTCCTCAACGACAAATAAGGCTGCAGCCTCCCTAGTTCCCAGTAGATGGAACACCATGCTAGTAACTTTTCAATAATTTATTCTAAACATGGGTTCTAGTACAGTTATTCTTTAGGCCTGACATGACCATTAAAAAATTGAAACCCCAACATGAAGATTCAGACATTTATCGGATGGACAAAGTCAAACTTTTACAGATTTTCATGATTTTTCCCACACTCTTCAAATTTCCATCAGAGTCATACTTTATAAATCCTGATGGAAGAATCAATTTCAATTATTTTCCCACATTCACCACAATAGGCTACATCACTGTAATTGGGATGGACATGTACAGCCTACATTGAAATAGAACATTTAATCGAACATGGTTTACATCCTGCTAAAGCAACTTGGTAGAGTGATATCGCACGATGTGCATAATGTCCAGACGAACGTGATCCATTACATTTATCTTCACTAATTTATCACTAAAAGCAGCTTTATGGGATTGAATTATTTACATCATCATCTGCAGTCGATTCAGACATTTGCTGAAATGTTCTAAGTAGCATTGTAGTGTTCTTGACTTGTAACTGGTAATCTTTTGTCGACATTTGCTTCTCTATTTCTCAATCGTGACGGTAAAAGAGCATTTGGCAATTTTGCAATTTGAAGATACATTTGGATTGAACGGTTCTTTCCAACGTTGATAATAGAGGATCCGACCTCCCAAGAGGAGGTTAACTCCAATAGTTAGCTCAAACCGTTTCCAGATTTCAGAAGGATCATTCAATGGATATTAGACAAAAACTTTCACACAAAATCATAAAATATTTTTCTGAAATACATGGGACCAGAAAAGCAGTAATGGTTGAAATGGTTGAATAAGTGTGTTGAAAGACACACATTTTTGACAGCTTTTCATTCTATATTTAAAAATCAGCATATTTGCATATTTGAGTAGAGGCTTATTGCACCTTCATTATAATGATTTCATAATGATCTGATATACTGCTAATAAGTATAGAGACTGTATAATACAGTCTCTATACTAATAAGGATACTCAATTTCATCATGAATTATTAGTTAGTTGTGGAAGAAAAATAATTGAATTATTATTTTACTGATAAAATTCAAACAGAATGCATCTAGTTTAGTGCACAGAAATACTTTTCAATGAATATTTCATTTATAGTGATATAAATTTCATACTCATATTTCTTTTATAGTGATAATACAATAGTTTATCCTCTTTCACGTTCATAATGGAATATTGATATATTGATGAATGTCCCATTTGCAATAAAGGTTCTCAATTGGGGCCAAGCAAAAATTCACTCTCCTCTTGATCTATGAAAACTTGAAAACTGTAGAAAGCTACAGAACGCATCTTCATAATTTCAAGTCACTATTATTCTCAACCTTCCATTTAATAGTAAATCGTGTACACCCGATAAAATTTAATAGTTCCCTGCCTTCCACAACAAGGAAATGGAAACGCTTCTTATAAAATTTTTATCTCATTTTTATAATCGAGTCTTTTTGGTGTTGCCAGAAAATTTTCCCACCTTATACTTCCACGAACAACAACTCTATGAGTTTTCTTGTTCAAGTAGTTGAATGTTCAAAGTTTTTTTTTTTTGTTTAAGATAATAAGAAGAAGTATGAAGGCCAATTTAAGTCAATAAAATAAAAAGTTTCAACTTATAAAAATTTGAAAGTCTTAGCTGAGAACTAGGGCTAAATCCCCTCATAGTTTATATATGCTTATTATTCGAAAGAAAAGAAAGATTTATTCGATTTTTTGAAAGAACATTGTCGCTGAATAATCTAAATGGAGAATGTAGGCCAATTGAACAATGAATATTATCGTAACTACACGAATGGGTTCTTCAAAAATGGAACTTGCATTCATGTTTACTTTTTTGCTTATGTTATTCTGGAGAGGATATTCAGTTTCAAAATTTTTGTGCGAGCTCTAAGAACCACAAACGTGCGGTCATGTGGTTACAGTCTCTATATCGTGGAATTTCGCGATTATTTGACAACACTCAACACATATCCTAGTTCGTCACCTTCTGTTAGCAAAAAAAAACTATGCGAAAATTTCGAACCGTATCATATTGCAAAACAATGAGCTTGGATATGAGATAGATACATCCTTTATATTGCTATTTTTAAAAATATTCAATAGCAATGGATGAAGCAATAAAAACAGAAAAAGCGTTCCAAGGGAAATCTTATTTAGACATAGCCTACTTCAAAAATAGTTGTTTGAAATCGATCACCTGTAAATTCAGTGGATGATTGTGCTTCCCTGTAGAATGCAGTAAAAACTTCAAATCATCCTAATCTGATCAAGTCAATTTCTTGATATTAGGACTCTGTTCTATTGTTGAGAAAATCTGGAGACAGAAAAAAAATCATTTTACTAAGATAAAAATATTTGATTATTAGTTGAGTCGTTTTTTGTACATTCATTTATGTGAGTATCATTTCAATTGGTTGATGAAATGAATTGAATTTTCATGTATTGAAAACTGTCTTATCAAGACATATATAAATGCATGAACAAAGGGAGCTGAATTATATTGAATAAACATTGAGAGAAGGGCAACACTACAATTGTGAGGAATTAGAAGGAAAGGAAATTCGATAATTCTATTTACCGCACAAGAACGACGAAAAACAATTGCAATTGTAAATGAAAAATATTAAACTATTTCCATACAAAATATAAAAAAGCATTTCTAGTTTATAATATGAGACTTGTAAAACACAAATATAATAGATGGAAGAATTATTAGACATTGCAGCACACTAAATATTTGCAGTTGCAGAAGTCCTTTGTCTATTTAAGTTATATAGCAATTTATGGAGATTCTAATTAATAATTATTAACAAATATAATATTCTATCTACACCTTTATTTGGTTTTCGTGTGTCAAAACATGATCTTGAACCTCATTGTTTATGTGTGTTACAGATTTTATCTTGAAAATATCTACACATTTACTTGTGCTTAGTGTAACCTCGAAATCTCCCTCAGCAACCCTCTATGGGAGCTCCACTATGGCAAGTGTGTACCATACTGGTCAAAAAATAGTATTTGTGCTTCAGCAAGTGAACCATGATAAACATTCTAAGCTTGATGAGAGTTTCTAAGCTCAACAGGACCGCTGAGAGGGTGTGGGTGGGGGTAACGGGGTGGCAGTGAACAAGTTGTTGTATAGCACCTGATACTCTTCCATAAGAACGGCGCCGATATGAGGGTGAGTGAGAGAGAAAGAAATTCATGAGATAGATCGTGTTCTTTGCAGAATATTAGAAGGCTAGTCGCCTATAATCAAGTTCAATCAAGCCGAATGTAAATCTTCAAATGAGAGACTATAGACTATTGGAGTGGTGAAGATGGAGTGTACCGCCGACCTCTCCTATTTATGAAAGCTCGGCCGCTAATGTCTCCTAACCACGTCATTATACGGTGCTAACAGCTCAATACTGTTCAAAGTAGCTGCAACTCTCCGGAAATTCTCAACAAAGACTTTTCATACGAAAATAGTTGCAACAACAGGTTTATTTATGGAAACTGTCACTTGAAATATACGAAGCATTATCTTCACTTCTACACATTATTATGTGCTATCATCCCGCAGCCTACCAAATGCACGGTAAAGTACGCGCAAGCTGAGAAGAGACGCCCACATAATACACTCTGCATTTGACAGCGTCTCTTCTCAGCTTGCACGAACTATAATAGCTATGTTCTCAATGAACAGGAATTATCGATGGTCTCGTAAAGCACGCGATGTTTGTACATATTCATGTCAAATGAATATTGCAATATTCATGTCAAGTAAATGCAGCTTGCACATTTTTATAATTTGTGTGAAGGAGCTTCATACAACAGGTTACAGAATGCAATTTCATAAACTGGGTATTTGAAACTTGTTTCATGCTAAAACTGTTGATGTATTTAATGAGTAGAACTAGAAATACCATGAAACAAAAACAAAATAATTGTAGAATTAAAAGAATATTTTTCATAATAATAGCTACAATGCCATAATAACGATTAAGATCAAATCGATTTATTTATTATGAAGTTACAACACATACTTAATATAAGGTTCAACAGGATTACTCCCAAAACTGTCCCTTTACCAATTTTCCATAATAAGTCCAAATATTTAGGTTATGTCACTTTAGTTCATTTCATTTCACTTCAAAAAACAGATTGAAAATATATCTGAATTTGTTTTGAAAATGAAATTTATAGAGTCTGAGTAGCTTTGATACTCGTTTCTCAACACGACGTATATTATGTAAATCAGGCAATATGATACAATTAATAAATTAAGTTTAAATTTCATAGCTAGTAAAGTGTCCTTCAACCTGAATGAATGGTTCTACTTTCTTTTCAAAATAGATAACTTCTATGTTTCAAATTTCACAAAATTGAATTAATTTTTTGTCAGATTAATATAGACACTTACAACATGCAATGATTAGGCTTCAAGGGAAGTAACAAACATTATCAGTAGCTCATCTCTAAGTAAGAATGAGTTGATATCCAGTAGAACTCAGTTCTAAAATAAAATGATAAGGGAAGCTGGATGATTGGAGGGAGATTTAAACATGAAGATACTGGAAAAGACGAAAAAGTATTCAGGTGTAAGTTGAAGATTCAAAGATTCATCAATATATTCGAAAGATCAAACTTAAATTTGAACAAATAACGGAACATGAAGAAAAATTGAGGAGAGAATTATCAACAAGTAGTCCTAAAAATAAGCATACAGAAAGGAAAAGCAAAGAAGTAAGAAAGTAGAGAGGAACAAAGAGTAAAGAAGAGGAAGCTTGTTAAAAGTAATTTAAGTTGATTTAAAAAAATAACAAGAAGGACATCTCTTTAGATACTTAAGCAAAACTAAAAAAACCATACAATCATGACCAACACACAATCATTGCCGTACTATAAGGAATAGTTACTGCTTCATACAACTTGTGAGACGAATAATGAGTAAAGCACAAAATTGACTACTATTATACTCTGATTCAAACTGCTTCAAGACCGGTCTAGTGGCTACCATTGAGGCAGAGAGGATCTCACTCCTAAAGCAGTTTAAATCAGGGTGTATTGACAATTTTTTCAGAAGATTCTATTTCTTATTCTCAACCTATACTAGGAACTAATAACTACACAGGTAGAAATGCGTTCTAATAATATAGAAGTTAGAAGATCTTCTCTATTATGCTGAATTCACCAGTTGAAGAGCAGAATGGTATAGAGGCTTATATGTATGAAACAATAAAAAGCCAACATACTCTTTAATAATGATTCAACACCTTCAATTTAATTGATAAATGTTTCATCTTGCGTAGCTTTTGGGAAGTAAATTGCAACATTGACAAACAACTTTACGGCTGATAAAAAACTAATGATTGATAATAGCGAACACAAATCGAGCAAGATTCCCAAACTCTCAAATTGCATTCATAAAGATGTATTTCAAATAATAGTATTTTATCTGAGAATTGTGCAATCACTTTGCAATCATATAGACGAAAATGAATAATGAGCTATGTACGTCATCAAAATATCAATAAAATGATTATTACATAAAATGACAATTGATCGGAAATGAATGAATCGCAGACTGCAAGTCTGGTCTACTGATAACAAAGTTGCAATCAACCTCTTGCTAATTAATTGAAAATCCCACTAATCGGGTAAATAATTGAAATGTATTATGTTTTTGTTAACAGAAGCCATGCGCAGACAGAGATGCGCAATGAGAGAGGGAGAGAGAGAGCAAGAGTCAGTGTGCGGTGGGGAGAAAATCTGTGAGAAGTTCCAGCGATCGACGGAGACTGAGCCCCAGTTCGCGCTAAACTCTCTCCCGCGTCCAACGCAGCCCCGATACCGCTCACTCATCTCACCAACTAGAACTACCCCTTTTTTACCACTAAATTTTTTAAGCCATCCCTACCACAAAGGGATACTGCAATAAAAAACCCTCTCAGTTCATCCCTTCTCACTCCAAACTATACACACATGTGCGGCGGTTTTTCACTGTAGGGTTCGACTTGTATCCTTCAAGATGAAACTTTAATAAAAAAACAATCTACAATTACTGGGATCTTCTAAGTGTTGTTATGTTCAGTTCGCACCCGGCTTCCGAGTAGCATGCAGTTCTGACAGCGAAGGTAATCCATTCATCTGTTATCTTTTTAGTTTGGGTAAAATTTTGTTTTTAGATAGGTTTATTCCAGATTTCAGGTTTAAATAAATATCTTTACCAAATCTTGAATTCAAGCGAATGAGATTGAGATATTTTTCTGAGGGTGATGCGCACAAGGGCTTCTAGGCCTGTGCATGGGTAGAGAAAGGGATGATAATGAGAGATGACAACTACTTTATAGGCAGTCATATAGATTAATAAATATAACAACATGGAATAATAGTAATAATTATTATTTATGATAATAAAATTTCAAATTGCGAATGAGATTTAATTAATGGACTAATCTAACAATAATAACGGAAGAAGTTTAAACCACAAAGTCTATTCAGTTATGAATGTGTACAGCATTTAATATGTAACAGAATACTTCCAAAATAATCATGAAAGATGTAAGACTTGTTGGAAGAAATATTTCAAATCTTTCTGTTTATTATTTCTTTAATATCATAAGATTTAGAAAAGCAATTACTTGTCGTATTTCGAATCAATTTAGAGAAGCAATTGGTTGTTGTATTTCGAATCAACTACAATTTCTTTAGGCAAAGAATGATTTCTTACAATAACTCTTTTCTTAAACGAATGAATGAATGAAATAAATGAATTCTTTTCTTACAAGAAACAAAAATAATTCTATCATTATAAGATTTCACAATAAAAATATCGTAAACATTATTTATTATTAATTATTCAGTTATTGAATATTTAAATCAGGATATGCGTTTGTTAAAATCTTATTACATTTCAAAACATTCTTAGCTGTCAAGTATCTCACCGAAGCCAAAAAACTAAATGTCATCAGAACCTACAATATTCTTATATTAGATCATTTCCAGATAGGAATTTTAGATTCAAATTATTATTGAAAAAACACTAATATTTTCTCCATTCTACATATTTTTTACCAACATTACTATAATTATTTGAAATTTTGAGAGATTATGTTCAAGATAGATTAGATAGAAAAGAAGATATTATAAACGAAAAAATATTAAAAGGGAACTAGATCAATCAATAGAGGAATTCGAAAAAGTTTCATTGACACATGCGAACCTTCATATTTGAGAATACCAGAATTTTTCATGGGGAATATACTTCTGAGAGACACATAGGTGATTTTTCATACTTTGAATTGACCCTTATTCAATTCAAAAATCCAAAGTTTATTGCCTTTATATCAGTAACTTTCAATTAATTCGGCTATTGTATTGATAAATTTGTGTTTTTTGGAGTTTTTCTCTACTTTTGAGAAAAGTTATTTTAAAAATACGGCGATAACTTGAACTCAATTTGATAAACATTAGAGTAGAATCCGCTAGATCATTGTGAGATCATATAGAAGAATTTAAGTAGTTAAAAATCGATTATTTTATTTAATATCAATTAATAGACAAATATCCTATAATTGCTATAATATTATTGATATTATTCATATTAATCGAGTAATATTTGGATTCTTCATTTTCTTACAACCGATTTGCAAAAAGGCTTTAAACGTAGGCTATTAGAGAGCTTGGAATCACGGATTTCTAAGTTAGTATCACTCGGAAAAACAATGATACTATGAAATAACGTAATTTGAAAGAACCAGCTCTAAAATATTGTTCAAACTTATGAATGGGACTGGAGCTTGCAATAATTGAAAGTTGAGAGGTGTGAATTGGATTGTATTTCGTTGAGTTATATTTTGTTGATTTTCTCATCAATTTTTCAACACACAAGGTAAGTCCTGAGCTGAGAGCGGAACGTTCTCTGTGTAACACTAGTAGATGTTATTGTCTTAGATAACATGAAATATTTCTTCTTACAATGTGAAAACTGAGTAAATAATATTTTTAAAACCTAATTTTATTACGGAATTACTGGAACAAATAATTTCATGTGATTATTTTTAGAATGATAGATTATTCAATATGTTAATTGTCCAAGCTTGAGAATAATTTGGATGAAATTAACTCCTCTCATCTGAATATTCCAAATCCAATAATATTAAGGAAAACATTACATTAAAGTGAAAGTGAAAAGCAGTAGATTTTAAGATTCATTCATCTAATCACTAGGACACTAGTCTTTTCATTTGAATCTATGGATTCATTATCATTTTGCACTTTACTCCAAAATTATTAATTCTTTTAAAAACATTTTATTGGTTGGTAAAAGTAATTAAAAAAAAAATCATCTCACGAAAATTCTCCATCACTAAAGAGAGAAAGAAATTAGATAAAAGCAAAAGTACCATTTGAAGAAAAGTTGTAGTCAATTTCAATTTTTCAACAATTTTTCTAATTCCAAACAATATTACATTATTTTCCAGTTTTTACAGTGAAAGCTCAAGTTAAATCTTGCCAATAATACTCTACACTATTCTCGATCATTATAACTACATAAAACCACGCAACACGCGAAAGTGTGGCAGCACATTTGATATTAAATTGTTTGTTAACATTTTGTTAAAATTAAAATCATTTTAACAAAGTTGCAATCAACCTCTTGCTAATTAATTGAAAATCCCACTAATCGGGTAAATAATTGAAATGTGTTAATTGAATCTGGCTTGATCTGAAAATTCTAAGTGAACCTACAAATACTTTTTCCATTGCATATTCCAATCATTTTAGTACCAAACACTAGAAACTAAAACCCTAGTTGAGAGCATTTGGACAATGAAACGACTAGAACATAATAAGAAACATCATTTTTACATAAATATAAAACTCAAATACATCAAAACATGAATCAACCATTGGATTATGCACGCATATTTTTTGTCTGATAGCTTTCAATAATAATTGTTCGAAGATTGATGAATGATTAATGATTAAGGACATTAGAGATAGAGAAGTAGTAATCTTCTTACAAAAGGAATGAGCAAATTTGATGTTTTCCATAGTTCTTTGAATACGGTCACATTGTTTATTGTATTGGTTCAACAACACTGTTTTACTAGTTCAAGAAATACCACAATTTCCTATCAGAATTATTATTGAGGTTATTTTGCCGGTGGAACATCTTTTAGGACTCCCCACCATATATGGCATACGCTAATAATAATAATTAGTTTTTTTTTTACTTTTTCTACCATTATCTAGCCGAAAACGAAAGATATATGTATGGGGATATATATTTCAGAGGACCCAGAATCAGATTGAAATTGTTTTTTATTTTGGATAAGATAAGCAAAAGAATAATTGCTACACTTTATTAGGATCACTTATTAAACGGAAAGCCTGTAACTGTAAACCAAGAGCATGCACAATATTATATCAATAGAATACTACCTCCTTGTAGAATTCCCAACAGAAAACCTGGCGAGTGAATCAGCTGACCAGGCTACCACTTTCTCTATATTCCTTTTCCTCCAACACTATCAATCTACTCTTTCAGCTGTTTATTAAATATAATCATTCTCCAGTCGCCATCTCATTGTTGGGTTGGGAATTCTACTATCATCAAACGATCACGATCATTTTTTGGAGTATAGTCTTAGAATCTTTAAATTGACTAATAAATCAATCTTATTCGAATACATAAGTTTCAATTTTTAATCTAGTCAAAGGCGACGATAAACGGTTTTTAGGCTCTGTTACCCGACGAATTTATTAGTTAACTTGAAGTTGAATATTATAAACAATATTGCCACTTGAATCAATCAAATTTGAACTTTTTTAATCATAGAACGACACATCAAGGAATGATTAAAGCTATTTAAAATTTAATTATTCAATTTCTAAGGCGGGTATTACACGATAATAGTTCTATGATCATATCTGATCATATGGAAGGAGATAAAAATAGGATTTCGTATTTTCATCTCTTTCCATATGATCAACTATGATCATAGAACTATTATCGTGTAATACCCCCCTAACAGATGAATCTACTATATTAGTGAACATAATAACCCTAGACTGATGTTCCTGTGCTCTGAGAGGATAGGAGAGAATACAGTTTCCATTGATGAATTGAAGCCGCTCTCTCAAACTCGAAAAAATAATTCGTAATTTCGATCAATAAATGAAACTGTTGGGGAATAGCATAGGCCGTACTACAGATTTTAATAATGTCGGAGAAATTTCTTCTCGTATCTATGAACTAAGTAAAAAAGAAAGATTAGACACCATGAAGCTTCCCATTTCAATCAAACAATCTCATGCTATCAGATAAGGATACAATCCGTGCTTTGAGACGAGTACAGCACGCTAGATGGATGACCACCACCAAGCTGAAGGAGTAGTAACAGCAGCCTAATCTGAGCGCATGTCTTTGAGATTTACGAGCTCACTCATTAGGCTACCGCAGTTACAGAACAGATAACCAAAATTGTCGAGGATGCGCTTGGGGAAACAAGTCAGAATTATTACTATCTAAATCCAGCTCTGTGGTTTCAGGACCATGCGTCTGCCGTAATGGCTTTTCAGTCAGCTAATTTCGAAAACTGTGCTTCTTAATTCCATCAGAACAAACAAAATTGGTTGATGCTACTCCATGTAAAGACTGTCCAAGCGTGGAAGACATCCTGGCAAGATGGGAAAATAACTTCAGCTCGGTAAATATTGGTTTTAGAATAATATATTTCTTCTCAAATTGTAGGAAACACTCTAATCTGAAATTTGAGACCAAATTTAAAATTTTCAACCAATATTGACCGAGCTGGAGTCATTTTCCCATCTTGCCATAATGTCTTCTTTACTGTATTACAGACTTTATTGCACAGGCTTCAACTTTGTTGCTGAACCGTAGGATATCTTCTCTCTTCCTCATTGGACTCCGGATGGTACCTTATTCTTCCGGCATCGAATAAGGAAAACAGAAGAGGTTTAATCTCGGGGTTAGTTGTATTTGTGTCGATGATAATGGCTTGAATCATGATAATTGTGAGCTTCACCGGCAAGCGATAATTGAATCTTGAAAACTAAATGGAAGGTGCACTAAATTTCACTGTTCAATAGCGATGTTAACACCATTCATGTGACTGCGTCCTTGTTTTCCGTATTGTTTTGTCCTAGTTATAAACCCTAGATATGAACGGTGTACAATTTCGATTTCCATTCATGAAATTCGTGTTTCGAGAATATTTAAAAGGAAATGATAAGTGATCCCATTAGTGTAATGTATCAGGGTTCGATCACAGGGAAAACAGCTTGCCGAAAGGGGAAAGAGATTGAAGCTGTATTGTTGAATACTTACAGTGGTCATTACGGAGCGGGTGAGGTGGGTGAGCACTAGTCATATTATTATCACTTATCGCTGAAAATGACCACTCTATGTATTCAATAGAAAAAGTCGTCGTCTTATAGGCAAAATCTCTACTCTCTGAGTTTAAACAATTCATGCAGGCGACTCTAGAGTCTGGACAATAATTTCAGGAAGGAAGACGAGTAAAATAGGAAATCAGAGGAAACAAGGAAAACTTATCCGCCTAAATGAAAGGTGAAGCCTAGCTTAGGCTAAAAAAAGACTCGAAAAACCCTGAATGCCAAATCCGGGAATAAATAAATTCATCCGACTTTTACAGTGTGAGCCTACTTTTACAATTAAATATTTCAAAATGGAATCAGCTTTAAACGAGCTTGAACCTGTATTTAAATGTACTCATATATGTCCACGGTTCAATTTGATACATTCATACGATATTACAATTAAAACAACCGGATTTTATCATAATCAAATAAGACTTTCAATAGAAGATAATACAAACGTCTTCTATCGCAACCATTATAACTGTCTTCTATCGCAACCATCATAAGATAGTTTATAGTTAGAATATATAGAAGGCTACACCAATAAAAGGTGCCTCATAAGTTGATAATTCTTGTGAATTTGAGTTGAAATGGGCTAGCATCTTAATCTCTGATTTGATGCTATAATAATGAAGAAGAATTAATTCATTTATCACAAGAGAATGTTTCATACAAAATACTTAAGTCGGAGAGAAAACTAGGCATAGCCTTTACTATTCCTCTCCCAAATAATTTTTTATAGAGTCAATGATTTCAGAAATAAAGTTATGATATCGCACTGCTTGAACACATAATTTTAAACGCATAATTTTCAATCCAAGAGAAACACTCCATTTATTTCGAATTGATTAATTAATAATGAATGATTTATGTATTTAAAATATGAATATAATTTGTATAGCCTACGAGTATAATATATAATGTAAAAAGGTAAAATTTGTGGACTTTTTTACCTTGAGTGTATTAAATTGATGTGCGGACTCACAAATTTTATGAAATTGAATGTTCGTACACAACTGTATAGTCCGTCAAAGCAAAAAAGATATTCTGGTAAGCTGGAAAAATGGATCCAGCTCGGTGAATATTGGTTCAAATATTATAAATTCAGTCTAGTAGAAAACATTCTACTCAACAATTTGAGACCAAATTTATAGTTTTTTAATCAATATTGACTGAGCTGGAGTCATTTTTTCATCTTCCCAGAATGTCTTCTTTGCTTGGACAGACTATATGTACCTACTTTGATTATTTTGACAGATGCCGTGGCTACTATGGCTGGTGTGGATTAGTGGCGGGTTAGCGGTGTCGCTAGCAGCTGGACGAAGCCTGTCCGCAGCCGAGCAGCTGCAGCTGCAGTCGCTAATCAGCATGGCGTCAAACGCGTCGCTAAGAGAGAGAGCAGAACGAGTGCCACCTCCGCTGCCGCCCCCACGCCCCATGTCGCCCCCATCACTCAGGCCACGCGCCGCCACTCACTATAAGTTCAACAGCGGCAAGGAGGAGACATTCCACGACAGCATACCCATTATTCACGAGGATCACCAGGTCAACTTCTATCTACATCACGGAGAGTCCAAGAGGTCAGTCACAATAACTTGCTACTTAATTTTCCTTGTTTGATGAACTATTTACATAACTAGAATACATTGAATTTACATTTATTAGATGATGATTGCATTCGTTGTCAAACGAATACAGTAATTTCATAGAATAAGTATAAGAATAAAGTGCATTCACATTTACTACGGTACTCTTTTTTTGAAAAATCGGTCAATCTAGTTATTTCTAATTACACGATTTGTTCAACTTGCTCCTATCAGACCTACAGTCATTCATTCCTCAACTATAACAGTTCCTGTTAAGATTTTTATTCCAATTTCGTATTTCCGTTTACAAAACTAGAGTTAAAAGGCGTCAAATTGAGTAATTAGAAATAAGGAATCCAACTAATTGAATGAGAAGGTGACAAACACCACCTGGAATAAATGATTGAAATAGCTTCACGCAAGGGATGAAGCTAAAAAGTTGTTGATTGAGTGTAGGAATTTTCCTCAAAGCTTTTTGTTATTTGGAAGACTCGCGTTTATGCCGTCTTGAAAGTAATGACACGCAGTTGAAGAGCAATTAGCAAGATGAATTAGCCTATAGTGAATGAAGTAGATGAATGAATGGTTATGCTCTGCACTTCAGCACACAGGTACTGCGTCAGTTTTACAAAACGTGCTAAAGGCGGTTCTGTCTCATTGGGTAGCAGTAATTTCCTAATGACAACTTCAACAGTATTGAGTTAAGTGCATGCACCCAGAGTCCCCATAACTACATCATAATGCTGCAATAACAGTAGCCTAAGCTGCACGTTTATTGAAAGTGCAAAGAATCCTGGCACCAGCTGGAATCTTAATGTACAGTCATTCAGAAGTATGACAAATTGCAAAAAGGGGTGCGATTCTCTTCTCTACTCTTCCTATCGCTCGATCACTTTCACAGGATTCGCTTATCAGGTTCTCATGTATGATCAATAAAAGTCATTTTACTTTTTTGCTATCCAAACGTGATCAAAAACAACAAGACCCATCAAATTTCAATTTTATAATACGCAGGCCTAATTAATCTAATCTCGATTTAAAAGATTTATTAATAGGTTACATGTATAATCTTGGATTTCATAATGTAAATAAGTTATTACTTATTTCTCAGAATTGAGTTATAGTGGATGATGTCCTAGGTATACATCAATTTGAATTTTTATCAATTCTATATTGAAATTGAGAGAGTGTCGTAATAATTTCAATATATTTTTCATTAGTTTTCTCAGATGTCTGAAATGATTTCCAATTTGCGTCAATGCTGACAAGTATTACTCCGGGTAAAAAAGAATAACATCATCAACAATACTAGCACCCCACGACCCCACCTTTTTAGTCAAAACGCATTGCCTCTCAACCTATTCAGCCTAGAGAAAAATCAATGATTATAGTATGGCATCAAATTTATTCAAGCCAAATAAGTCAACTGATGTATAAAGGAGTGTCAGGGTAAAAAATACTGAACGCCATATCTAAATCGTTTAAATTAGATAATACCAGCACTTGATTTTAGAATATTTGATGATATCTTATCCTTGATATCACTTTTATGAATAATTTTAATAATTAAATAGTTTTCTGAAAGTTCATGTAATTGAAAAATAAGCTTTAATCCTCTAGAATTTGAAGGTAAATGAAGAAGAGAGACAATGACGATTCTCAACTTGAATAAATTCAACAAATCTTGGAAAACGAAGATGACTTTCCTTCAATAATCTGATTATTGTAAAAAGTACCATTGTACTTTGTAGCACGTAGCACCACAGAAGTTTGAATCAAATAACAAGTCGATGTTATTGCGGCACTCTTTGTACCGCAGTACATTGTAGCACCTTGCACTACAATGTGAACTAAAGATTTGTTGGTCAAAAATCAGTGGGAGGGAAAACGATGGTTAAGGTATATGAGAGGACACGGTTATTGCATCGGCAGTGTGCATCGCATCGCGTTCATAGTTGGCTCACGACCCGATAGCGGCCAAAAAAAGAAATATCGACAAAAATTGCCGACCGACATTAAGCCACAAGGTCCGTGTGATGAAACTGTCGATAGACGGGTTCAAGAAACGAATTCGCCACTTATTTATCAGCGCTGCAATGTACTTTATTGTAACAATTAAAGCATGGCTCTCACCTTACCGGCTGGCTGGTGAGCGCGCGTGCGTGCTTCGGCCGTTTGTCGGTGTAATCTGCTTCGTGAAAATTTTGCGGCGCGCATTTTTCGCGGATAATAAACGGAGCATGTGCAGCACAGCGCCGGCATCGTAAAATTCTATTATTCGCCGGCTAAATTCTCCTCTTACTGCCAAACACTACATTTTCACCTTACCAACCACCCGCATTATAATTTATAATTTCCATCCGCAACTAGTGTAGTGCTAATCTCCTCATCCGAATAACAACGCTTCCAAACAGTTTTGGGATGACTTCGCAAAAAACAAACTTTCACAGAGTTTTATGTCTTGCAATTTTTGAATGATATTGAGGCAGATCAGCCTATTCGAATTCATGCAATTGAATTCAAATCAATGAATTTCATTCATAAAACTGAATTTTGTACTTCCCAGCTAAAAATAATTCTTCATTGTTAATTAAATGCAAATAGTGTTTGTAGAATAAATATGTTCCATTGAAAGAAATAATATAATAATTAAACAAATTTGGAAACTCTAATCTAAATTTTCCGCTCAGAATATGTGCTACCAATTTCCATTTCCTTGACTTTTACAAATCATATTATTTAATAAAACATACAAAGCCTAGCCTATAAATATGAGGTAACATTTTCCATTTCCTTGACTTTCACAAATCACATTATTTAATAAAAGGGACATAGCCTAGCCTAGCCTATAAAATTTGTAATGATCATTTCTAGACTCAAACACAACCTATAACACTTTTCGAGACAATTTATTGCTGCGTCTATTGAGAAACAAAAAGTAATAAGTGAACATGATAGGTCTAATTGCGAATACAGTAGATAAATAGACGGCGGATTGATGACCGAGTGAGTACAGAGTGAGTTGTCCGGTTTGTACCTAGCTGCACTGCAAGCCGCTGCCGCCGCCTCATTCATGACTCCAACTGGCATTCTTCCATCATTTATCATTCCTCTCATCTCTCACATACATGCCCTAGGTTCATGTTAAACTGATACAAACGTCTCACTAGTATTGCATTCGATTAAAATATCGTTGGAGACGCAACAATCGAGTTCACGTTGATTGATCGATGGTTGGTCGGCACACACCTTGCCGCCGCCAATTGGGATGACGAGCTCATCGAATTGTATTGTCATTGTTCAAGGGCACCTTGTGATATGGACTGTCCGAGCAGAGAAGACATTCTGGCAAGATGGGAAAATGACTCCAGCTCGGTCAATATTCGTTCAAAAATTATAGATTTGGTCTTAAATTGTAGGAAGCATTCCAATCTACAATTTGAGACCAAATTTAAAATTTTCAACCAAACTTGACGAGCTGGAGTCATTTTGCCATCTTGCCAGAATGTCTTCTCTGCTTGGACAGACTATACTTGATTCCAGCCGTGGGAGGGGCAAACTTTGTTTCTTGCTAACTAATCTGAAATTGAACGACAATTTCCGCGATAAGCGATCAGCCAAACACGTTGGGGTGGTCTATTGTATTGTTGGCGTTTTTAATTCACGATTATTGTCGGTTTTAATTTCGTATGCGACTGATCGTGTGATCAATCATTCGGCCGCAGAGAAGGTCGGACGTTACTTACTTTGATGTACAGTATCAGCACTTGCAATGAGAAGTGAGCTTGTTTTATGAGCAGGACATAGGATAGTTGGACAGCTGGTAGAGATACAAATGGAAATGGGATTGACGAAGATGACAACTGAGAAGAAAAAGTGGAAGGAGTAGGAGAAAAAGAAGAATGATGATGATGATAATGATAAGGAGGAGTAGGAGGAGGAGGAGGAGGAGGAGGAGGAAGGGGGAGGGGTAGGACAACTGAAAAGAAAAAAAGAAAAAACTAAGATGAAAATGAGGAAGAATGATAAGAATAAACGTAAAAGAAGAGGAAAAATAAAATGAAGAAGAATGGAAGAGGAAGTTAACAGATGTGAAATCATGACAAAGACGAATGGAATAGACAAGAGTAGACAATAATTTATCCAACGCAGAATAGTGTGAAGTGAGTCTGCACTCATTTAAATGCTCTCACAGCCTCGTTAAAAATGACAAGTGGGCCATCAAACACAAAAACAGAACCGTTTGAAGAGGAATTTCCAGAAAAGATCCAAAAAGTTTCAATTATTTTTTGGTGTAAAGCTCTAGAAATAGGAGTAAGTGTATAGAGAGTCGAAGAATAGACAATATTATTGGACAGATAGAAGTTTGGACATTTAAAACCTTGATTCTGTAGAAAAATATCAATTCAATTTCAAATCCAATTTTGAACATTCACTCTGCCCAGAACTGAATACTTGCAATACTTCAATTTTTTATCAGAATAGTAAATTAATGAAATTTTTATTTGATTCAAATTCTAGAAATGAGATCTGTTTCAAGGCAAATAAGAACTTTTTGTGTGTGTTTCAATTTCTAGATCTAGAAGTTATCATCTTTTTTTGCATGGGTGAATAAACAGTTTTGAAGTTCAATCCTTAAATAAAACTGTAATAGAAGTTGAAAAACATAACAGCAAGCGAACTCAAACAGTTTGTAAACGCGATATCTTTAGAACCAAAACGAAGAGAATTAAAAAATGCCGTACTAATAATAATAATAATATTCGTGTAACCTGGCTGGCTCAGGTCTGGTGTCAGAGTTTTCAGGTCGCTCCTGATCAATTTCAGGGCCTCTGACATGACTTAACGACTGTTTTTAGGCAGCCGGGACCGACGGCTTAACGTGTCCATCCGAAACACGGGAAAGTGGCCTGAGAAAAATTCCTGGTCTGACCTGGGTTTGAACCCGGGACCTTTGGGTTGCAACGCCAGCGCTTAACCCATTTAGCTACGCCACTCCCGCCGTACTAATAAAACGAAGATCATTGCTTAAAATAAACACAAAACTGATCAATAAGTTGATCTTGAACAATAGTAAATAACGAACAACTTGTACTTTATTATCTAACTTTACTCATCTTAGTGGAGCAAACCTGTAAGGTACCGTACGACTGAGACTAATATTTTCGAATCGCAACATTTAGCTCGTGATCGATCCCATCTGATCTCAATGTAATAAAGTGCTTCGATCTCTGTTCAATGGCACCTACAGCTACGGTTATACTAAAGCGAACGAGCAGTTACAAATGCGAATTTCGTATTTAAATTGATTGGGAAATTCGGTATTGTTCGTTCGCTTTTATATCTGACCCCTATGCCCGACATCTCAGTCATTGGGTGATCAAGCTCCGTTGTTTTTGAACAAAGTTAACTAATAAAACTGAATATGATGTCAACTAAATATGAAAAATTACTTTGAGTATTGATTGATACATCACTCTTGAAATGCCAGCTGTTGTATCTCCCACAAAGTAATTAAATAATTTTGTGAGAATCAGAGCAAAAGTGAATGCTAAACATTTTGAATGGATATTGTTAGTGACTCCTGCATTAAGTAATATTTTTTCTCTAAAAATCTAACGCGAAATTCATAGGTGCGCGTCATACGGTAGGCGGAGTTTTCCTCATAATTCTGGGATGTACAGTTTGCGTCTTGGGAACATGGAATAATCAATAATCTACTGGAGTACGGCAAATTGTACGTTTCACCATCCATTGAATAAATATTCCGTAAACGAATAATCAAAAATGGTTCTTTTAACAACTCTGATATTAACTAATTTTTTTCTTTCATCTAGACCTACTCTCGTTTTAGGGGTGCGCGTCATAAGCAAGCAAATAAGTCAATTAATAGAAGGAGAAGCAAATTTGCGAGGATTCAAAATTATAACTTCAATCAATTAATAAGCAATTCAACTTGAATATGAAGAGAGAAGTTGGCCAATTTAGACAACTATGATCATTAACCAAATCAAACACACGTGAGAATGAGCTCGACAGAAAATTTTTGAGTAACTCATGCTGTGCTATTTAAACTATTGTTAGCTAGGAATTGGCGTGAGTTGGATCAGTGAGATACAATTTGGCACCCGACAGGCGCGCCAAAAATAAAAGGAAATTTCAATTTTACACCGGTTAAAGAAGAGAAGGAAGCTGAGCGGAGAGCAGAGCAGATGGCCCAACGATCCAACTGAAACCGACGACGCTATTCGGGGGCCTCCTTTGTCACGCACGTGTTACGAATAACGTACACGTCTGTCGCAAATAATCGGCCAGTCTCGCCACTAAATAGCCGCCACTCTCCTATGTTGTGATTTGACAATATTCATCATGAATATGAATATTATTCATTTATATTATAAATTATAGAATAACTTAATGCGAGACTAGCAAGAAAATGGTTAGAGGAGAGAGGAAATATAGCAGAAAATGTATACGACTCAAACAGCCTGTTTCGCCACTATATAGGCTACTCGCTCTCCTATGTTGTGATTCGACTACATTTTACATGGGATATTCATCATGAATATCAATATTCTTATTTATTTAGACAATATATTGAATAACTAATTGCAATACTTGCGAGAGTATGTTTGGAGGAGAGATGAAAGTTGCTACAAATAGCCGCTCTTGCACTCCTGTGTTGTGATTTGATATTATTATTTATTTATTGATACAATTGAGACTTGATAGCAAGTATTTTAAGCAAAGGTGATAATGAGTGAGTGAATGATAATATTTACATGGTGAATGAAAGATAATGAAAGTTTACATTAAAATTTTCACTTTAAAAAACACTTTTCACTTCAAAAAATTCTGAATTGCATCGGTTGACGGTTACAACATATGAATATTATGATTTTCACTTTGTTATAAGGGCTACTAATGTATAATAAATCAATAATTATTGATCAAAGTTCTCTTTAAAATAAGATTATGTGAGAAAAAATAAGAAATTTATTTTAAAGGGAAGCCAACTTTGATTGATGATAATAATAAAATACTGTATTATTTTATAACTTATTCATATAATGATTCAAATTACTAATAACAAGACTTGCGGCTAACTCGTGGGAGAATGATAGGAGGAGAAAGGGAACGTTGAACAGGATGCTGTGAAGGAGTAGACTGCGAGAAAGAAATTCCGATCGCATTTAGAATGGGATCCAGGAAAAGTCAATGAAGATGAAAATATACCATAAATTGAAATGTTATTTTGCATATAGTAATGTTGAAGTATTTTTACAAATTTCTTCAAATATTAGTCACCAAAGTATGGTATGATTTAGAAATCAAATATTCTACAATAATTTGTTGATGTTTATTCGGCTCTTGAGCAAAAAAAAACCTTTTTTAAGATTTTTCTCATTAAATTTAAAAAAAAAATGCCCTCACTTATTTAATAGCATGAATTAATATAACATAGATTTATTAAATCGTAGATTAGAAGCACATTTATTCATAATTTATAAAGTACCTGGGCACTTGCTTATCTATTTATTCATCTAATGACATACATTGATAGGCCTACATACATAATGATAGACCCTCAGTATTTCTAACACAATTTTATTAAATTAATAAACTCCAAAAAAGTGAACTAACAGATCCCTTGAAAAAAATGGCAGCTTCAAATGTTTTGATTCATTGAATTCGTATAAAAAATATTTTTGTATTTTTTTGAATGATTGTATTTTTCAACAAATTTTTCCAATTTTATTATAAAAATGTAGTGGCTTTCAAATGTTGTAATAGAAGAAAAATAGGAACGTATTTTATCATAAAATTGTAGATTATTCTTCACGTATTATAAGGTGAAATTTGATGAAACATACAAACAATTTGAAAAATATTCTTCTAAATTTTTCTTGCTTTTTTCTTCTTAGTAGAACATTCCTACTAACCCACTAATGGAGTAACATAAACCATTATTTGATTCTCATCTTGAAACCTTAATTATTTTCGATTTTGAAGAGAAGATTAAACAAGAGGAAGAAAGTTCTAATCTAATGCTACCGGTATTTGATACAGTAGGTACCTAACTAAATAACTTACTCATAACCATGAGAATGAATCAAAGTGAATTGAACAACCTAGAAGTATATTGTAATGAAACAAATGTCAGTTGAAAATGAATCTAATAGTCTATAATAGTAGTTGAACTGAATAACATAAAAATTGATGACTACAGAAAAGCCAGTCAGGAGAAGATCAAATCGAGATTGAAATGAATAATTTATCCATTCATAGGGTTGATACGAATAGGTACAAATTGAGAAAATTAATAGCCTACGGTATTTAGTACAAAGGAAGAGCAGACAATCGCCGGAAATTTCTTCAGTTCCTGGATTTAAATGATTGAATAATAATAAGGGATCTATTACCGGTTTGTAATTTGGAAGATACCGAATATCAGCTACACATGCAGTTCCGGGTTTGTAGCTGGTAAAACCTGGCATTTTTCATCAGCCTAGTTGACTAGCGTTTGTTTTTCACTGGTGTGACAGCTAGCACTTCCCACCCACTTTCGAGTGTGAATAGTTATTTCAGAAGCGTGCTAATCTCACGTTTAATCTAGCGGAAACCAATCGGTCACTGCGCGAAAACAAACAAAAAGGTGGCATGCAGTCAGAGATCTAGTCTAAGCTATTTGTTCTTTTTTTAAGTCGTCGTCGTCGTCTGGAAAGTCCAGACAGAAGAACGACACGAAACTCTATTAGGTCTTTTTATCAGTGGCGTTGAATAACGTTGGTCGTTTAACATATTCAGGCCCGCGCAACGCAGCGAAGGAGAAGTGTTAAATTTGTCACAAATTTGGGGACCGAAGCAAGGACAAGGTGCACTGCAGTCTAGCAGCAGTACGTAGGTTAGGTTAGTGCCTTGCAGAGCAGCGCAGAGCAGACGTGTCCCCCGAAATGCAAAACAGCAGACACAGACAAATGCATGCAGTCTGCTCCTTTTCCGATTCACTTTCGGCTGCTGGGTCCTTCTGCATAAATGCATCCGAATGCTCCGTCAGGTCGTCTGCCGTCGAAAATATTTATTTACCAGACTATTTTGATGTCTGCGCCCATCAATATTTCCTGCAACCCATCAGGCTGGCTCGACTCTCAATTACTGTATGTCAATGGCACTTCGAGCCGATAAGTTTTTGGTCCTAGTGACTAATTTCAGCCTTTGCTTGTTCAACGGTATAGGAAATTTATCTTAATCAACAAAATGAAATAATATTGTTGAAATATGATACTGAAGCCTCCCACTTGTTTGAAGTCGTTTGGTGTGATACCACCATGAACGGAATACAAGAACGGAAAGCGGAAGGAGTATACAATAATATTCAGGGCTTGGGAGCGCTTGAAAGCGGCGCTCCCATACGTTTTTTCCCAAGAAATTTTTTTTAGAAACAACGATTTTTCGTGTTCGGTTTTTTATGTTATTTTTGTCAGTTACTTTGTCCAAAATGTGCAATAACTTTGTAACTAATTAAAACATAATATTGCTAGGAGTTTATTCAGAATTATAGGTGCACGCTAATGCATAAACTACCCCGTCCGTAGGCCTCGGACTCGGATGGATTCTTATAAGCGGCGTCAGCGCGAGGTGCTATCATCTTTACCATTGCTAAATGCCAATTTTATTCTGAATAAAATTGCATTATGTTGTTATTCTTAAACCGGATGTTTAAAAATTTGATGAAAATTTAGTGTTATGTAGATTATACAGTGTTGTTGAAATGGTAAAAACCATGCCTGGTCCAAAAAGCTTTGTGATTTTTATTCATTCTTTAAAATTGTATTACTAGTTTTATAACAGCTAGAAAACATTGCCCAGATTCACTAAAAACTCTCCAATTCAAGTATGATTTTTATAAATTTCCTGGCGGAGGGACTCCGGACCCCCTCCCCCAGGGGGGTATAGAATATCCCCTAGAGCCCCTGCTGAGCCAGTTCAACCACCGCTCGCATACCTCTTTTTACCTCTTTTTCACAAATCAAGCACTGAATATTGTTATATATACCGTACTTCACATTAAACAGTAGAAGTACAGTACAGTATAAGTAACATAAAATTATAAAGACTGAGTATTCTTACTCATAGCACAGAGAAGCTAAATCTGAGATACAGTAGCACATAGTATTTGTAATAGTATTGGTCATACTATAGCTCATAGTATTGGTGTGATACACGATATCATCAGGATGAAGATCCCAAACTAAGTAGCCTAATACTAACATTAGTGTATCACAAGCTATGAAAATGATTCAATGATTTCTTTCTTATTCCTTGATACAGTCAATAGGGTGTTAATAATAATAATACAGTAGCAAAGATTCTCTTGAGGTCTTTCAATTCAACAAAAATTCAATAAAATTCACTGTAATGTTAATTAATGATTATTTACATAGACACATTTGAAAATCAAAGTTGATAGGATTGACTTGTAAAGAAGAAAAACCGTTAATAATGATGTAAGTGACAGTATTAATAATTGATTATTGATACAGATCCATTTATCAAATTCAATTTCTCACAACCTCTAATCCAATTAAATATCTACAAAAATAAGAATATTTTCAACCAACGATCAATATTTCCATACATTCGCATAATGGATTATCAATATTGTAACAATAACAATAATTTTATACAATGATCAGAACTAGACACGGAAATTAATAAAGAATAACTATAGAATTAATATAGTGGTGCATTGTGCATGAACTCAAATGCCAACTTACTATCAACTTCAAATTTAAGAGAAATTTCATTCAAAATACATGATCGACAAAAATTATGCGTCTCCCTGGGAGCTAGATTGCGTTGTACTGTTGGTACATACTAGAAAACTTTCTCCCAACTTTGTATTCATTTCAGTACAAAATAATAAACTGTTTATGGAAATAAGAAAGAGGCAATCGCCCAAAACTTCTTGACTTCCTAAATTTAGGTGTATTCACAAGACACAATAACAATAACAAGAGACAATTGCATTCAAAACGACAATAACTATGATTAAGAAAAATGATTTATCTATGTTCAAGGTAGATCGCATTATTGTACATACAGTTGATTTAAAATGCATCAATGTTGGATAAGCAGAGCTCGCATTGAAGAGTTGGTTTAAAATGCATCAATTTTAGATAAGAAGCAGAGTTCGGGGCGAGTCAAGTTGCCGCCAATAGATAATACAAGTGCAGTTGCCTTATCAGTGACACTTCTTGTTTAAATGTCCACTGCAGCGTCAATCTGAAATGGTCATTAAACGTGTAAAGTTGGGGCCATCGCCGGTCGGCCGGCCAGCCAGCCAGGAAGCAGACGTTGTTGATATGAGTGTAACAACAACAGAAAGCGCAATATTTATGAATGAATCTAGGCAGCCAGCACGTGTCCATATACTCCTCCCTCGCTCGCTTACACCTCTCCCCCCCACACCACCTCGTCAGTCAGTGCGAATAATTGGCACTCAAGCGAGGACCGAAGATTAGTAAGCGTGTTAAAGTCGGCAGTTTTTAGCCCCGGCAGACAGATTCGACTCCCAAATGACGTAGCATACCGAAGGTCAGACTAACCACCGCACCGCTGCTGCTGCTGCTGCTGCTGCTGCTGCAGTACAGAAAGCAGCTAAAATCGTTCGTTTCAGCGGCATGATTCATTTCTACACACAGACAGCGTGCGTGTTGTACCCCCTCTAACCCCCCCAGGATCGACAAAAAACTGCAGAAAAGACAGACAGACTTCTCTCCTCTCGCGCGAAGCACTCTTTGTTACTTTAAAAATAACAGACAAGCTGCGTAGATCGTTTATTTTTTCGCTCTCCGGCCAACTCTTCCAAAATCGGAGCCTATATGCGCGTATGTATCGATAACGCTAACTCAGTGGCAACCGTCTGCACCTAACAATTTTCGACCAAATCTTGCAAGATTTAAAAATCAAGATTTCAAAGTCATTCATGTCATAAACTTGGATCTTAGCTAACAAACCAAAAAATATAATGAATAGTGAATAGACCTATCTTAGTACCTTCATTAAGGCATAACTTATAGATGCTCTAAAATATTTTTCCTTCGGAAACGAAGAGGTTGAAGTGACAATATGTGATCAGCTAGTTGTTAAAAAAAGAATCGTTTACCCAACTAAAAAAATAGCTGTTGGTTTTCAGTTATAACAAGAAGATTAGGTAGTTGTAAAGAAAAAAGAATAGTTATAAATACCGGTAGTAACCTTATTGAGTTTCAGTTCAACAAATGTGACACAAACGTTGAGCTTAAGATATTGAATGTGAAGAAGAAACATTCTGATATGTGTAGAAGAAAATTGAAATGACTGGATGTACTCATATCGTTCGCATGAACCAGATATATTTCCTTCCAGAATTTATGATTACATTAGAATTTTTCAATTAGAAAATCATAATTGGAAGAAGTCTTACAAAGCAAAGAACTGGTGAAATCAAACAAGTTATGTGAGAATGAGTGATTCTATTTCGATTTTTTTCAACTATAGGAACAATATTCTTGTGTCTCTGATAATTTTATTAAGTAAAATTCATCAAATAATAATCACACACTGATTGAAATAAATAAATAAAATCAACTGAAACAAATAAATTCATTCAATTAGCATTAGTATTAGTATTAGTAATTATTGTCAAATCAGTTATTATTCTTATTATTTAAAATTATAATATCACAATTATAAAAATTTTCCCCCATGCGTTAAATCCTCTAATCTGAGAAGAAAAAATGAGAGTTAACCAATTCAATTGACCGGACATTAAGAGATCAAATTAGTGGTGATTACTTATTTGAAAGACCATGAAAACTCAATAAGAGACAACGACCTGCTTGTTAAATCGGAAGTCAGAATGATTTATGAGCATTTTATCCATTTATTCATTCATTTACTTTATTGCAAATACAATATGAAGGAAAAAACCAGAAGAAAAAAACATTTTGAAAAAATGTGTTATCTTCACACACTGAAACGATTCTACAAACTCAATAACTCGAAACGTGATATAGATAGGATCTAAGAAAAATATAAATGTATTGAATTTATTGTTATCACAATGCAACAGTGTTGCAAACGAGTTTCGCGGTTTTTTGACCTAGACATTGGGAAATCAATTAAGATAGGACAAAACAACCATTAATAGCACTCGCGCCAGACAATCTTTTTTCAATATTCTAATCACCGACAATAGTGTTCAATATTCTCTATTGATGAATCATGAAGCCGTGGGTGATATGAATAGCCGACTTAATGTGAATACAACATTAAATAATAGAAATGAATTATTAATGTGAATACAACATTGCTAGAAAACTTATCTATAAGAAAAATTATTTATTTTATAGAAATGAGTCATTCTCCTGAAGCACATCTGTTGATATTTTATCTCAAAAATCCGTATAGACCATCTATAGAATGATACTTTATAAATCGATAATTTAAATTTCTGATGTCTGATGGAATCACATCATAGTAGAAGCCAATGTGATGAAAAAATAACTGAAATTTGAAGAAGCTGACAGAAATTGAGCTAAAATATTGTTGAGAGTGGCCAATATTAAATTAGTTGTCACAAAGTATCTGTTTATAAATTCATAAATTTTCATTCTGTAACAAACAATGAATGTTAAAATTTGTTCCATTAGATCAAGTAGAAAGTTTATAATGAGATGAATCATTTGTTCGCGCAAGCTGAAAAGCACGGCGTGTCTACTCGGCTTGAGTGAACTATACCAGGAACGGTATCTAACGAATTTGTGCTAATCTTAATCGAATTGGTACTAGTCTTACCTCGTCTGCCAAGTAGGCCAGCTTCATTTTGATCAAAACGCATTTCGACCTTTCTATAATGAGCACCCGTGGCATCCATCAATATGATGGTACTATTCTTTCTTGTTCTACTAATTTCCATTTTCTGCATTTCTGGTTGGATGATGAAATCGGAAGGAATCTGGAAGTAAAGTTTTTTCATTATTGTCTTACAGTGGATATATTACTGTATTTTTGTCTCCAATGTTTATTGGATGTCATTTGCATGCAGGATCAAAGGACCTGTTATGCTTGCAGGCGGAAAAAAGTTAGTTTATTTCTATTCGAATTAATATCTCAAATATAATATATCTAGTAAAAATATCTAGATCTTGGTTATTTATTTTGGAGGAACTATCGATAACAATAAAGTTAACATTTCAACTGAAAAACCAGAATTATTATTAGATATTCCTAATGCAAGAATATTGAAGCAGTAGGGACTTGAAAGCAAAAAATTATCAAAATGAATGAATGTATCCTTTTTGTCTAGGGCTACTATCAATATATAATTGAATAAAAATTCAAATCATAGTACCATTTTAAATAGTTTTCGTTTCAACACAACATACTATTTAAACTCAAACTTGAGAATGCCTTTTAAGAGAGGAAAACAAGTAGCGTTCAAATAAAAACTACTAGAGAGGGTACTTTGAATTCAATCTTCATACATCACAACATGAATGAATGGAGTGTGGAGCTATATTTAAATCAGCAAAATCTTCGTGCAACGAATCGTGTCAATCTCAATCATCTCAATAACAGAGAAATCATCTCAATCACAGAGAATTGTGAGAAAACTCATAAATCACAAAGTAGAAACTAAGCATAATTATTAGTTAACTTCCCAAATTTTTAAAAATTCTCATGATTTAAGTGCACTTTGAATCTCTTCTGAAATAATTGAAAGACATTATACTAAGTAAACAGAATATGCACAATGTTCAATATGTTGTTCAAGGCTACTAATGATTGTGTTGGAGATGAAAAATAAAAATCAATGAACCCATGTTGAACCCATATTTGACGCATGTATAATTATTAGTATTGTGTAATTGCAAATTATAAGTGCAAGATTTGCACTTGAGAATGGGTCTCATGACACTAAATAAAGGTATACTAATACATTTTCTATCTAATATTTTAATTTAGATTTAATTCAATTTTTAATCTATACATACGTTTGAATGGTCGTGATCTCAAGGTCACTATCTACAAAAATTGACAAATTTCTTGTTACAACTATAAATGGCAACTATTCTACTTCACATTTTCAGCAATAAAACTAATGATTGAATTCCCTTTATTCACGTACGTGTTACTTCAAAAGTTCCCGTTTTTTTGTCACTCTGTACAAATAATCTACGGGTACTGTGATTTTTTTCCAACAGAATATGCACAATATAGGCTGCTCAGTAAGCAGTTTCATCAATTTCAAATAACAAGCTTGTCAAATGAAGTGTACCAATGCATTATATTTATGAGTGAAATAGTTGTCATTATGTTATCGGTCTAGTTGTTGAGATTTATGAGTGGCGCCTACGTTTCAGGTACTTTTTCCTACTGCAGAGGTCAGCTGAAACACTGAACATTATCATTACCCCATGCAACACGGCCATCAAGTGGGCACTGCGGTATCGGCACGAAAACGAGACCGGAAAGCGTAAGCACTCTTTTTTATCACTGTTCATTGAAATTAAATAACCTACTAGAGAACTAACTCTTCTTCATTACTCAAATTGAACAACCTTCTTGAGCACTCTTTTTTATTAGCCTACTGTACATTCAAATTAAATAACCTACTAGAAGCTGGTTACAGTTCTTTTCAGTCTCCCACAACATACTTGGGATCATAGCCTACATGTAAATTGCTTCTAAAATTTTAACATCAATTTATTTATATCCTTGAAAGATTGTACATCCTAGTGATGACTTTGTACTACTGAGGTGGAAAATACATGATTTCCCATCGTAAACATTGAGACCTCGAAACGCAAATTATGATAATTTCCGTTAATCATAAAATAACTTGCACATAATTCATCCAGTGCAACAGAGTTGCATATTTGAGGTCAGAGTCCATAAAATTTGTATTTTTATACAGGTAACTTACTTGGAATATTTAGATCGAATTTATTACACCGACAGATCACCAAGCAACAAGAAAAATAAAAAACTTTTAGTACTTGTAGGGAAAATAAAAAATTGACAAATAATCAACTTTGAACGACAGACTGTCAAATACACCTGGTAAATAGGTACTTGTAAATACTAACTACACTATACATGTGTACAGTGTACTCTAGCGTACTACCTGACAATAACAACCATACCATTAAATAGTATTTTCAGAGAGGAAAAGTAATGAATAGGCTGAAATACAATTTGAATGACGGCATTGCGTTTGCAAACAGCCTCAACAGCAAAACAAGAACCGTGGAGAAATCACCCTGATTTGAAGTCCAATCTTCCAGACGTCTCTGGATTCTACATTGAAGGAAATTCCAGACATACAATCTAGATTTGTCAACTTCCCCCAACCGATCAAAACAAAATGTCAACAAGACAAAGAGATTTACATAACAATTATAGCCAACTATTAATTAGCTTGTCTTCAAAAGGTTGTTCAAAATTAACTATCGTAACTAGAATTCTTGATCGTTACAATCAATCTTTCTATTCTTGATCATAAGTAACTAGTAAAAAATTTGTAAAGTGTTGGTTTCACTAGGATAGGAATTTCTGTAAAAACAAACACTTGACCGTAAATTCATTTTCAATTTCAATCATTAATAAATACTGCATTCAAATTATTTGGAGACTGATTTATTTTTAAACATATTTTATCCATGAACCTTCATGATAATTGCTTCATTCATGAACATTATCAATGATTCAACATTTTCGATAGTCTTGAACATGGTGATAAGTTGAAAGAAAAATAGCTTCTGTGCTTTCACAATTCGCTATAATTCTTTCATAGTTTCTCTATGGTTCTACTCCTACAACCTCAACTGAATTTTTAATCCCAATTTAATAAAAAGGTGTTTCCAATTTCAAAATATTAAAAAACTTATTAAGAAATTGATTTTCAAGTTATCCTTCGTTTCATCTTATAAACGCATTAGGACTATAATTGTTATTAATGCGAAATAAAACCCTCTCTTAGAGGAATACTTATTTAGACAGGAATCAAAAAGAAATTAATTGTTTATTCATACTTGTAAATAAATAATTATTCGGAAGGCCAACAATTTATTGTGAATCTCTGACTCCATATAGACGATGCAAGTAAAAATAATATTTTAGTTGAGAAGTAAAGTATCAAAGAGGATTAGCATGTAATGAATCAAAACAAGGAAGGGTTCTTATGTCATAATCTATTGAATTATGAAATATATCTACAACATTAATCTTACATTTTGATTATGGCCTCAACTTTTTCTACTAAATTTCATCTTTCGGCGTTGTTTGAAGTAGATAGAATAGTATATTTTCCTCATAAGAGAATTTCTACTATTCAGAAAATAATCAAATGGGAGTTGAGTAAATTATAATAAAAATTTCAAATGGACCTACTAACGACTAAACACACAATTTATTCTTGACAACAGTGTAGGCTACTTTATAAATACCTTGTTCATGTGGGTACATGGTATTATTTCATAAAATAAAATATGAAATTCTTGTTTCTATATTGACACTCCAATACTGACCTTGTACTAACTAGTTAGAGCTAGAGAGCATAATATTTGTTCAATTTCATCACCAAGAAATTATAATACATTATAGGATGAGAGCGTGCAATGCATGCAAAAAACTTTTTTATTTTGTTACCTGATGGGTTTTTCATAAAGCGAGCCACATTTTTCTGATACAGAAACTAAATTAATTTTATAGCATCATTTTTTTTAATTGATGAATAATAGAATGTATATAGAATCAATGTTGTTTCTATCAACTCAAACAGAGTCTTGATGAGATTTTAATAGTTTACTTATCAATCTGAATTATATACTTGGTTTATCATGAGAAGGATAGAGTGAGGAGACGAGACCTATTCATTATTCCATAGTATAATAACCCTCAAATAAAACATGTTCTGGTGAATAATATTCTAGAAAAAGTCTAGGGACCTTTTTAGCTATTTATTTAGGGATTTTTAGCTGACTGTTTTTCTCTCGTGGAGTTTTCCAAAATGAGCAATTATTCATCTTATAATATAGGCTGATGGAATTTGCACACGAAAACAGTTTTTTTCAAAAGGATTGTTCTGTCAGGAAGTTCCGTTTATTGTTACAGCCTAGATTGAAATATTGTTTATTGAGTGAAAATTATTGTGCTAGGCGATGTAAGATTGTCAGAAATTTACTGACGCAGACAATAGTGTACAAAACTATACCTACAGATCTATGCGCACAATGGCGTTTTAGGACAAATCTTGATATTGCAGAATAAACAATTTATGCAATTGTTCCATGAAATTTTGAAAGGTGTCGATTACAACCAAATTTGGACAGAATGACAATATTATGTTACTTGAGGAGAGTAACATCATTTTATTTGACAACAAGCTTTAACTTTTTGACATTATTGAGTCATTTATAGAAATTGGATCAAAAATGTTATGTTGTTTGAAAGAGTTATTGCATGTTAATATGTGATAGTTATCATATTGATATTAACTGATAAGACTAGCATCACATCCTCAGATTGATAATGATGTAATAACCAACACTGGCGTACAGTATTGAACAATGTGTCAATGTGACTATTTCTTGTATCTTTATTCAGTTTAGGATAATAATTTGATTTTATCTCTTACTAGTCACGGGAAACAACTCTGTAACAACCAAAACCTGTATATCGATAGGCCAATTATGCATCAAACAATTTGAGGATGTGACTTATACTATAAAAAAATAGTACAGTGTCTTTTTATTCAGCTGAGGATGATAATTTGATTGATTTGATTTATTACCAGTGAAGGGAAACAAAGCTGTAACAAACGTAACAGGTATATCGTTAGGCCAATTATGCATAAAACAATTTATGGATTTAACTATTTCCAGTCTTTTTTTATTTTATTCATGATACCTAATTAATTCGATTTGTTTGATAAATTGCCAGTGACGGAAAGCAACGAGAACCCGCCGATTCGAGAGTCGTCGGGCAGCCAGTCATCACCGCCGCCGATCACGGTGGTTCCGGCGCCCAACGGTCTCTACATCCTGCAGGTGACGGCGCCGCAGCACAGCAGCGCTCACTTCACTATTTTCGCCACCCTCAAGGAGAGCGCGCTGCTGCCGCTCAACTCTCACAAACAAATCAAAATCAGACTGCAAAAGCGACAAGTCACCAAACGACTCACTATACGCTGGGAGCAAAGGTTTGTATTAATAGAATAATTTTATAAGAAACAATTCTTGTTTTGATAGGAATTTTGAATTGAAAAGAATTTTTAGTTTGAAAACATAAACTTGGACTTTATAAAAATCCGAGAATAGTTTTGAACGAACGTTTGTTTCCTTACTCCTTAATAGTATTATTGTAATCAAATGAATACTAAACGGTACGTTCAAAAGTAGTTAAACTGTCACTATTGCACTATCACTATTGCACTGTCTCGTCACACAATTTTCGTTCAGTTCCTTAGATAAGATCAGACTTTTGGATCTCCTTGGTAAGTTCTATGAATGATGGGTTATTTTCAATATTGAGATTGGCAAGTGATGGGGAAAATTGAGTGATTGTAATCCTTTAAAGATGGAGAAAATATCTACTAAAATCAATTGGTTTGGAGAAATTACTAGAATTAGAAAAATTGTTTACTAGAATTAGTTAGTTCACTTCGATTCAATTTCAATATTTCTACAGAAATAAAGATGGATAAAGGGTGGGAATGAATGGTGCACGACGATGGTTACTCAACAAGCACAACCAGACAGCTAGTATTATTCATTTCTCAAGCAATTCGGGAAGATGAATTTAATCAATGGATGATAGATGGTGCATATTCGAATAGGTACAATTATTCAAGTGATGATAATGATTCACATATAGGCTGCTTATCAATATTATCGATAATTTATTAGTCAATTCCATTTTCTATGTAATAAGAAAAAGTTTATTGTATCATTCTAGACAAAAAGATGTTTAATTTGTTAATAATAAAGAAAATTCTATTTGACTTGCATCTTTGTAAAAAAATCAAATTAACTGGAATATGTAATAATACAATTTGTAATATAGAATACAAAAGTTGGGAATAGGACCAAATCTCATTTGTTAGCCTACCCAGGATCAAATCCATTATTCAATATATGCACCAGAATAATTTTGCAAATAAAACAGGCCTGGGCAAGCAGTCAGTTCTATCTGGAGAGAAAGCGATATCACCGACGAGAGAAATCGAGCATTCGATATTTTTTGCTTCCCTCCAGAACTACATACTCTTATTTGGTCACATACTCATTGAGATTACTTCTTCGCGTTGCATATTTCTGCCTCTGAAACAAAAGCTGACGGAACTGCTTTACAATTACAGCTGGTGCCAAAATTAAGGCGGTTGGCGATTAACTGCATTTTAATGCTCAGCTCTGTCAGGACAGTCTGAAGCTGTATTTGAGAGCGAGTTAGTATAGCTGGGGTCGCTCTCTTCTCGATGAACTCTCAAAGACAGCTCACTGAATGTCCTGAGAGAGGCGAGAATTAATAACAGTCATTCATCAACCGCCTTAGTTTTTGGCACTAGCTTTTTTTGTTGTAAGTGATGCCCGCCCCATCCTCAGCCAAACTTGCTCACCTGGTTCCCGCTAACATTGACCTAATTCGTGTTTTATTCTGCCCAACTTTCAAGATCACGCTCATCACAATAGGCGTGTACAACAAAAAATTGGACAACAGTGACTATATAGTATTCAGCAAAAAATACTTTGAAATTCATATAAAAAATAATACAAAAATGAGATACTAGGAGTGCTGAATTTTAATCATCTAAACCTTAAAATCCTAAGGATAACATTAAACAACTAATGAACCATGAATATGATTACATCGATCTCATAACTCAAACTCTTTTTCAAACATTGGCCACTGTTATAATCTGCCCATCACTTCTCATTGACATACTGTTCATTCGTGGATGGTTGAAAATAGTAACTTATTCAACTAGTTTTTCTCAAGCAGTCAAGTGCCTTCGTGAAAGATTGATTGACAATACAAGTGTGGTATAAAATCATGTAGATACGAGTATTATGATATATTAATAATCATTTATGGTTGCGTTTATTCAAATGAGGACAGTAGGCTACATCAATACTGCAAATAGTTCATCCAATCAACATTTTTTGATTAGCAGAATATCTACAAATCATGTAGGGTACCCTACAATTAAATATGTTTTGATCAGGATTCTCCATTTTTATTTGATTGCGATACATCAAATCATTTACAGAAATGAATTATTAGTTTCAATTATTCCACGTTTTGATAAAGCCATTAATATTAAATATAAAGTTAATGCTATTCAAGTAGCGTTTTGTTAGAACCTATTGTTTCAATCGGTAAAAGTGAATTAAAAGGGGGAAAATTAATCAAGATCTAATTGAGGATCAAGTGTAAGGAAGAGCGTCATAACATCACCCTTCCAGGTAAAATAAAGGCAGCTATTCTATTTAAATATTAATTCAGCTACTCAAATCAAGAATAGAAGTGACTGTGATCGAGAATAAATGAGGTTGAATAACAAAAAAGGCATACATTTTAATATAATGAAGAGAACTTACAAAGTTGTTAACAATTTTACAAAAATTCAATTTTTTCACAGTCTTGGGGAATATTAGTGTCTTATAGTTTTTGTCAGCTTTATATTTTTGCGAGAACTTTAATCAAATTGATTCATGGTATTATGTCAACAATAAAAAGTATTAAATAATTGAGAATTCCATCATTTATTAAGAATTAATAATGCTCAATACTAGAACAAGTAGAACAAGTGCATAAAGTTACTTTAAATATATATTTTTTTCAATTGAATTGGATTAATAAATTAACCAAAAAAATAAATTACAAAGTGGATTATAAGGCGAGGGATAGTATACAATTAATTGAGTTGAATTAAGAGTTTATAAGACGTTCTATGCTTTTTTGTTTAGAGTTTATTTGATTATCTATGATTGAAGATTGAAGTTGAGACGTGAGTAATAGAATCATCAACTTATAGGAATTAGGAATACATCAACTTATTAGGAACTTAGTGAAGTTCAACAATGTAGAGTGGTGAAAGGACTTTCGACTCCACCTAATAAAGCATATTTCCATTTTATTCCAATCTGAGCACTGATCAATCAGTTTTCTCCAATCACAAACTATATATCCCGTTCAATTCCATATTCATATCTCTTCATTATCATCGCGAAATCTCTAAGTAGTAAAGACATAAAGTCTAGACTCCCACCATAAATCTTCAAAGAATTCCACACAAATTCAACAGACAAAAACAATCTTCAACACTCCAAATTTGTTGCAAACACATATCTCTCTACCAACGAATACTTTGTTGCATGGCAACGTGTTGAAAACATCATCCGAGATAAATAACAATGTTGAGGGCGCCAAACAAGATGTTGCAAAGCAGTAAAGACTTCCAGCTGCCGCTATTACAGCCAACGCCATCAAAACTGGCAGTTGGCGAATTATTTTATCAATTCTCAGCTCTGGCAGGACAGTCGGTAAGTGGTCTACGAGATCATATCAAGACGAGAGACATCTCAGCTACATTTTTCGCTCTCATAGACCGTTTTCAGACTGTCCTGACAGAGCTGAGGATTAATAACAGACGTTCGCTAACCGCCAGTTCGGTTGGCGTCAACTAAGAGCCAGCGCGATAAGAGTGGCTCGGCTTCTGCCTCATATCCTCGCTCGGCTTATCATGTTGTTTATATTATGAAAGCTAGTGAATGGATGGACGCCTGCCTACTTGTTTGTATTGTAGTGTTTTTCAACAGATGTGGTCCTACACTTGTTATTTCAATCTTTCTTTCATCTCAATCTGTTACAGATTCTCTCTCTCTCTCTCTCTCTCTCTTTCTCTCTTTCTTGTGAATTAATGGACTACATAATAAAAATATATAAACTGGCGGAAACAAGTTCGGGTTAAGTGAAAGAGGGGGCTTGTATGCCTCAACTTTGCCCACAAAACTATTGTGAAACTCTTACAAAGTGGAAAATAAAGTCATTTATTTCTCTCTCTCTCTCTCTCTCTTCCATCTCATTTTCAAAAATGTACTCCATGATAATGAAACTGTTTTTTTTTTCAATGGCCTTAGATATAAATTCCCATGTTTTTTCTTCTTTTTACTATTCCTTCCTTATTTTAAATTCTCTCTACATTTCCGTTAGGTATTACACCTACTCCTATAATAAACTTCACTCTGTCATTTCCTCAAAAGTAATGCATGAAATATTATTTTCATGAATGCTGTATATTCACTAAAACGTTTATCGACTTCTATTTCATTAAAGCATGAAATTCTTTATACTCATTCCTGATTCCTGCTTTTTCCAAGCTTTTTATTATTTTCAAATAAAACTTATTATTGCTTATTTATTTTACTGTATTGAAAACTATTCGTTTGTTTTGCATGTAACGCTCAAACTAAAGTACAGATAACGCACAAACTTGACATTTTGATTATACAAAGGATGTTTTTGACATAACTTACTTTTATTTACAAATTTTAACTAACAATAAAGATAATATTTCATCAAACATAACCTATTCTCTACTACTTGATAAAATACGAATGATTTCTTGTTTATAATAGAACTCCAACTCCATCGCATAATAAATATCAATACAGGATTTCTAATTATGTAAGATGTGACTCGTTTACAATGAAACTCCATAGCATAATATACATCGATACCGTATTTCTGAATAGTTTCACTTATTAATATTGCAATCCAGAACTCAAGATGGAATATTTTGTTATCTGTTTAAATGAATCAATCTAACTTGATCTTTTTCCCCAATTCATTTCTTACTCTGCTCCACAAATTATTTCTATTTCGCTATCATTCCTTTTTCTCGCCTCTTCATCTCTCTCACTATTCACACAACCTCTCGCAGTAGGCTACTTGTAACCAACATTGTAAAATCGTCCAAACAAAGCGACGGTGTTTGGAGTACAGTACAGGCCCAGTATAAATACAGTGATGAGGAGACGCAGCAGTGGCTTATTACATTTGACTGTCGCCGGTGGCAAAATATAAGCCACGGCGGCATGCATATGTCTATTTTGAAAG
This sequence comes from Sogatella furcifera, assembly GCA_017141385.1. NCBI lineage: Eukaryota > Metazoa > Arthropoda > Insecta > Hemiptera > Delphacidae > Sogatella > Sogatella furcifera. The sequence continues at coordinate 12,519,027 of CM029548.1, forward strand.
TTGCGCGCCGCTTCACTTGGGAGGAGACAATCCTCCCCCTTAACAAGAGGGGGGAAGTGCCCATGGGAAAGGGGGGACAACGCGGGGTTTTTGCGTGCTCTAACCGCTCCCCCCCCCCAACTTTTTACGAGGTGAAACTCCTAATGAAGGGTTTCGTGCGGCGAAATCGTAACTCTCCTAGTTTATGGCTGGCACAAAGACCTGTCAGAATTGCAGTTTGACTCGTCTGCTGTGCTGCATAGAGCAACAAGCGCGTAAACCCAGACCAGACGCGCGCCACAACTTCTATCGGTGGCTTAATTTCCACTTGTGCCGGCCTACTACTGTCTTGTCTGACAACTCTACCGAATGTCACCACGGTTACCGCCGCTTCTAGTCGGTCGGCCAAACAAACATTCTTAGAAACAAACAACCAAATATTGAAATAAACTTCAGCCAAAACTGAATCACTCAGACCAAGCTAGAGGCTAGACGGGTACCAATCACTTTCGCCATATCCGAAAGTATCCTTTACATGAACCACGCGTAAACCAAATTGCCTGTAGAAATCTAAGTTGACCTATTTCAAGATTTCAAGGCTAGCTGGGTTTTTTTGGGTGGTTCATTGCAGTGAGTGATAACGCGCCCGTCTGATGACCAGAGGCTAAGAGGTTCGATTCTTGAACGACTAACAATTATTTGAGAAGACGATAAGCTGTTGGTAACGACCGGCTAAGAAGTAGTTGTCATCTCCCATCATCATCCCTCTCATTACCCACACACAGGCCTGAGAAGAAACAATGTGGCCAACATCCTCAGAAATAAGTTTTCAATACGATTATCGAATCAGGCCTACAGCAGCATAGTTGAGAAGAGAAAAACCCACTGATTCTTCAGTATTATTATCTTCAATAGTATTACTAATGAGAGTTTACATTATTACTAAGAAATTACAATAAGAATAAATAAATTCATTTTTTAAAAGAGGAAAGAAAAGATTAGATAAACTGACAAAGCATCATGGATAGATAAAGAGCATGAATAGAAAAAGTGAGAACTTATTATTATTATCAAGAATAGAAAGTGAGAACTTGATATAAATGAACTGTCATTAGGAGTTAATATTCGGAGAATAAATGCTCAATAATTGAATTAAACCTATTTCATAACGTTGTGTAGGAGGTGCATGCATTGATATTCCGTGCATTTGGGTTCCTTAAAAGTAGATAAATCAAAAAAATGATCGAACTCATTGTAAATTATATATATATTGAGCCTCGTCTCCATTAAGCATTACTAGAATATGTAGTCGCAAGGACACATGTGCTTAGTACGCAAAAGAAACACAGAGTTCTATAGACTATAATAGAGAAACTGGTCAGCTGATTTTCATTTTTCGTTGCTCCATGCAACTCTGTGCTCCTATTCCATCATGAGCCCGTGCGATTTTTGTAGTTATGGAAATTAGGTTCAAGTGTTTTACAAAAAGTGAATTTATCCAATTTATTATAAGTAGCCTACCGGTAAGATACTTTGAAACAATTGAATGGACAAAATTATATCACTTTTAAGGTAGGTTTCCATTACTCCAGAAGTCACACTGGCACATATTCCTAAAATGAAATAGAAACACCGTGTAGTATATAGCAACGCAAACTGGTCAGCTGATTTTTTATTTGCGTTGCTCCATACAACTATGCTTTTTTATTGCATCTTGTGCCCGCGATTAGTAGTAATGGAAACCTACCTTGGGAATAACAATTTATTATTTGCAATTAGTCAAGAATAAATAGATAATATTAAATTATTTTCAATTTATTGGGAAATAATAACCAATTTTCTTTTGTTTTCAGCCCATACGATCCTTATCTGATGAACTACTGTGTTACTGTCAGCACTAGAAGGTACTACAATAGTTTATGTGAAGCTATCAATGAATCTGATCAAAATACGTTCTATTCAAGAGAGCCACAACACGACTCTCACCATTACACTTCGGATGTCAGGGTGAGTTTATTTTTTAATTGTTTGTCATTCTATCAATATGAGTTATTCACCATGAACCTCCATTTAATCCTCAAATCAGTTTAAATAACTAATATACAGTATGCTTGGAATTTTCAGAGATATATTTTTTTGATTAAGCACGAATTTGATACGAAACCCTTAATGAAGAAACACTAGACCTTTAATTTGAAGAACCCCAATCCACATTAGTGAGTATAGCTGAGGCCAAAAAGTTGGTCTGTTTCGCCTGCTTCTTTTGCGCTCCAATACATGATGTTGTCAATCAGAGTTGTAATTCAGCTACTTTCCTTGTGACGTAACATATTAACAGCTGATGTCTTAAAGCATCTATTGTCTCTTTCGATTTCAAAAACATCATCTAGGCATGGCTTAATGACAACTTTAATTGACATCAGCTGTTGGAGCGCAAAAGAAGCAGAAGAAACCACCTAGCTATTTGGTGTTAGCTATAAAGATTAATGTTAAATGAAATAATTAATGAAGGAACACCAAAACTTCAATTTAAAAAATCCCAATGCGGATTGGTGTTGTCTGAATGAGTTAGAAAAATATTTCAGGAATTTATGCTTACCATTCTTATATTGATGAAAATTTCCTGGAAAGGAGTAGATCTGAGTATCCAATCATTAACGTCTGAATCCACTACAATGTAGTATGCCATGCTTATTGGATCTAGCAATTTCAAACAATCCACATCAAATCCAAGTGCCGTCATTTTAGAGTAATATTTCAAAACTTTTGCAGGTAGCCTGTGTGAAACGGAAAACAAGTTACACAGTGAGTAATATGGAACGAGGCAAAATGTACTATTTCAACGTGTTCGCCATAAATAAGAAGACAAATTTGACGTATCCGTTCGGAAATGCATCGCTGCTCTATGATGGACGGAACAAAGCTCTTGGACTGCGGGACAATCGGCCGGTCACCGTTTCATTGAGACGACTAGATGGAAAGGCTATCTTCAGGTACAAGGTAAATTGAATTAGAATTAAGAGCAACTTATCACGATTGAAAAAATAAGTAATGAGAGTAGAAATCATCTCTCCGGGAGATTGGTCGTGTTACTAATAATCTACACATTGATGTACGGTTTCTCATTCCACGAAAAACTCTTTTATGGTCAAAAATGAAGCCTACAATGAATAATTCATATTGAATTGGAGTTCTGGAATTTTTGTAACCTTATTGGTAGGATGCAATAGGTACTTTGTTTTGAATCCAACTGCGAAGCGACAAATACTTTTTCAAGTGAAGGTTTTCAAAATATAAGATTTCAATAATGCTCGACAATCAAGAGTGGAAACAGAAGCCAAAACTGAAGCTCATAAATTTTATTTACTTCTTTGATAAAAAACCCGCTTGATAATTTTAATCATGCATAAAATAACTTTGCCGAAATAAGGGCTTGAATAATGTAGCCTACAGCAATTCACACCTGGTCTATTTACGAGTATTGCATAGAGAAGCCATTCCAAACACTGATTATCAATATCAAGGAGACCCATCTACCTGTATAGTGTAAGTTATATATGATAGATGTATGCCCGGTTTTTCCAAGCACACTCAAATTTGAGGGACCCTCAAGTTTACTACACTTTACTACATTTCCTATACTTATAAAAGAAAATTTCAGCTGTTCATCAAAATTTGAGGGTCCCTCAACTTTGAGTGTGCTTGGAAAAACCGGGCAGTAAACTCACATCTATCGGTGTAGATACAAGGTGTTCAACTTGAAAGAGGCCCCGTCAATATACGACATCTTAGTTTATTGTTACATTATGATGATTACCGTACATCATGATGTTGAAAATGATGTTCTATGCACTTATCGACACGTTTGACCATGTTCCTGGCTACTCTTTTTAGTTGCATACTGTCTATTTCGTTGATGGCGTTTGTCTTCAATTCCGTGAACATCTGTGATCATTTCTCACTGAACTTTTGACGACACACAGCAGGAGATTTAGTCACTAAATATGTTTCAACCAAGAATACACGTTCTTCAACAGTAAAGCGCATTTTTATGACATGATTACATAACAGGAAACGATTACACAAAATTGTTCGAACGTCCATGCCCAACAACAACTGGCTACACTCTTCTGTTCAGGCAATGAACGTTCCCCCACCTGAGATTCAGTCCTACCGAACTTACCCACATTACTTTACCCATCACACAGCAATATGATTTTCAACAAAACTATTCATTTAATATAAACTGCCCAGTGACGGGGCCTATTTTAAGTTGAACACCCTGTAGATAGGTCTATCTACATATCATATATTATCGGGAATATTACATGATGATAATTACAAACATTATGTTTAAGAAATGTTACTTTGAATAAGATGTAAAATAAAGAATTCCCATTGAATAGTCGACTTGATTCAACCGAAACAAGTTTACTTTTGTATATCCATAGAGTAGGCTAAGAATTGAATTTTCATTAATAATCTTTAGTACTTTAGAATCTCTTTATTAATCCTCACTCTATGGTATAACCGAATTGATTATTGATTTCAGGTTGGCAAGACAGCAAAGCCGGGATCAACGCTTGAGTGGCACGTGCTGCCTTGCGGAGGCTCGGTGGAGGCCGAAATAAGGTTTCAGAAGAAGATCATCGTACCTCGCCAGAGGATCGATGGATATGGCCGGCTCAAAGTGGATGACCCCGAGGTGGGCCAACGCTACTCAATGTATGTCACCTCAAGAGACCCAGAAGAGCTAAGGCGAGTTTCTGGAGTCGAGGTTAGTCCAGAGACAAGTTGCACATATGAATGTGGTTTTCTATATGACAGGTTATGGTTGGTGACAACGAAACTGGCGAATCAGCTGATATTAGACGAGAATTTTCTCGTTCTCTATATTTCTTGAGGGTTATATATAAGAGAGGGCCGAACTTACACACTAACTTCGCCCTCCCAGGCTAAAAATAAAGGCAGCCATTCAATACAATTTCTTGGGGTTGTGTGCTAGAGAGGACCTAGAGTCCTAACTCTGCACCAATAAAAACAATTATTCAATTTAATTTCTCAAACACTATTCGCAGATCTCTTGGATGCATCAGCTTTTTATAAATAAAAAAATTATCAGCCAAGCGCCCGTTTTGTTGTCACATACTATACTACTTGTATAAATTTATATCATGTTGGGACATTTAAACTTCAAAAATTTTGAAATTTTCATTTCACAGTGAGAATAAGAGATTAATGATGAAGTTGAAACTAATTAATCATTGGTAGTTCAGTGAAATTGAAAAAAGATACAGCGCGCAATAATACTCACAACACCTTACAATAATTCTTTTCCTATCATATAATTACTATAATTGTGTGTTCGTATCTCTGAATAAATAAATAAAAAATAATTCTCAATTATCTGTATTCGTTGTGGAGCCTTTCTAAAGGATATTGGAAAAGGTTAATCATAGTGATTAAAAAAAAATCTGAATAAAACACTTCTATTTAGAACACTGAACAATGACGATCATTTAAATCACAATGTTGGCCATTATGAGATTCACGATCGTTAATTACTGCTCAATGTTGGTGGTTTCTTATTTGAAAGGGTTTTTGATCAATGTTAATTTACTAGTAATAAGAATTAATACAAAAAACAGTGATAACAGTTTGTATCTCAAAAGAAGAGGAGCATTGCTCTTTGAGTATGAACAGCTATTTTTTCGTTGCAATTTCAAGTTTTTTTCAAGATTTTTAAAGTGAGTGAACTCAACAATAATATGACTTTATAAGGCTAAATAAATTTATACCAACATTACTCATTAAGATCACTACCAAGCTAGATAGATTGATTCAAAATTGAAAAATAAATAAAAATAAAACACCCTTTTTTTGAAAACTTTAAAATTATAAAACACACAAAAAAAGGGTGTTTGATTTTTATTTATTTTTCAATTATTTTAAACAGCCCTAAGTTTTAAAGTTCTTTATTGGTTCAAAACTTTACTGTTGTTTCTCGACTATTGAAAATTTATTATTTTTCGTTTTTTACTTGATATCAATACATTCTGCTGGGCTGATAAGAATCGATTTATTGACCACCATGTGAATCTTCAGAAGTCGTAAAAGTAATCGATTTGAAGAATTAAAGTAAAATAAATAATCAATCGAACAATTAAACTTTCTTCCAACTTATGTAATAGATAATAATCACCTGTTGCATTGTGGAATGTGGAGCATGCACTCTCTCCGGCTAGTGTTGACGATGTGTTTGAGGAATCCATATTCTCAATCTTACATTCAATCAACAGTTGAATACAATCGCTTTACTGATTCCATTATTATGTGCATTTATTTCTATGGTCGCTCGGCTACTAGATACAAGCAAATTCCTGAAAAAGTTACATTATAAGAATATTTGACATTTCAATACATAAAGCTTGATAAAATAAAATATTGAATATTGATGTAGTATTCTTCCTTCAATATTCTTCCTGAAAGTAAATTAGGCCTAGAGACAAAGCTTATCAGCAGTTTCATTCCGAATCTAAATCAATTCTAATTAAGTGTTAGTTTACAAACGTTTTCGCCGCAGTCAATAGACCAGGGAATTGTTGAGTCTTAACTGAAATGCTGAAAAGCACGTTTAGATATATAGGAGATTTCTATTTCTCACTATAAATAACATAACATTTGATGTTACAACTTTATATTTATTTCAACCTTTCACATCGAGTTTATTCTAAAAACTAACTTGTTATTTATTTACTATTCATAAGTTGTTTATTACACATGTTATTATCAATCCATATGTAATGATTGATCAACTGATATAACCATCCTACATCTCGGCCATCCTGAAAACAGAGGCTTGGCCTCAAGCCGGGTAACAAAAAACTCAACAAAAATAATTAACAAATAACTGATCGTCCCCCGACACGATCCACATCGTCAGTCAGATGCATGTTCATTAGATTTGAACACCCATACGCACTGGGAACAAGGATATGTTTTCTTCTCCCTTTTCTTCTTCCCCTCCTCCTCCTTCTCCTCTCATTCGCATCATTTTTTACTTTCTCTTGCTCCTCAGTGAACGAAAACGGTCTTCCCCTTCTATGCAAATGGTCAATCCTATGCAAATGAAAACGGTCAATCCTATGCAAATCCGCCATATGCCTGTGATACTGTTTGGGCGTGCCGTAGGCTCTGTAGATTTTGGTTTTTGCACACTCAGGACACACAAGGATTTCGTCGTCCGTCTGCTTGTGTAGAGGCCTTTGGCATTCTTCTGGCAGTACAAAATCGGACTCCAAAGCAGCTGATTCATCGTCACTGACCTTTTCCTCCAGCTCCATGTCACCGAGCTTAGGTGGCAGTTTTTCTGGTACATAGTTTCCAATACATTCTTCAAGTTTTTCACGTATACTATCTTTAATATGATCAAGGTTTGGTTGTGCGTTCTCTATTGCATTTATTTGAAACCCGTAACATTCGAAAAATTCGTGGCTTTTTTATAAAATAAACTTTATCTATTTTCAGGTCTGCTTGAGAAATTATATCTTCGCCTACAACAATACTATACTCCAATAGATAGTCAGGAACAACTAAAACATTTGATAAGTAACTGGCACTGTCAATAACGATTGATAACTGAAGGCATCCTAGAACTTTTTCACTTTTCCCACCAAATCCTCTCAGCACAACGTCAGATTTTGAAATTGAGTGAATTGATATTCCTAGGCGAGAAACAGCCTCCTCTCGTATTAAAGTTACTTCACTCCCTGTATCTATAGTAGATATGAACTTTATATCGTTTACCAAAACCTCCCTATTCACACGTCTGTTGGTCTCAATCATACACTCATCCTCATTCTTTGATTTATCTAGATAGTTAGTAACACGTACCGTTTTGACATCTTTCGTTCTACTTTCTTTGATTGTACAATTATTTGCTGTGTGACCGTGACCGTGACATCTAAAGCATTTAATAACGCTTTTTTTCGTTCACAGTCTGGGGATTTGTGCCCAAATTCATTACAGGTAAAACACTTGAATTATTAAAACTGATATTTTTTCTAGAATCGTCTGAGTGCTTCACAAAAATTTTCTTGTCTGGGTTGTTTTTAAATTTATCTTTTTTTGTATCATTCTTCAGGTGACGTCTGGCAGCTTCGTATTCGTCTAGTTTGTTTACAAACTCATCAACTTTCTTGAGTTTTGGGAGATCATCAATGAAATGTTCTTTTAACTCTGATGGTAATCTTCTTTTCACTTGATCGACCACCATGAGCTCTTTGAGGTCCTCGTAATTTAATACCTCCAATCCTTGAATCCACTCATTCAACAAATCATTCAAATTCAAAGCATAATCTCTCCACGTAGCTGATTCTTCTTTCCGGAGTGAGCAAAATTTTTGTCGAAACTGCTCTGGGCTCAGTTTGAATCTTTTTAATAACATCATCTTGATGTGGTCGTAATCATCGGCTAAATCATCAGTTTCTCGGGTGAGAGACAGATTTCCAATTTCTAGAGGTAGTAACCCAAGTAGATACGAAACCCATTTTTCCTTAGGTACATTCACTCTACTGATTTGTTTCTCAAACGTTGATAGGCACACGCTAATATCTACACTTGAATCGTAACGTATCATCAGTTTCATTAGGTCTCTCCTTTCGTCATTTTGAAAGACATTATTGTTACTATTAATTTTGGCTTCAATTTCCAGTTTCTTCCACTCAAACTCTCTCTCTTTTTCCTTTTCTAATCTTTCATACTCTCTTTCGTTTATTTTTTCTAATCTTTCATACTCTCTTTCCTTTTCTTTTTCTAATCTTTCATACTCCCTTTCCTTTTCTAATCTTTCATACTCTCTTTCATTTTCCAATCTTCCTAATATCCCTTTGATACACTCTTCATCGTAATCTGGAGATTTAAGAATCAGTTTAGTCAACTGTATGACTCTCGGATTTGATGGAACATCTATTCCTAGTTCCTCTACTACCGATATCAGATCCGCCTTATTGGCCTTCGATAAGTAACTCATTTTATCTACTTACCGAGCTGTTTTTCACTAAACAAATATCCCATCACTTTTTGCAAAACTTCAAATCTTCAACACTGGCAATAAATTCTTCTATTGAATTATATTCCTTCATTAAATCCTTTTGATCTTCTTGTTCGGACAAGCCCCCAATTTATAGGAGATTTCTATTTCTCACTATAAATAACATAACATTCTATGTTACAACTTTATATTTATTTCAAACTTTCACATCGAGTTTATTCTAAAAACTAACTTGTTATTTATTTACTATTTATAAGTTGTTTATTACACATGTTATTATCAATCCATATGTAATGATTGATCAACTGATATAACCATCCTACAGATAGTTAATAGTTTGGCCAGCGTTTTGATAAAAAAATAATAAACTATGTAATCGTAGTTCGACAAATTTTCATTTTATAAAAATTCGTGTTATTGTGCAGGTGCTAGCAACCATACACGAGACCAGCCTACCACTCCTTCCGGAGCAGTCCCGTATCATGGAGTACGTGGGCTTGCGGCAGTGCAACAGCGTGACCGTGGGCTGGCTGCCCGTGCCCGAACCGCACTCGGCGCACTACTGTGTGCGCGCCACCCAGCTGCCCACCACGTCAGCTGATCGCACCCAGCTGGCCACATCAGCTGATCGACGTGCCAACCAGTGTGGCCTCGACACAAGGTTGAGGTCCGACACCGATTTTGCTGTCACCAAGTGCCTTGACAACTCTCCCAACGATCCGCTGTTAGTTCACCCCAACATATATTTTTCATAGTGGGGAATCATTCTTTTATTATAACTTACTTATAAATTGCATCTTTGAAATGAAACAATAGAATAAAAAGAACGTGTATCGCTATTGATATTAATACATCAATTCGATTTTTTTCAGACTTGAATAATTTTGTAAATTGTTTTGAAAGGAAATTGAAACGCGGATGCACAAAATGTAAAATGATGTCATCCAAGCTGTGTCCACGGTTCAATACATTTTCAATAAGATACACCCCATACGATACTCAATGCGATTCCTGATAATACACGATGCAATTAAAACAATTTTTCGCTACACTTCACGGAAATAAGCTGCTTACCAGTCCCTATGTAGACAAGGAAGTCGTCATTTACATACGTATAATCAATCAGCTGTTGTCCTCGAGCGGAAAGAAGTCCTTTCCATACAAGGACCATCTCTTTCCAAGCGTGGACAGCTGACGCCATCCAGCGAGAGAAAATGCAACTACAATGGACCATCACTTTCTTTGAAACTGCCAGAAATTTGTCAAAAACAAGAAACTTTGTATTGCTATTGTACAATTTAGGATGATCGTACAAAAACTATCATGAGCTTAAACATTTCTGGACTAAGAAAATCGAGTATTCTGATAGTTATTAAGTAATATCCATTTGATTAAATAAAAAAATTGTGATGCAAACTTTCAATACTTAGCAGCTCAGCTGACTCGACTCCAGATTCAGCTCAGCCGAAGCTAGTATAGTAAGTTATCTGGTATTAGCTGTTCTTAGATTTCATTAATCCAATTTGTTTTGTTCATTCATGAAATATTGAACAAACATATTGATAATATTTATTTGAAGTGTAGCGAAAAAATTACACACAACTCGCCCAGGAACTTTTTTACGGTATTCGGAATTATTCCCAGGCTCGGCAAGCCTCGCCCGGGAAACTATCCTCATACCGTAAACTTTTCCTTCCCAGGCTTGTGGCGTAATGTACTATAATTGCAAGCTATTGTATGATATTGAACCGTCTTTCCATCATTGTATCTAATTTATTGTATCATTGTTCGTTATGTTGTCTAGGGCTACTATCAATGTATGTTAAAAGAACAAAATAGCAATATCTTTTCAAATAAAAAAACAGTAAAAGGTTATTGTAATTTCGATTTTCATCTACAGTATTAACTTAGGCATCTATTGTGACATGTAATGAATTATTTTGACTTTTGAATCTTCTTGACTGTATCAATTATTATAAAAGCAATTTAACATAGCTTTATAAGCTTTCTTGCACATTCAACATAGATTTCTCTCCAATAATCTGCCTTCTGTTTTCTTTACTATCAAGCTCCCGAAGAGTTACCTCCTAGCAAAGTGAACTTCAAGACGTTTGAAAGACAACTGAGGAAGAAAGTAAAGTTGATAAAAAATGACATGGCAAACGTTCTATTATCAGTAGAATGCATTCAATTGCACTAATACATATTTTGATGCTCACTTACTTCTCAGATAATTATTTTTTAAAAGAATTTACATTTTTTCAGAAATTTACTTACTTTTATGTAACAGTCCATGTTGTTTGAACTCATCCTCCATCATTGAAAGATAAATTACCTAAAATAAAAGACAAACAATTATTATTGTGTAAAACTTTGCTAAGGAGATCTACTCAATTCATTTTTAGAATTTATTATTAAAAAAAAGGATTATCGATTTGTTTCCTAGCTTCATTACTTTTCCTAAAAATCTAAACTTCCTCAAATATACAATTTGAAACTGAAATATTTTCAAATAAACTGCTTAAAAAAAATGAATATATATAATTTGGAATTCCATATAGTTTCAAAACAAAAATTTTAGTGTTTGGTTCTTAAAATACAATCTTACAACCTACACTATTCCAGTTATTGATTAAAGCTCATTCCTATACAGTCAGTCACAAAGGAATTTGCTTATTCAATCAAAAATGTTCTATTTCGAACCCCCTTCAGTTACTGTACAGTCATACTCAAGGTCATCTTTGAAGTATGGTATGAAATAAATTCAGTAAATACAGTACGCCAATTTTTATGCAGATTCTGAAAAGGTTTGCAAGCTGATAGAATCAAAACTACACAAAAGTGAAACATTCAATACCGTACTCATGTTTGTATTCATTTTATGCATGAAGTTAAGAATTTGGATAGGAAATTTAATAATTCATAAATGAAAAATTATTTTAAAATTCTCAAGAAACAAACCTTTGAGTTCATCTTGAATACCAACTGATTCAAGAATTTTCTTTATTTTTAGGTCTGTGATAACGCAAAAGATCACACATCTAAAGCCTGGCCATGAATACCTCATCCAAGTGACCGTGAAAAAAGCCCAGGGAAAATCACTATCATACGACCTTCTTCGGAAACAAAACCCCGTTGTTCATATGACCAAATCACACATCAACCTCACAATTACCTCAAAGCAATGATCACCAGCAACGCTATACGATCATCAAAGCTGAATCAAAATCAAACTGTGCTCAAATCCAGTTATCTGCGATAGTTCAATGCCCAAGAGCAATCTCAACGGAATGACTAAAGTTTATTCCAGTACAATTAATGTATAAGAATGATTTTGTAGAGACCTGAGAATATTTTGTAAATTATCATTTGGAATATTAAAACTGTTTTTATAAAAATTGCTAAAATTCGTGTGATTTCTTCATGAAAAGTATTACCTTTTAAAGTATGAACCTTTTGAATGAAATAAGTTATTGAACAGTTATTTTTTACTACCTTTTTGTATTTATTTCTTTTGCATTGTTGAAATTGTGCTGATAGCTTGTAGTACTTTTTCTCTCCTTATAACTGATAATCAGAGGTTCCGGATTTGATCATCGACCGGGGAACAAATTTTGATCACATAGATAGCCTACACCGCCATTTCATCCATGGAGGAAAAATAAGACTCCTGACTCCCAAACGTAATCATCATCCCCTCTCATTACCCACGCACAGGCCTGATGTGGTAACCTCAGAAGAAAATTGCAATTCAGTAATTTTTTAGTATGGTGGGCCTATTCAAGCAATAAAATGAATAGCTTCTTAGAACTTTTTTTTATTTTCTGGGACATAAAGGGTTCAATTAGAAATTAAATATTTTTTAAAAAAGAAGTTAGCTAATGTACTAACCCACCAAAGAGATTTTATAGATCATTAACCAAGAGAGCGGGGAAAAATAAAATACATTTTCATTTAAAAGTATCAGGCTTTTGTACGTTCGTTTAAAATAATTCCACAAGACACAACAAGGCAGAACTAGTTCAAAAATTTTAATTACTTAAAAAATTTCTTTTCCCATAGGAACAAAATACATCGGTGGGAACAACAGAAAGCCGATTAATCGATTACCCGAACTAAACGGGCCCGACAACCATAGCCCCCGATATAATTTTTTCATGATGGGCCGTGGATCCCCCCGGAAAATTTGGAATAATTTTATTAAAAAAAAACAATTTTCAAATTTGAATAAATTTTTCCCCAAAATGTACAGTGAGTGATGTTGAATTAATATAGAAAGCAAAAAATTTTTCAAACACAGTAAAAACAAAAAACCACACGCCTCGCCGCGCTACATCACCAAAATATGATGGCCCAATTTTAAATAATAAAAAACGCTGTTTTTTATTGATAATAATTATAAGGTTGTTTAGCCCTCAGTTTTTTGAGTTAAATTTATTGCTGTTTTTTTTTTTTAAAACCCCAAGACCGATTCAGATTGAAATTTCGGTTAACCGGGTTCTATGACATACAATTTTGCACAAAAAAAACGAAAAACACTATACAATAATAATAATAATAATGTAGAAAAAAAAAAATTTGGGCGGGTAATTTTCCCCAAAGCCTGAGAATGGGGGAGTTCAACAAGATATGCATAAAAAGGTTTAATCAGATTCATTATTTTTTATTTAAATAGCAAGGATTTTCCATCACCCGTATTTAAAAATCCGCCCGGTAATAAAAGGGAAAAAATGATATAATCCGTAAAAACAAAAAGAATTCGGGAAATTAAAAATCCCGATATCAAATCCAATTTTTTTAAAAAAAAATTTTATCTCAAATTGAGATCTGCCTAAATTTAAATAAATTTATATGTTTTAAACCAATATTGAGGGGACTTTTTTTTTTTCCCTCGCCGGGAAAGTCCAGGTAGAATGTAATTATTCTTCCAAAATTTCTGTAGGTAAGGTAAAAAACGATTATAGTATAGGGGAGACCAGACCCATTTCCCCCTAGGCCCAGGCCTAGGGCGCAAAATTTTGGGGGGGAAATTTCGAAGGAAAAAAAGGTGGATTGGAAAAAGACGAAAAAGTTTTTCAGGCAGCAAATTTTTTTATTTTCAAAAAAAAATTACCAACTTAACGAAAGAGAGCCCCAGGGGGGACATGACGCCAAAAAAATAATAATGTTTGTTCATGACATGGACATGCCACTGGGGCATGTCCACAAGTGAACACGTCAAAAAAAATCCCATGGAAAGTGAACAAAAAAAAACAAAAAAAAAACACAAAAATAATATACCTAGGGGAACAGGTGTTAAAGAAAAATTTCTTCTAAAGTAAAACTGTTGATTACATTCAAAAAACTTCCCGGGGAGGGATTTCCCAAAGGGAAAATCCTCAGTCTTCTTTGACTGGGTCAGGCAGACCCCCCACAACCGAAGCTTGTTCACCTTGAGGGGCAAAGGTTTTTCTGGGGCCTTCCCAATCTATAGATGGGAGGTCCAACCTCAGCCTGTTAGGGTTTAATTTAAATCACCTTTGGGGGTTTCCCAACCCAAGGGTCTTAATGACCCAAATGAAGAATTTAGACGTAAAAAACCCTTTTACCACAAAAAGGCCTAAAGGCGCCAAAAAAACGCCCCAAAAGAATTCGAAATTTCTTTCTTCTGCACCAGCAGGATTTTGTCCCTCAGGCCCACCCCGGTGATGCCATATGCCACACACCTGAAAAAAAAAAAAACACATTCGGGGATGGGTTTTGGGATGCATCTTTTGACACCGAGCAGGAAAACCCCGTTAGCCTGCTGAGCCCAATTAAATGCTCACCCCCGGACAGCTGGTCGGGGAAACCCCAAAAACTTCACTGGGGAAAAATCATAGAGCTCACCCTTTCTGAGGCCAAACACAGTCCATGGGCTTCTCAGCGTTTGGGGGAAAAATTTGCCCGAAACCAGTCCAAAAAACCCCCAGAAGCGCACATCATCCGTCAGGGCTGCCATGTCACTGCAGGTATCCAGCACCCAGGTACATCCGCATAGCACACTACGTTGTCTATGAAAAGTGCCATAATTTATCAACGAAAAAGGGGCCAAAAAAGAGCCCCGAGGGGCCCACAGTCTTTGGGTCTTCCGGACCTCACACCATTCAAAACCACCTGCTCACGTCCATCAAGGATGAGCAGATGTTAAGAGGACTGTTGCCAACCATAGGAAGAGGTTGGGAAAAAAACACCATGATCAAGGGGGTCAGATGCCCGCTGAGGTCACATAATGAAAGCAAGGCCACCCTTCTAAGACTCCGGGGCTCCATAAATGTGCTCAACAGCCTCTACGGGCTTTGATCTAAACCAAACTTTTCCTGCAAACAAATCATTAGATTTAAAACCCATATAACTGTTGATGACCATTTAAAAAATTTTTTACAAAAAGGAGATAGATGGATATTGGCCATAATTGGGGGCACCCCATCACCCTTTTTTAAAAACAGGGGGTAGCCTTTGCAATTTAAGCTGCCTGGGGAAAAAGGCGATAAAAAAAAAAGTTTACAAAATGGGGAAAAAAAGTTAATGATACCTTTTAGAAAACTACTAGACAAAAAGTAATATTCCCGTAGTTGAGCTCTTCATCCTGGGTGAGATAAAAAACATGGGGTGGGAGGGGGGGGGACGCTTTTTGGGCTGTAGGCCTAGGGGGCTGAACTGCAAAGTGGCACTGGGGTAAAAACTTTTCCTTTATTCGGGGTTTAAAACAAGAGGAACCGGGGAGGAAAATAATTTAGAAGTTTATTTTATTTTTTTATTTAAGTTTTCACTTTATTTTAAAGTTAAAGTATTATAAAAATTGAATATAATTTGAATTCAAATGGATAACATAAAGAAAAAAATTTTTAACTTAAGTTACTGGTGCTTTAAACAAGTCAAGTTAGGGGTTTTTAAAAAAAAATATCCTATCAACAAAATGATAACTTACTAATTTATTTATACAAATGCCCATATAGACTTTTGTTAGTCTATAAATTTAATATAACTTCTTTTAATCACACGATTTCGTATCCTGCGCTTTTATTTCAGTCATTGCGTGATTCTGTTTAATTTTAAAATTATTAAATTTAACCTCAAAATCCCATGGTAAACAATGAAGTCGCCGGTTCCCAAGGGTTCGTTCCCGTTTTGAAACCAGATTTTATGCTGCGCTATCTATCAGTGATTTTTAAAAATTCAGACAAATATTGGGCTGTTTTAATTTTTTTTTGTCAAAACTTTACCGTAAAAAAATTTAATTCAAATATGAATAAATCACATAGGCTAAAAAAATAAGTAAAGGACGATTTTCTTTCATTTAAGGAACGATTTTCCAAATATTTCTAATGGGGGGATAGAAGATACAAGATAATATCTTGTTTTTTATTATCAAACTAAATTAAAAAAATTTCCAAATTTTTATACATTAGGTACACTTTTATTTTTAAAACTAAAAAAGGCTAGAGTGAATTTCATTTTTTAAAATTTTCAAAACCCAAAAGAAGACTAATCATCATAATTTTTACCCTTTTCCCAAATGGTATGGAACCCTTTATATGGATATACCAATCCATAGTCTTATATCCATAGTACTTATATCCATAGTCAATGGTTATACATAACTGGAAAAAGGAAATCGAGTAAGTAACCGAAAACCTGAAACTTGTGAAATGATCTTTAATCAAATGATTTTTTCAAATGATTCTGATCAAATGATCTTTTATCGAAATTCTGACTTTTATCTTTTTATCTTTTTAAATTTTTTCTTTTTCTTTTATCTTATTTTATTTTAATCAAATGCATCTCTGATAATTGATCTTAAAGACTTTTAAAAATGCATGATGATTGCTCTTTGATCATTGATCAAATGATTTTGACAGATGATCTCGCAAATTCTGATTTTGATCCCTCCCTTCTATATTTTATTTTTTTTTTTGACCTTTAGTCTTTGTTCAAATGATTCTGGTCAAATATCTTTATCAAAAAAAATCTTTGAAAAATGATCTCTGATCAAATCTCTGATCTTTTTAAAAATGATGATTGATTTTTTTCAGATGATTCATCAAATGATTTTGAACAAATATCCTGATCAATTGACTTTTATCTAATGATCTTGATAAAATCTTTGATCAAATGATTCTAATCAAAAGATTTTTTTCGATAATGATTCGATTTTATCTTTTTAAAATGTTGATTGACTTGATCAAATGATCTTTTTAAAAAAATCTTTAATCAAGGATCTCTGAACAAATTCTGATCTTTATCCTCATTTTTATATTTATCTTTTCTTTGATCAAATTTCTGGTCAAATGATTTTGATCATTGATTTGATTTGACTTTTTCCCTTTATATTTTTTTTTTTATTTTTTCTTTTTTTAAAAAGCTCAACCTTCGTGAGGAAAAAAATTGTCCTTTTCACACATATCTTAGAAGTTTTAAAGTCTGGGTCTCAATGATATATGGAAAAATTTTTTTTTTGGATCGTGAAACCCCAATGGGGCAATCAATAAAGGTTATTTGTATTTTATTATCAAAAATTAAACAATTTTTTCAATATTTGATAATTAAAAATATTTTAAAACTAATAAAGGCATTAAAAAGAATTCCAAAATTTTTATACTAAAAACCCCAAAATGACATATGGTATAATTATAAATTATTACCACTTCCCAAAATGGACAGTATAAATTTAAATTTTCATAAAAAGGAAAAGAGCAAAAACCGAAAAGTCTAAACCTAAAATGATTTTTTGATAAAATTTTTTGATCAAATTTTTATCTTTTTTCTTCAATCATATTGAAAATTTTTCCCCATTTTTCTTGACTTTGAATATTTCTTCAGAAGTAAGTAATTTTCATTCAGGTATATTCAAAAAAAACAAATGTAGCTACATACATTTGAATCCAACCGGCCTAGGTTAGATATTATGACATTTATTGTACCATTCATTTATGTAAACAATGGAATATAACCATACTATTGTGAAAAAATTATATGCACCCAATGTAATGATAATGGAAGTATGGAATCAAAATCATTCTATTTCAACGTTTTCATATCATACCAATTATAAGTAACTACCAATTCACAAATCAGGAACAAACAAAAAAAAATTTTTTGAAAATTATGGACTTATTACCCTCTTAGCTTCTGTTTCTTAAATTATTGAAAAGTGTGTCATTTTAGAGGTACAATTGATGGAATATTTTGCAAATAACGATATTCTAGCTTATTATACATAAATAATTATGGGCCACCAGACCATTCGGTGGCATCGATTTATCAATCATTGTACAATCGATTATATGAGTTGATGTATACCAAAAGTAGTGTGATTTACGCTACATACTACTCTTGAAATGTAGCGCGCTACTATATTTATACTATTTTTAAAAAGTAGCGTCGTTACAATACAAACTAAAAAAATTATTTAGGTACGGTATTCTAGGTTTTGTGCTGCACAGGGTTTTAAATGTGAACAGAATTGTCTTGTATTCAAATTTTAAACACTAGAAATTTCAAAACATTTCTTTGGAAAAAAGTTTGGGTCCTTATAGGGACTTCTAGAACCTAAACTATTAATAACTGTGAACAGAATGTTACAAAAACACGAAATAATGACAGAACCAAACTCTGTTAATTATTATATGTATAGGGGCTAATTTTAGCCCCAAGGAACTCACAATATTTAGATCAGCCTTGTGGGCTGTATTAAATTTTCATAAAGTAGGTAGTTATGTTCAAGTAAGTTACCGTAGGCCCCTACCTAGTAGGCTATTTTTATAGTTTTGTGCGTCTATTAATTCCTAAAATGTGAAACAAAAGCGTAAAAAAACTCAAAACTTCAACAAAACCGTTCTTTAGAAAAACGTAGGTTGAGGCCCCTCCAATGTTGCGGGGCTTGCGAGTCCGACCCTGAACACAGGTTGAATATTTGCATAGATTTTATTAATAGCTTACATTAAATTGTTATCAATGATTTTTTGTTACATAGGCTACTAACATAAAAACTATTCAGTTTTATACCTTCAACAAAGCTCCCAATTATTTAAATAGTTTTAATCCAAGTACTGTACTTCAAAATCTTCCATCGTCTGCGTTCCCTATAGTCCACAAAGAAAATATACCTTGACTTGCAGAACGATCCCTTGAACTCCATATCGTTAAAAATAAATAAAAATTTAAAGCAACGTCTATCATTTATAAAGTGTTTTTCTAATCTCCCAGTTTGGGAGCCCCTGGCCCTGGAGATCGCCAGATTGCACTCCTGCCAGACCGGGCCTGGCTTGCTCCCCAGTGTGCGTCCAACCTAATCAGACGGGAGAGATTTGCTATAGTTAGTTCAAGCAAAGAAGACCCTCTGTCAAGATAAGAAACTTACTCCAGCTCGGTCAATATTGGTTAAAAAAATATTGATTTGGTCTCAAATTGTAGATCAGAATGTTTCCTACGATTGAGACCACATCAATAATTTTTGAACCAATATTGACCGAGCTGGAGTCATTTCCTCATCTTGCCAGAGGGCCTTCTTTGCTTGGACAGACTACACCTATGTTAATTCATTGATTTAAGAACCATGACGTCCGTGACTGGTTCCGAAACGCCGGATTTTCTATAAAAAAGCCTTGCTTATATCTTTAGATGTTTTTTTTACTATGAAAAAATATAATATCATGGTTACCGTGAATGAATCAATGATACCGGTATTATTGTTCATATTTGAAAAAATGTGTTTAGTTTTTGCAGCCACTTGGAAAGATAAACTTTCTCAAACTTAAGCAATTACACTTGGTCTTTTGTTGAGTGAAAAAAGTATTTACGACAAAATCAAACATTTTAATCAGAAACTTGACAAGTCCCAGCAATGCCATTATTTAAAAAAAACACACATATTAAATCAATAAAGCTACAAAACACTGGAACATTAGAATGCGTTAAAAATATATTTTCAAGATAACAACAAACTATTTTAACATAGGCTACATTAAAAACTAGGAAAGTTACCTTAAAACTGTCAATGGCTAAAATAGAATTATTTTCAAATCTAACATAAAATATGAAACACAATAAGTTCATCAAGAATTTTGAGTCAACTGACTTAATAGGCCAATAATAGATTGAAAATTTACCTATAGAAGAATTTTTGAAGCTTCACGTTGAAAACAATTTTTTTAGTAAATATAACTTATAATACTTTTGAAACTTATTATGATTCGGTATTTTGATTAATTAGTCCAGGTGACAAACAGAGAATGAGCTGCAGTCAATTGGGAGACATTTACAAGAGACTGACATTGCAACTTCCATTGATGAGAAAATTAATTATTTGACGATCGGCGGGTTTTTACAATTAACGCCATAAAAATATGACTATGCATCTGTTCATCGGTTCAAGTCTCCGTTTGCCACTAAATTGAACTAATATTTCTATCTTCTAATTATTTTTGTATTTACAAAGGAATAATTCAACTTATTATTTCAACTAATAATCATTCACAAGAGAAATTCTCTACAACTACTGAGATGACTAGAAAAATTTCATTAAATGAAAATTACAATATTGAATTGCCACTTTTAGACATAATTATTCCAAACGCACGTGTACTTAAGCTATACAACATTATGAAATAAAGTTTATAAAAACAATATTATCAAATTAATTGAATTTGTATTGTTTTAAACAAGAATCAAACAGAAGCAAATTTGAAAGGAACATATTAAGTGCACTTGTATCGATTCTTATTGCTAGATTTTAAGGCACTAAAAAGGCCATTACAAACAACTTTATTTAAATTCCATCAAAATTTTATAACAAGGAATAGAAATTTCCAAGACAAAAATAAATTTTCTAAATATTTTAAGATTAACATTATCATCAATATTGTACATATAGCTCTACATGAGAGTGAAAAATTCTAAAGCTGCGTTCTTGTGTTGCAGTCTTCTAAATGTTGAGAAGTATCCTATACAGAAATTACGCTACTAATAAAATGATTTTGTTACAATAACGAGTGTTAAAAATAATTGTGATGCTACTATATTTAAACATCAATTGTTACATTGAATTAATACTTTAAGAACTGATCAATTCTCCTTTTTGGAAGTAGTGGGGGAAAGAATAATTATTTATTGTGGTAATTATACTGATTGGCTTCATAAATTTTTTCATCTATCATACGGTTTTAATCAATGACCTCATGCTATATCAGGCAAGATCGGCCTTAAGGCGAAAAAGAGTTTGAACAGTGTTCGTTTGAATCATCGGAGAGAGTTTGGTGAAATCAAACTCTACTGAAATGGGGCTGAGAATTTTTCCAAGAAAGGTCTGCCTCTAGATGAATGATACAGTCGAAATTCATCTTGATAAATTACCCAACTGGAAGCTTCTGATGGATAAAATGGATAAAGGAGTTAACTTATGTGATACTGAAAATAGACTTGAAACAGTCACGTTCCACCTGGATGACCAAAGTACATCAACTACCGAGTATAGTCTGTCCAAGCAAAGAAGTCATTCTGGCAAGATGGGAAAATGACACTAGCTCGGTCAATATTGGTTCAAAATTATAAATTTTGTCTCAAATTGTAGATCAGAATGTTTTCTACAATTTGAGAGCAAATTAAAAATTTTTGAGCAGATATAGATCGAGCTGGAGTCATTTTCCCATCTTGCCAGGAAGTCTTCTTTGCTTGGACAGACTATAATAACTCATCGCTTTCATTTCGCGATATGAATGAAAAAATTCTTCGATCTTCGAGGATATGCATTCTTCAGAGGAAAATTATTCCTTTAATTTTCAATACTGGGGAGTCTCCCTATTTGAAAATTGTCAATAACGATTTATATTATATGTTTTGCTGACAAATATAGTCTACAATGCTTTTTTGTTAGTAGTAATTTTGTTTTTCTTCATGATTTCCTAGTAATGATAGCCAAGTAAGTTTTTTTATATTACATATTTTCATATTATGTTGCTCTTTGAAAGTAGCCTAATATGCTGGTAACAAGTACTATTACTAATACAGTAATTTACTGTATTTATTTTGATATGCAAACTGAAAACTTATTTGATTTGATATAGGAGTACACTGCTTTAGATATATAACACTAAGTAATATTACAATTATCTGTAATATGAAAATTATTCTGTTACTTCTTTCCCGTTGAATGAATTAGAGTGAATTTATCCTTTAATTAGGATTTGAGTCCACTCAACCTTAAATCTATCTTTGGAAAATAGGAATGAATTATTATTGTACTATTTTGAAAGAGTGCTTATTGTCACAATGTTAATTCTTGTAACCTTGTAATTTGATTACAGGAATTATTAATATTCAAACATAAATAAAAATCTACTTAGACCTAATACTAAACCTACATTATATTCTTGCTAAGTAAAACTATAAAAGTAAGAAAGTATTAAAAACAAACACAACATCTAGTCATATCTATAAAATAACATTATCTAAATGCATTATTCAGTGAGAAACTTTGGACAATATCTTGGATTCCAAGCCCAGACTTATATTATCTGGAGGATTTAGGGCTTGGCTGAGTCGCGCCTGAAGTTCGTTAAAGGTTTCCAAGTAATCGGCAAGCCTTGTTGGTTTCAGTAAGCCCTCATTTTTCCCATTTGTATTTCTGGAAAGTATCAATAGAAAAATCATTATTATCGGCGAGAGAACTGATGAAAATAATTTGATTGATAAATGATAATGAACGAAGATAAAGGCATTTTTTTATTAAAACATAGCATCAAAAATATTTTGGTCCGAAAATTCAAATTTTCAATAAATATTGGGGAATATTTTCAATTTTTAAATGTTGATAAGATGCTTCAAAAAACCTTTCTGTGTTTAAAATTGACAATTGTTTCATAATAGTGTTTTTGGGTGAATATTGAAAAGGGTAATGACCTCAATTTGGACATTTTAATCTAAATTGGAATAGAAATAAGTTTTGGGCGAACGACTGTTCTTCATTACTTTTATTGTAGTGAGATGTGTAAATAAGTTTGTTTTAAGGTCACAACTACAGTGACTATGCTTGAATACAATATACAAAATTTGTTATGGGCATATGGTGCAATATTGGACATTTTTCAAATACATTTCTACTATTCAAAGAAACAATCGAGTTTAAATATCCGAATGTAGCAAAATACATAAAGATATTAAATACATGTATTTATAGCCTATTGATATTGATATTTTCAGGTGAGAATTAAATACGAGAGACCAAATTTTACTTTTAAAATAAATCGAGTATTGGAATTGGAGAGTAAATTTATTCTCAGATCATTTCTTTTTCATGTTGTTGAAGGTGATAGACATAAAATATTTTTACTTACCGTTGAGGAGATGTTAAAAAGTCCATTTCCCTAATTGGTGATGGTGCGATTAACATCCTCTCATTTCTAGGGGAAGAGAGCTTCAATTTTCGACCTAAAAACAAACAAAATAAGACGTTAAAGAAAAATGGATAGAACTAAATTATGATAACTTTACTTGGGAGGAATGAGCCACAAAGAGATATTATATTAATAGTGTGGTATTTTCTAGCCCATTTTCCGCTGATCATCATTGATCATTGGCCAAGTGTTAATGGAAAGGATATCTTCGATATCTTCGATATCCTTTCCCAAGAATGGACATCTTTATGTCCAAAATTCGCGTTTCATCTAGATAATTTGATCGTAATAGAAAGATTGCCAAATATATATTTTTAGATAATTCAATAGCAATAGAAAGATTGCAAATTATATATTTTTACAAGGTTTTTATGTTATAAAATTTCTATGATATTCGCGTTCATATGTTGATGAATAATTATTGTATTGTACTAGATACTGTATATTTATTCCTGAAAAGAGTTATACTTTCTATATTATTTTATTGCAATCTAGAAACTATGCTGAAATGTTTTGTTATTATCTACATGAATAAAGAAATTTAAATCTAAATCATAGTTGGTAGGTACACTCAGCAATGAGAGCGAGATATTCAAAAATAATATTTGAATAGAACAATAGCGGACTGTAGGTTTTAAATTATTAATAGAAATTGAGATTACAGCAAATGGGTCGACCCTATAGCCATAGATACAGCCGCTTGAAGAAAACATTACAAAATATACAGAATTGAAAACTATTCACCAGTTTTTCGTAGGCTGGATTCATACAGATTTAAATTTAGATTGCGCCGACTATACGTACTTACAGTGGATCCACTAGCAGATTTTAATTACTGTATTTGCGAGTTTAAGTAGTCTTCAATCTGATTGGGGCTGTGATATACTTCACGATTTGCAACATTCAATATACTATTGCAGGTATATACGAGTATATACGACAGCGACAAGATTAACATTTAACACAAAATGTCCAAATTACAAAAACAACGAATTGAGCTGGTCATCTCACTATCACTATCCGAGCCAAGACGCAACTAACAACCAACTAAATTCAAGCTATCAAAAGATAGTCGAGAGGTGGCAGCATTTTACGGAAGCAGCAACAAGCCGCTAGATTCAAACTGGCCACAACAATAGTAATTTATATAGTTTGAAACTCACATAAATGTGTAAATCGTTTTAAATAGAGACAATAAATAAGGCGAAACCAATTAATGCTGAATTGATGATAGGATTAGTTAATACAGGGTAGGATTAGGATAGGATAAGTTAATAATATTATTTTTAAATCTGCCATTTATGATGACATAATACGAATTAATTTGTAATGCATGAAGAAACGCAATGATTTGAACCATACATTCGGTGACAACATTTTTATGAACACGAGATCATGTACTTCATATGCATATGACAATCATTGTGAGCATAGATGGAAGAATTGAAAAAATAGAAACCAAATATACTCACGAATTAAGTGCTCTTTCATAGGACTCTGAGTCTTGTAATGAATGCCTAAGATATCTTTCCTATAACTCATGATTTTCTTCATTCTAGTGAGTGCAATAACGACTAGTGCCGCATGCCTGTAAACAAATTCAATGATTAATAATAATAATGACAGTGAAAGCAGTTACAAATTTTAGTAATACAGAATTAGGACGTAAATATGTAAATACGTGTACAGGAAAAGACAGTTATAAACTTGTGTAATACAGAATAAAGAAGTAAATATTAGTAAATTAGGTTAATATTGGTGTATTATTAATCATATATAATCGTATATAATCACAAAGATTGGAACGGTTAATTAGAATCAATAAATTCTAACAAGTAAAACAGGATTAATTATCTGTGTTTTTATCCAATATGTATAGCATGTATTATTGCAAATAAATAAACAATAAGCTCTTAACCTTACAATTTATACAAACAAGCCAAGAACAGGATAAGTCACATCATCTAACTAATCACCATCTTTCACTTTGAAAACTGATTCAGAATAAATTTTATTCTTTGAATTTAAAAAATGCAATTTCCATCACCAATTTATTTTCAATTATATTGTATTAAAATTTCAACTTAAGTACATATTGCAAAATATTCTGCACTCATAATTTCAAAGCTTATTGCTCTCAAAAAGTAAGTTTCTTCAATATTTTGGAATAACCATCTCACGGTGTGTTCTTGTTCTGATTTGTTGAATCAAAATCCCACTTACTTGAAACTAGGTTTTGATGTAATTGAGAGTTGAGGCACCCAACTTCTATTAACACTGAGTGATGACGAGATTTTCATGGCTAGTCTTTGTCCTTCGTCTTGATAACCTTGCAGAGATAGCATCAAATACCTCTTCTGCCATATTAGAGCTTTTCTGTGACTTTTACTCCGTATATAGAGACTGATGAAGTAGCTGAGCTGCAATTAGAATAAAGCCAAGATTATTAATTACTAAGCACGGCAAAACTGGAAGCAGTGTACGAAATTAGACCTAAATGTAGTTTTATAAGATTAATAAGAATGAAATTAAACTATAAAACTGTCTTCCTCTTAGTCTAAATACTCTAATGTTGACGGCACTACGCCCTGGAGAATTGGATTGGAGAATGCAATGAAGTAAATTTACTGGCCCATTATAGTCGATTAATTTAAAAAAAATTAAATTCAATAAAAAGTCAAATCGTCAAAGTTAATTAATAAGTGAAATTCAAAAATTGAAGAGATATGTGAATAGAAGAGATTATGATTAAGATGATGATTTGTTTGTTTTTTTTTTCATGAAACATGATATTTATTAAGGATTATATTGAATGAATTATTACCTCACTTTCCGGGAATTGTTTTCCAGTTGATTGGCTAATCAGAAGTTCTAGATGTTCATTTTCTTCCAGAAGTGCTTTTACTGTTGAAGTCAACTGCTTTTTCTCCCTGCCAAGCTTTTCCAGTTCAAAATTAACATCCTGCAAAGATTTCAAAAAATATGAATAGATAAATTGGGTTTACAAACTGAGTATGTTGTCACAAGCTGAGTAAATGACCGCAGTAACCCTATGAGGGAAACTATGAGATGGAATTTCGGCCTACATTTTACATATAAACTTTCAAAGTTATATAATTGGTAGGGCCGGTATTACACGATAATAGTTCTATGATCATATCTGATCATATGATCAACTATGATACACTAATAGGAATGTTATCGTGTAATTCCGGCCAAGGAATTTAGTTTTTATAACTTTAGTTTTAATAGTTTTTTATAACTGTCTTAGAAGCTATTTACCATATTGACATTCTGCAGTTGAATTTAGAACATGGGTATTCCAGGAATTTTAGATTAGCCTATAGATTTTTTCACTGCTTGATTAATAAAGTTTTGATTTCTCTCCTCTTCATTAATAATCATAAATTATTATAATAGATTTTTGATGGACCATCAAAGAAAATTACTTATAAAAAAACTAATATTTTAAAGTTTGCCAACCTTGATTTGATTCAACAACGGCTCAGATTCAGCATCATCAGACCATGATGGAAGTGGCTCCTCCCCTTTGATGGTAACCAATTGAGTTCTCAAGCGAGCCACCTCAACTTCCAGGTCTCTCTGCAATAATTATAAGTGATAATTAGCTATTTGGATTGCAGAAATGATATAATTAATGTGTTGTTATAATAATATTATTGATCTCAATAAATTCAACTTTGTAAGTTTAAGAATTGATGGATTTATGCATAATGAATGTGTTCTGGCATAATAAATTTTATTGAAGAAAGCATAATGGAAAACACTATTCACAATTAAAGGCGTTTTATAATCTGAATGCTAACGCTACTCGCTAATGAAAAGCAAAAAATGTCTTGAATATATGGATGGTATTATGAACAATAAAACAGTCTGACGAATGTACTAACGAGTGTATGTTTCATTTATCTTAGGGCTACTCTATTACTGTTTTTTATTTTAAATGTTAATCACAGTGTGATTTGCATTTGAAAATGACTATTAATAATTGAAACATGTTATGCATGAATATAAATAATTGAAAAGGGTACTGTGATTAACATTTAAAATAAATAACAAGTGTAAATTTAAAATTTACCATTTTCAAATTAATTTTTGCATGAAGCATAGTGCTGCTCTACGAAGAAAATAGGCTATAAAAAATATCAAGAAAAATCAGTTTCAACAAAAAAATTTAAAACCGCTAGTGAATATAAAGCTTTGGTAAAACTGATATTAATCTACCTGCTTCCTCTCAATATACAGTGCAAGCTGAAAAAGAAAACAGACTGCAATGGAAAGTGTTTATTACTTCCAAATTTTCTTATTTTATGTATAATTCAAGTTTCAAGTGTGAACAAAACCTTTATTTGAAATATCAACTAATCGAAATTGGAAAGAAGAAACGTTTTGGACTTTGTCTGTATTTCAATCCTATTGAATTTTCATTTCTTGAATAAATAATAATAATGTGAATAGCAATAGTTTTGTAATTGAGTTTTGTAAAATGGCAATGAGTTAGGTGAGTTCGCAAGTTGTAAGGGCCATCAATCAAAGTTGTCATCAATCAATCATGCTGGTGTGTGAAGGGTATTCAAAACAAATACCAATAGCCTACATAAAAATTTCAAAAATTGTACGACTATAAGTTTAATTTCGATTAGTGATATATAAAAATATTTTTTAAACTCACTTTCTGAATTTTGGCCCGTTCTAAAGCCCTTCTATGTTTCTCCTCAGCAGCGGCTCGGTTTCTCTGTCTTCTCATTTCAGCTTCTTGAATTGTTTTCATTTTATCAGTCATTTCTCTATTCGTCGACCTCTCTTTGCCAATTTCACACTTCAGTTGATCGACCTGTACAGAATTCAAACAATTCAAGTAGAGTAATTGGAATGATCGTTCACAAAACAATAATTGAAAAAAAAACATACTAAAGATCATATAGCTGAATAAATTAGACTTTCTATCTAGCAAAAGCAAGTTGGAGAGAGAGATTTGATTAGTAAGAAATAATGAGGCAGTTCAACACAAGTACAAAAATACAAATAAACTAGTATTTGTCTAAGGCTCACTAACTAGTTCAACACTGACAATGCTTTTCACTGAGAAAAGAAATTCAGATAATATATTAGACCAGATTATTCAATTTATTCACGTAGACTAAATACAAACTGATACACTAGCTTTGATTCTAAATTTCACTGATGAAAAAACAAGTAATTATCTGAAAGTTATACAACTAATAGATTATTCAATGAAAAGACTATGGAGGTGAAGGCAAAATAATAAATAAAATTATTGAATAATTTTTTGTCTGAGAAGACCGAAGACCCAAGCGCACAAGATGAATCTCGAAAAAGAGAGGAAGAGAATTGAACACTCAGAAGTATACATTATTCAATGAAAAAGACATATGCAAGAATGTCTTTGTGAATAAGAGAATAGTCTTAAAATTTACCTCAGCCTGTAAATCTATACACTCGGCACTTTTCTTGTACAGCTCGGTTCGCAAATGTTCGCATTCCTGTTTCTCTTTGTTGAGAGACGCACTCAGTGAATCGACGTGTCGTTTCTCTCTTTCTAGTTCCACTCCGATCTCAGTCAGTTTTCCTCTCCACTCATCCAGGCACTGAAAAGTTTTTAATCATTCTTGAATGAAAAATAAACACAGGAGTAAACCTAAATGCTAGCAGGTTCTGCAAATGTGATTTTCAATTTTACAAAAGCTTAACCAAAGCTTGCTACAAAGAAATAGTAAAATACTCAATGATGAGAACTTGTTAATATTGTGGATTCCATCATATTAAACATTTTTTCAATCACAGGCTCAATGATTTTAAGTTAGAACTAGCAAACTTCAGCTGTACTATTATGTTGAAACAGAAGGCTTCAATTCAAAGAATAACTAGATTGATGATATACAAGATCTATTGCTTGTATAGAAGATCAACCTAAAACCGTACTTGGATCATATTAAATTATCAATGACAATATTTTAAAATGAGGATTTCAAAGTGTAAAAGAACTACACCTCTACATGGTTCTCCTTGTTCTCAATGGAAAATTATGTTTTATGGCGAAATGGAGCAACCCTTGAGTCTCCCCATTATTAAAAGCCATACGCTAAATAAATAAGAGAGTCAATGACGATCAATACTACAGTAGAACGTCGATAATCCGGACGTCGAAAATCCGGTCCGTCGATAATCCGGATTCGTCTCCAGCAAGAAATAAAAATATTTGTACCGTCTGCCCTTGAACTAAGTTCTTTACTAGAGAGTGGGCGATGAGAGAATACATAATGTAGTGTTAAGCAAAGCAAAGTAAATAATTTTCTATTATTTCCTAATAGAAAATATAGTATTTTGAAGCAGTTTTTTCAAATAGAGCCTGCTGGCCATTTTTCTAATGTAATTTCGATAATCCGGATGGGGTCCAGTCCTAATTAATCCGGATTTTCGACGTTCTACTGTATGTTGAAACACGAACACAATGATGACACTATCAAAATAATAAATTAATTGCTAAGTTACAGCTACAACTGCTAATTAGATATAGATATAATCGAGAAAAATGTGTTCTATCCGTAATCAAGACTTCCAATGGAATTCATCTCCTCACCTTGTTCAAATGATCGCTTTGGTTGTAAGGTCTGGAAGCGATTTGTTCGGCAGCTTGAGCCGCGTTCAATTGAGCTTCGAGTGTCTGCAAACGCTCTCGCTCCTGTTCTAAACACAGCTGCAGTCGAACCTTCGAATCTTTCTCTTTCTCCAGACAGATCCTCAAATCCTTGAGAAACAAAAGCAATGTATCATGAAAAATCTATTGGTACTTTGATAATAATAATAATTTATTATTCATTCAGTTTATTAATTCAATGACTTTTTACAAAGGCGAAGTTAGGAATCATAGGTCGTCTCTCACACTTAACCTCATTATTAATTTAGAAATAAATAATAAGGTTATTACCATTTATTATTTAGGATTAATAATAAGACTATTCATTACCATTATTGCTGCAGATGACCTAGCTTTTACTCCATGCTTGTCAATTCATTCCTCATTTAAATTAATCCAAAAATAAATAAAATGTAATCTTTGTGATATAAAAGAAAAGCAAGCTGCAGGGACAGATGTTACTATGCGCTGAGCCAATATTTAAGGTCTAAATCACTGTCAATGAAGATAAAAATACAGATTTGTAAAGCCAGTTGTGTTGTGTGAGGCAGAGACCCGGGTTTCAAAAGAAGAAGGCTTATTGAGAATTTGGGAGAGAAAGATTTTGAGAATGTTATACTTCCCAATATTTATTGATGAGGAATGAGGAATAGGTTCAAATCAAGAGCCACATGACCTGTACAAAAATCTCGAAATTTCGATGAGTCGATAATAATAAGATGCTTTAGGTTGGTTAGGTCACGTTGAGAGAATGAGGGAATCAAGATCCGTTGAAAAATTATTTAGAGGAAAACCATGAGGAAGGTATAGAAGGCGTCCACGAAGCGCTGGCTGGAGGGTTTAGAGTATGATCACAAGAGATTGGCATTAGAGGATGGAGGAGTAAGGCTGCCGCCAATAAAGAATGAAGACATATTTTAGAGCCTATGAGCTGTGCGGTCATGGACTAAGTAAGTAAGCTTTGTGAGCAATGTAAGCTTTTTCACTTACTTTTTTCTAAATTTTTTAATATTTTCCAAGACAGTTTAACGATCTGCACTTTTCAATAAAGTCTATAACAATTTTAATACCATCACAAGAAAATAGAATAATAATTGATTATTTCTACAAGGTGTGGTTGAAGTTGAAAATGCAGCTCTTTCAATAACAAAAAGCTAATTTATACTGTGTACATACCTCTATTAATTCTGTATCTTCTTTCTGAATTTGCTTGATTTTATCTCGTTCTCCTTCGAAGAGCACATGCAATTTCTTGAAATTTCCTCTCTCTTTCAATAGTGAGAGCTTTAGTTCTGACATTTGCGTTCTATTTTGCTCAACGATTGATCTGAAAAAAGCAGTTTAAAAATTAAAAAAGATTAGGACTGTCGAAAAATTAACTTCATTCAAGGACACATCAACAACATGAAGTGATTTAGAAACCAAAAAATGCTAACTCATTTTGAATTTCAATTTAGCATTCCTCAATTATAGAATGTTCATTTCTTGTACGAGTGTATTGTACAAATTTATTGAGATTTTTAAATAACGAAGTAGACATTTATTTATTTACAAAATTACAATACAATGTGGTTGGAGCACAGACAAAGTCTTCTTCACAATTTCAAGTAGTAAATATTAAAAATAGAGGTTATGTTAACACTTTTGTCACTTATATAGAGAGCGGCAAATAGATCTGATGGTTTTATAATGTAAATAACTCAAACGTTCAAAGTGAACGTTATTGCAGATTTCACATATTGTAGATTTCATATTGGTATTTATGAAAATTTATAAAAAATAACCAAAAAAAGGGTTATTAAGATTTAGTATAAGATTTGAATATAACGTCTTTCAAATGATGTCCGTCTTGGACCATGCATTCTTCCAATCTTGCACTGAAACACTTTCCCTAGCATTGCAGGAGAAAGGTTGGCTATTTCTTGACGTATGGCTTCCTTTAGGTCATCCAATGTGCGGGGTTAGTTTCTGTATACTGTTGATTTCAGCATTCCCCACAAGAAGAAGTCGCAAATGCTGAAATCCAGGGAGCGAGCTGGCTGCACAATGTTCTCGAAACGCAATGCTCTCATTTGAAAGACGTTATACTGTATTCAAATCTTGAACTGATCAAATAACCCTTTTTGATTATTTTTATATATTTTCATAAATAGCAATCTGAAATATGCAATAAAATACTATGTACTACTTTAAACGTTTGAGTTATTTAATTTATAAAACTATCAGATCTTTTAGACGCTTCCTGTACATGTACATGTTAACGGTTCCTGTATGACAAAAATGTCATTGTCGTAAATGAAAATCGTTCAAATACAATATTATTCTACTATATTATTATACTATTCTACGATATTAATGGACAAAAAATAATAATACTAACGAGAGAGAAGCAAGACGCTCTTCCTGATAGCTAATTATATTCTGCTGGCGATCAAGCTCAGTTTCCAATTGAACCACTCTTTCCTTCTCCTTAGTCAAACACGAGTTTCCATCATTGATCTCTCCATGTAGATTATCAACGATTTTCAACTGCTTCCTTAATTCGTTCTGCAGTTTATTAATTCTTTCCATCAAGCCTGCAATTCTGGGCGGTCGGTGACTATGAAGAGTTAGCTCTTCGTACAAGTGATCCATTTCTTCCCGGGTCAAGTTCTGCAAAAATAAAAATAATCAACAGTCAGTAAAAACTTTTTGTACTGTTGTAGTCGATAAATCTCCTTTTACTAGGTAGCTATTCAGCAAGGTTATTACAAGAAGGTTGCTCCATAGCTGCCAGTTATTGGACAAAATGAAAAAAGGATGGGGAGACTAGAATTTGATGTAGTTCAGAGCAGAACTTCCAACACCATGCGCATGCGCTAATCTTTTCACTGAAAAATATGATTTTTTTGTTTTTATCGCCAGTGTAATCGAGAGCTCCTGAGTAGTCGGCATCTTTGATCTGAGCTACGTCATTTTCTGGCTTCCCCCACCACTTTTATATTTCTCTCAAATCGGAATAACCTTATTTGAAATAACATTGGGTATTCAGTTCTGTTGTCAATATTAACAGTTTTCTAACTATTAAAGTTTTGTAAATATTTCATAATTGTATCTCCCAAAACAGGCTCAAGATGTTCTTGTTTTTGTTAGTAAAGCATCTCCTAGTTTGTAAACACCAATTGTTGAAATGGATCATTTTTTGTATTTTTTATTAAAAAACTGTTCTTTCACTTATAAGGCCCAATTTATGATTAATCTTGACCAAAGATGGCAAAATTATTAATCTTGATTGAGTGAGAACATAAAATAAATATCAGAGAAGTCATAAAAGTAATGTAGTTTTAAGTAAAAAGTAGTAGTTTTTCATAAAGGCACATTCTGATTTTCAAAATTAACAATAATATAATCAATTTTACTGATTTTAAAAGAACTTCAATTTAATTGAATGGATACTGGTTTTTGACAATCGACACCTCAAATTCTCCTAATACTTGCCAATTGCCTCTTTTCTATTTGTGTCATTTGAATATCATGTTCATACAAATGAAAAGCGGTATTTTATTAGGAAATGAATTCATACAATGAAAGAAATGTAATTGTAGATAAATTCAAACCTTGAATCCGTGCTGGATAACTTTCTGTAGTATGGCTACAAGAGATTCTGAAGGTAGTAAAGGCAAGGACGTGTTTGCCTGCATGTCTAATGTTGAAAGAAGTGTATCGTCGAGACGAGCAGACGTGTCAAGCTCATTTTGCAGCTGGCCGGTCAGGTCATCTATAGATCCTATTCAAGAAAAAAAGGAAAGTACATTAATATGATTATTAGATTCAAGTGGACTTCAAGCGGTAAAAACAAGCTTTAACATGAATAGTATACAAAATCATTGTCTATGTACTGAGAAATATAACTGTTTGATAGATATTGACTAGGACTATATTATGGATTGAGAAGGAAGAGCTGCTGATTTATCATTGATATGAATGAAGGAATAATTTCAAAACGTTAAAGCGATAAGCATGAGATATGTTCAAAAATTGAAGATTATTTTTATTTGAGAATCAACTGTTCTCTAACAATTTCATTATTGGGTCTAGATAATGTTCATTTATAGCGTTTTACTTATTTCAGAATGTATTGAAAATTATGTGATGTTAATCTATCTATCAAGAAGTGAAAATCGATGTAACAAACCTGAAATTTGGTTTTCGAATGGAATTATTTCAATAGCATCCACTGGAGTGACTTGCAGATCGGCCAGCGTTTTACGCCCTCTCGAAGGACTATTTTCAAGCTCCATGGTATGTTTCTTCTCTTTATCCAGTTCATCTTTCAAAACGGTATTTTTCTTTTCAAGTTCTTTCTTAGCACGCTTCAATTTCTCATATTCTCTCTTCAGAAATTGTGATTTCTTTTCAGCACTGGTTCGCAATTCTTTCTCCTTCAAAACTTTCTCTTGAGCTAAAGTTTCCGAATTTTTGTATGCTTCAGCAGCCGAAAGAAACGTTTCACAACGGCTTTTCTCTGTGTCGAACTTCTCTTTCATTGTGCATATACTTTGCAGCAGCATCTCTCTTTCATCCCTCAATTTATCAAGTTCAACTTCGAGTCCTTTAATTTTCGAATTGTTTTCAGTGATTTTAGTCAGAGCAGTAGTTTCTCCAACCATACTGTTCAATTCTTTTTTCAAACTTTCACAATCGGACTCCAAACAGTGGTTGATACTCCTCAAACGCTCCAATTCATCTTTCATTCTGATCAAATCGTCTGAATCTTTTTGAACACGATTACTCATTTCTGAAGACATTTTTCTAGACATTAAATTAATCTCCTGATTTGCCTCATTCAACTTCATCTTTAAACTATCATTAAGCTCTGTGCTTGATTCCAAATCTTTCTGGAGTTTATCAATCTCTTTTTCCGCCATGACCAATTGACTAGAAGTGTTGTCCAATTCTTTTTTCAGTGAAACGCACTTTTGTTTGGATGTCTCAAGCTCCATCACGATAGAATCTTTTTCCTTCAACAGATTACTCACATCATTCCTCAGTTTTTCTGAAACCTTTTGTTCATCACTTAGATTCTCTTTCAATAAATTCATTTCAGCAACAGAAACTTTATTCAATTCTTTCTTCAAAACTAGTATTTCCTGAACATGATGTATGTTTTCATCTTTCAAGCGTTCAACTTCTTCAGATAATTGTTTAGTATCATCACACAAGGTGGACTTTTTTGCATCTTCGATTTTCTTCTGAGTTTTATCGAGAATCAACTGCAGCGATTTGAAGTCTGATTTTACCCTAACAAGATTCTCTTCTCTGAGTGCTATAGCGTCTTTGAGCTCTTGCACTTCGGTTTCTCGTTCATTCAGCTGTTTTTGTAGCGCAGTCATCAGTTCTAGCTGCTCCTGGTAGTACTTTTTATCTTCTGATATTTCAGAAATTGTCGAAGCCAGATCATCTCTGGCTCGTTTCAGTTCGCCTTCCAAAAGAGGAATGTCCTGCAGCCTTTTTTCGTAGCTTTCGATCAGTTCTGTTTTCCACGTCAGTTCTTTCTGTAACACATCCAGTTTGATTTTGAACTCCCCCTGTAACAAAGATTGGAAATGTTACCATTTCTGAGTCAACACAGAAATACAGTAATTGGAATTGCTGATTCAATGCATTGTATCTATAATAGTATATTGTATATAGTATATTGTAGTAAATGTATTGAAAAAATTGAGAGATTTAGTTGAATAAAGCTGAGAAGACACGATGTTAAGTGAATGGTGACGACGTCACAATAAAATGCAACTGTTAATGCATTGTATCTATAATAGTATAAAAAATAGAGATTTAATTCAATAAAGCTGAGGATTCAAAATGGTGACGACATGACAATACACAGTATACTCTCCCTCGTTTCACACAGCACGATTTTTGGACGCCCGGGTTTTGTTATGTTTTTAAATTTCAATACATTGAATGAAATTTTGCAAACATAATTATTATGATGTGCGCAGAGACAAATCATGTGTTTATCAACTTCTGTTCAATCTAGTGAAATTTATAGAGACAATAAAAACCGGACATCCAATAATCGTGGTGTGTGGAACGGAGCTTACATTCTTCTAGGATTACAAAAACAAGGAAGAATTAAGGCATTATGTCAAAAAGAGTATTCATTACTATTTAAAATCAAATTAACCAGCATGCTTCAATACACACGTCGACACGTGATAATAATATAATATGCATATGGCTTTTTTGTGGGGAGCTACCCATAAGGGTAGGTTCCACTCGCCTTGGTCACAATCTGGTCACCCATCCGAAAGCAGTCCATAGTGTTTGTGACTCAACATCAAAATCACCCAGCAACCGTTTCACTGAACAACCAGACACACCACACCAATAATAACATTATATTATACAGGGTGTTTCAGGAGGAATGTGCAATACTTCTCAGGCTGATTCCTTACACCAAGTAGACAAAAATGTTCCATGGGACCAACCCCCAAAAACGCTTTGTTACTGAGATAACAATGGCGGCAAAATGAGATTTTTAAAAATATATTAATTTTTTCAATGAAACCAGTCTGAAGTCTGTAACTTCAACGGTTATTGAGATACTTGAAAAAATATGCTTAAAAAACGCCATTTTTCAACAATAAGGGCTATAACTGGATAAGGAATCATAAATTTGTATTTTTTATTAATGGGAGTTGAAGAGAGTCGGATTCTAAAGAAAAAGTTAAATGGCAGCGATTGTGTAAATCTTACCCAAATCTCAGAAATAGCGAACAAGAATCACAAAATCGCTACTAAATACAAATTTATGACTTGTGCTATGTTTTGTCGAATTTTGCGATTTTTGATCGCTATTTCTGAGATTTGGGTAAGATTTACACAATCGCTGCCATTCCACTATTTCTTTAGAATCCGACTCTCTTCAACTTCCATTAATAAAAAATACAAATTTATGATTCCTTATCCAGTTATAACCCTTATTGTTGAAAAATGGCGTTTTTAAGCATATTTTTTCAATTATCTCAATAACCGTTGCTAATTTTACATAGGAATTGATCATTTTAGAACCTCAGTAAAGCCACTAAAAAATTAGAAAAATAAATATTTGTTGAAAAAACTCAATTTTCTGCCATTGTTACCTCGGTAACAAAGCGTTTTTGGGGGTTGGTCCCATGGAACTTTTTTGTCTACTTGGTGTAAGGAATCAGCCTGAGAAGTATTGCACATTCCTCCCGAAACACCCTGTATAATAATAATATTAGTGATAATAATAACATTATTAATGTGTCATCTATTTTGTTTTCCATCACGAACTGTTGGTAAATATTTCACTCTGAACTATTTCACACGACAATGCAGTTATAAATTTGAATATTAGTTTAAATATAAACTACTACTCAAACGTGGAGCGCTTTCGATTCTACTCCATTTTCAACACTGAATGTGTGAAAATGAGTGTTGAAAATGGAGTAGAATCCGAAAGCGCTCCACGTGTGAGTAGTAGTTTATATTTAAACTAATATTCAAATTTATGACTGCATTGTCGTGTAAAATAGTTCAGAGTGAAATTATTAATGTGTGTCTTTTCTTAGCATGAATGAACTATGCAATCAAAACCATTTCTGATGGAGAATTAAAAGTGGCTGAACAAATTTACAAGTTCTATGCTACTGTATTAGATCTATCAGTTAAATTCATGAGTTATTTTTGTAAACTCGAGGATTAAAGCCCGCCTTAGAGAAATTAGGTTAAATAGTTTACCTGTTGAATCACATTATTTTTAGGTGAAGAAGGTCTTTCCCAGCTGTCCGTGAAGTCGCCTCCAGCTTTAGAATCATCTTCTGGAATGGCATGTAACAAGGGCGGAGTGATCATTCGCTGTTCAGATTTCTCCAATGATTTAACCTGGAATTGAATAAAAAATATCAAGTTAAAAACTAGTGTGAAGTCAAATCTGATCAAAAGTCAAAAACGATTTCAATATAAATCTAAGCAGTAGAATTCACCAAACTGAAACCGTGATCATTTTGAAAACTCAACTTAATTTTTGAGCTGATTCAAAATTCTATTTGAAACAGCAATCGCTCAAGTACGAGATACTCAATATACTTATAAGTATAAAGTATATAGTCAATATTTTAGTCACTAAAGTATCAACATTCTGCTCCAAAAATGAATTAATGTTCAATTATGTTTTCAAGAGCTCAATTTGACTTTTGAACTGAGTTAGGATTTTATTTGAACCAACAATGTTAAAGCATCAACATTCTGCTTCAAAGTGTATTACTTATTTGCTTTCTTACCATTAATTGGTTACAATAAGCTTGCAAATGATTTTTGAATCAATCATTATGCTCGTATAATGGAATCTTTTTTTAAAATAACTGCGCACAATCTTTGTTTATAATTTTACTAGAACGAGAATAATAGGTGAAAGAGTGAAGAATATTGAATAAATTATATTAATGGTTTTCAAGGGAAACACTTATTTGTTATTAGCAATTTCATATCCGATAAACCATACATAACAAAATTATTACCGGTATTAGAGGGTTCAACAATTATTGTAAGTTACAAAGTCAATTATTTATAAAGTTTCAAGTGAAATACGATTCCACAAAACAAATTTATAGGATATGTCACAAAGCATTAATTGCTTTATTTCCTACAATTACTAGAAATGAATAATTATTATCAAGGCGATTTCACAGCATCAAGTAGCTGCAATCATAATAGAAACTGTAAATTAAAAAACATAATCAAACTGAATAACTATCAAAACTTATAAGAAAAACCGATATATTTATTAGAAAAATTAACTTACCGTACTACTGAAGTGGGGAGAAAAGTCCTGCATAACGTTGGAGAAGTTGGCATCTCTGGTACGTTCAGCGTCGTTGATATGCGAAACTTCCACATCATCTGCAAAACTAACTCTGTGGCCTTTCGAGTTGGAATGACTCGACTTTTTAGAGCTACTTTGACTCTCCACCTAGAATAAAATACATATTTTTTCATTTATTAATTTTAAAAATTTCAAATGAATAAGAGTTGATTCACAAAAGTCTAGTCAGAGCATGATGCAGAAAGAGAAAATTTCAATAATTAATACAAACGAGAAATCAATCATATTTTGTTGATTTTTTTATCATACAATGAAGCTTTCATTTTATAGCATCAAGGCATAATTTATTGTGCTATAGTAATGAAAAGATTGAGAATTTTACAATTGAAATTTGTAAGAAGAATGTCAAAACTTACAAAAGAAGTATTCACGAGACCATCTCGAAGTTCTTTCACCATTTGTTCAAGATGATCAATGTCAGCATTCTTTTCAGCCAGAAGTTGTTCCATCAAAGCTGGCAGGCTTATATTGTGGCCGTCTCTCATTTTATTCAGCATTACCTGAAGAAATAAAAGTTTTAGGATTCGTGGGACATGTAAAATGTATTTGTTACGGTACAAATTTTGGCAAAACTGTATAAAATCAAGTGTTGAGTTTGATTGATGCAATATTTCCTATCAAATGTTGAAAATTCATAATAGACGAGTTTTAAATGAATTAGCGTTATAATGCTTCCAGTAGAGAATTGTTTTCTCGGCTACAAAATATACCTATACATACAACATTACAGGTTGACATGAGATGCATAGCAAGGATAATTCAGCATGGCAAGGATTAAACTGCGTGCGGAGGAATGCTGCGTTTTTTCTCATTCAATTGGGTAGAAATTTTGTTAAAAATATCAAATCCACTATTATTCAATAGCTACAGAGAATGATAATTTCATTGCTACAGAGGATGCTGTAACAATAGTTGCAAGTTCATAGTTGAATAAGATGACTCGACTGTCAGATTGTCATGAGGTGCATGGCAAGGATTAAACTGAAAATAGGAGGAATGTTTTACCATTCAATTGGGTAGAAATATTGTTGAAAATGCCAAATCCATGATAATTCATTATTGTAGAGGACATTATGTTCATAGTTGAATAAGAAGACTGGACAGTCGGGTTGACATGAGATGCATAGCAAGGATAATGCAGAAAGTTCAAGGATTGAACTGGAAATGGAGAAACGCTGCGTGCTTTCTTATTCAATCGGGTTGAAATAATGTTGAAAATGCATGATGTTTAAATGCATATTGTTACAGAGGCTGCTAAGTTCATAGTTGAATGAGATGACTTTGACATTGTCAAATTGACATGAGATGCATATCAAGGATAAAATTGGAAATAGGAGGAATGCTGCACAGGTTGACATGAGATGTAAGGATATGTGATACATACCTAGTATGTGAGATTCATAGGAATGAAAAATATTAGATGTATAGAAATCAAAATAACGGTCTGGAAATACCAGAGTAATTAATTCGTGCTAATTGGATACATATTATTAGAGTGTACAGTCAATATATTCCCAAGTCGTTTCCCGTTTCTGGAGGAATAGTAATTGTTGCAGTACACTCTAACTGATTAACTGCATGTTATTTAGAGGTGTTCTGCATCTTCACTTGGTTGTGAAAACTGGCTTATGGTTGAGAGGAT
This sequence comes from Sogatella furcifera, assembly GCA_017141385.1. Lineage (NCBI taxonomy): Eukaryota > Metazoa > Arthropoda > Insecta > Hemiptera > Delphacidae > Sogatella > Sogatella furcifera. The sequence continues at coordinate 12,559,683 of CM029548.1, forward strand.
CGACGTGCTAACCACACGTTACCTCTATCCTGGTTGATTATTATTCGCCTGCTGTATTTTCTATCCGGGCTGGAGGGGCATTCTGGCGGGGACCCCCCGGTGGCTTCGGCTCAGTCGGTGTTGGTTCGGAGGCTGTGGGTTCTTTTGAGAATTTATGGGTTTTGGGCCGGTATTGGCCGGGCTGGAGTCGTTTTCCCGTCTTGCCGGAGTGTCTTCTTTGCTTGGATGGACTGTATAGTTTAGTGAATATGAAACTGGCAACCAGCTGGTAGGCCAAGGCAAAAACAGTCTAGACAAAAAAAACAGTCAATATATTCCTAATTAAACACGAATATTATAATCTCGGTTATAAAAACAGAATGCTCACCATCATTTTCTCTTTCTCGATTTCCATAACCTTCAGTTTTTGTTGAAGGAAGTCGACTTGATTGTTCTGATTATCAACATAACTGCATAGTTCAGCTTCTTTATCGCCAAGAATCCTCTGTAAGTTGTTGATTTGCTGTTGTTGGGCAGCAATCTATTAAATGAAAGAAATACAAATAAGTATAGCTATTTTTGTTGATTTTGGCTGCATAAAATTACTCATCATGTGCAAATACTTGAAATAACCCTTTCTTGAAGAATCCTTTTTTAATAACTTGAAGAATCCTTTCAGCGCATTATTCCAAGAGATTATAGTGTACTTTGTACTGTAATTGAAAAGAGAGTTTTAAAAAAGTTTTGAAAGTGAAAGCTTTTGAAAGTATAAGGATCAGTTGCATGAAAGCCAAATACATTCAAACGTCAAAATATGACGTCATTTAACGAATCTAAAAAAAATATTGTTCCACACAACTATTGAAATTAGCTAAGCGATTTCCGATTTAATTACAAATGAATTGAAATACTAATGTGAACAAATCTCACATTACGATTCGATCAAAACATTACACAGTAAGCAGTACCTCTCTTTCCTTGTTTTTTATTGAATTGTGTAAGCTGTGCAGTTCGTTTTCGAGAAGCGCAATTTTTTCGAGATTAATGGCATCGCACTTGTTCTGCTGCCATTCGGCTCGTCTGCGCACCTCGTCCAGGGTCGTCTTGGTCGAGGCAATTGTCGACAGCTGTTTATCACACTTCACTTGTAGCACTTCTTTTTCAGCCAGCACGTCCTGAAATTCACAAAAAACATATAATTCAAGTCAAGACTATCAATGACTGCAAACTACAAGCGTATGAGTTATAAAGGTGGTAGAGAAAGGGTAGAATTTTTCTTTAGGCAGGTATTACACGATAATATTTGCTAAAATGGAAATAATAATTTCCTATTCGCTATGAGCATCTACCGTGCTGCGCTCTGGTGGATTATCGTGTGTACTTTTCTACGCTTTTTAGCATACAAAGCATAGCGCTAAATGGGAAAAACGCATTTATAATTAGAATGACATTATTTGCTGCTTCATGCATTTCTCAGTAATTAGAACATGATATTTAGGATATGAATGTTAGTTATTAATAGTATTATAGCTCATTATATTAGAAAAATCCTAGTTTTCAAGTATTTGAGAGCAGACAACCGCAAACAGATGTATTTGAGAGTCGACAAAAACTTTGAGATAACAGCTGATAAGTTATCTTACATGAAAATGAAAAATTGGCGCAAGCTCACATTTATTTGAAAAATTGAATGATATGAATATTCCTTATTAAAACATAATTAATAGTTTTTGCGTTGATAGTAACAGCTTATTAGATTAACTAACATGAAAACTATTCATGTACATTACCTCATGTACAGGTTAGAATGGAGCACTCCATGGTCCTACTTGATTGATGAATTCTTTTGCACGTAAACAAAACAATTAGGTTAGCTTCAACCATCAATATTTATTCAATGCAGTGAACCATTCTTTTTATTGATGAAACTTATGTATGGCAACTGGAAAAGTGTAGAACTTGAAATTTCCATCGATTGTTTTATTTTTACAATCCAGAACACAACAAATTCTCCAGGACATTATTTTAGGTTTAGCCCTATCTCCTCCAATGTTAATTCACTCAATGTTTTGCCGAAATGATCCGCCAATAGCGCCTCGATCGCCAAAAATATCCTTTCCACCCACTTGCACATAGCGAATATTCATGTCTTTTTTATCTTTACATAATTATGATCAGATATGTAATAAATAGAAAATATTATCGAGTAATACCGGCCTAAGGCCTCTTTACACGGCAGCTTTCGTGAAAACGCATTAGTGATAAGAAAAAGTCCAAAATTGATACACAATCGTACAGCAAGGAATCTCCTGAACACTAGACATGTTGCAATGTTGGGGTAGCAAAGTGAGGGTAGCTCATTTGATAATGCTGAAAATCGGGAGAAAATAACTATTGACTCTCTGGAATTTGGTGTTGCATTATTATTTTCTATTAATTAATTTTTAAGTTAAAATTCTCTCATTGTAAAATAGAACTACAGTAGCTTATTTCCAATATGGCGGCGATCCATGAGCATTACAAATGTCTCGTACCAACAAGCTTCCTTTCTGAATCAATTTTGACTCTGTATCACTTCTGCGTATCAGAAGACAATGTGTAAAGAGACCTCAAGATAAAATGAACAATTAGTACTTAAATGCTTACAAAAGCGAGAGACTTGTGAAAGCGTAATAAGGAACATTTAACATCTATCAGATACTGATAGTTCAATTAAAATGATCATTTGTTTCGAATAAAGTTTTAACTATTAAAAATACTAGTAAGCCCCATGGGCTGAAGAACTCGCGTGCGAACCCTCAAAGTCAACTTATGGCTTTAATTATTTAAAAATATGAACCACAAATCATACTAATACCATACCTAGATTTATTGAATACTGATGAATGATTCCTTTTTGTGAGGATAAAGTTATGTACGGTATATTTTGATCAATCGTTTGATCATATTTTGATACATCATTATCCTCAACTCTTCTGCCGCCAATGCACCAATAAAAACGTGGGCCTACTTGTTCAAGACGACTTTTGACTGCAAGAATTCAGAGTATACCTACCTATTAACTGAACACTGTTCAGTGAACCATTCTAACAAATTTGCTTTCGTGGGGCTTACATTCATTTCTCCTTCTATTGACACTCCCACCTATTTTCCTGTATAATACATTATTTTGTTACCAGTAACTCATGTAATGATTTTTTTTCTGTAACTTTCATTGTGTTAATAATGTACCCTTTATTCTTGTGGATTTTTATTGATGTATTGTATAAATGAATGTAAGACAGCAATGTAAATAAATAAATTTACAAATATGGATGTAATAACTTTCCCTTATTTTGTCTGAAAACCATACATACTATTGAAACTTCGTATAGAGTCTATCCATTATCTAGGTATGATGAAAAATCTTGAAATAACAGAAGGACGAATTAGAGGAAAACTAAGGAGAATTCGGTGTTTAGCCAATAATATGTTCTGTTTTCTTTCAGCTCGAAGAACTGATAGTATGCCTACTTGAGTTAGTTCTCTTCGGAACACTCTGTAGAGTGATATTGACCGCCTCTTGTTCTAAACTCAACAGAATTTGTAAATAATTTAGTGTATCAAATTGAAAACAAACATTGTAGAGATTCGTTCAAGAATGGAATTTTTTTGATAGTTCAGTATTTCCATTCGGATAAATCGTATAAATTATTAGAGATCTCCTTAATAGCATTCTTCAAATCCCGTAGAAAAGCACGGCTGACTTATTTATTAGTCTTACTTTTTAAAGCATGGAAATCAAATGTAACAACAAACTTCCTACAACAAGAATACTTGAAAAATAACCAATGGTAAAATAATTCAAATTTGCCGCCTTTTGTCAGCTGTTCAAATAAATAGACTCCTATCACATGTTTAAACTTTGAAATCAATATTAACATATGACTTCACATGAAAAAGTTTATTGATTTGAGAACATTATTATTTCTCATGATAATTTTTTCAAATTTGCCGCTAATATTCAATCAGCTGTTCCACTGTAATCAGATGGATTCTCCAAAGGTGATAATTGGAATTTATAATTAATTTTCAATTATCATTATATGTTTTAATTATACGAAAGAAAAAACAATTTTATGAACTCCAAAAAATTAGTCAGGAATCAGATTTGAACCTGCTAACATCGCATCGCAAGGTAACGAACGGCTTAATTAGCATCTTTTTGTTTCACTGACTGAAGCTTATCACAACACAGCTGATTAGCAAGCGTAAAGAGAAAAAATATTATTCAAGTTCCTTATGACATTTTCCAGCCGTGATTATTGTGTTGAAATTGAATAGATGCCGGAGTATATATAGATATATTGTTGTTGAGAGCTTATCCTTTTTCGCCTGAAAAAGGATGAAGGAGTCGGTCGATTTCATTGTCCAACGAACTTGACCTGTATAAAAGTATGAAGAATATATGTTCTGAATTTGAATTTGATTAATTGAGGCGTTCGAAAGTTATTGTCGAACATACAAACAAACAAACGAACGAACAGACGGACAACGACTTCTGCCTTGAGTCAAAAGTAAGAACTTGCTATCGCTCGTTCAACTATAACACACCTCGTATCTGGATTGCAGACTGTTGAGCTGCATCTCTTGATCCCTTATACGTTTCATTGCAATCTCTTCAATTTTGGTGTGCCTTGAAAGCTGATCTTGGAGCAGAGAGATTTCTTCAGTTGGAAGTGAGAGGAGAGGGGAGCGACATCCTTCGGGAGTTTGACATTTGAAAAGATCCAATTGTTCCCTGTAGAAAAATAAGTTGGGATAGTAAAATTTGTACAACGGATATTGATGCAGTGAAACCTTTTTATAATAAAAGAAACATGAAATGTTGCCAATTTCAATTGATGCAGTGAAACCTTTTTATAATGAAAGAAACTTGAGATGTTGGCAACTACAATTTAATTTTCAATGAAAATTAATATACAGGAGCATTCTTTCGTGTACACTCACACATCTTCAGCTGTAAGTTGCTGTTTGGAAGCAGAATAGAATATAATATTCATATTATAATAAAATAGAATCATATATTTTATGAAACCTGATGAATTTCAAATAGTTATGATACACAATAATTGACCAATTTTCCGTGGTTATGATTTGAACAATAATTTGTAATGAGAGCCAGCTATGGTTAAAATGAAACCATTGCAGTACCTATTCCAAACAGGTACAACCATGATAATAGATGAGACAGGTCAATTAAATAGATAATGCTTCTAATTTTAGTAGGCTAATTTGAAAATGTGGAAGGATTACAAATTAAATGATAATCGAAAGGAAAAGTATAATGACATTTGGTTTCCATAAAATTTCTAGATATATCCTCATCTACTTTCTAAACAATACGAAAGCAGAACATAATTTGACAACGAGGTACTACAATGAAGAATCTCAGTTCTTGTTGGGTTCAATTGATTTTGATACATTCACCTTGCATGAAATGAAATTTATTTTGGCTGATACTGTATTAAGCAGCTTTCTATCATTACCTGATTGAAATGTCTTCGGAGGGTGAACTCAAACTGGCACTGGAGATATGCACGTTGAGACCTTCCATGTATTTCGTCTGCCTTTGGATTGATCTTGCCATTTCTCGAAGCTGAAATACATTAATTATTATGATGAAATTTCTACATTTTTTTATACGAAAAGGTTCACATGTCAAAATAATCAACACCGTCATCCTAGTCGCAAAAGCGATCATTGAATAGTTGAATTTACATAATAACTCATTCAACAAACATAGCAATACACTGTTGGTGTGTAAAATCAATTGATGATATAAGTAGAAACTTAAATCACATTCTTTTGTCTAATTCTTTATGTTTCTATTTCTATAGAGGTAGGTATTTATCTACAAAAGTTACACGGGCACATGTTCCTGACTTGCAATAGTTACACGGAGTTGCTAGAACAACCCACACTGGTCAGATTTATGATTTGCGTTGCTCCATACAACTATGTGTTTCGCGAGTTGTAGTAATGGAAACATATCTTTAGTATGAGTGAGGCGAAATCATTCAGTTTGAAAACTGGATGTTATACAATTCAATTACAAGGTACATTTGATAGAAAAACATCATTTCAATGAAATCAGGAAGGTAGAGAGTATGATCTCAGACCTCATCCAGAATACAACACATCATTTCATTGAATTGAAAATGACTAAAGTTTAGAAGAGATGGCGTAGGGGTTGGCGATCCCATCGCCCAGGAGCCTTGTGCTGCTGCAGACAGCCTCTCCAGAGCCCTTCTTCCCCCTCCCCTCTTCTCTTTCTTCTGCTCTGGAGCTTTAAACCCTAGGATGACATTTTTCTATTGACTTGGCTGTGTGTCATCCTTTCTGTCACTCTTCTTTCTCTGTCTCGTCTTTCTTGACCACCTCTTCTCTATTTTCTTCTTTTCCTTTTCTCATCAATCGACCTCAATCAATAGGCGGTTGAACATCTTCCTCGCTAGAGGTTTGGCGTGGGGCCAACTCCCCCACCCTGTAAAAAACTGAACTGTTATGAATACTCAAACTCAGCCTCGGAACCAAACGGATGGATTAAACGGAAATAAATTTTGGAAACAGACATTTAATGGAATTGGAAAACGGATTGAATTTAAGAAAAAACATGATGTGAAAATGGCTACATGGAATATAAGAACAATGCTGCTACCAGGGAAAATGCAGGAGATAGCAAAAGAAATGAGGGTTTTTGGATACAACATTGTGGCGCTGCAAGAAATAAGATGGAAGGGGCAAGGTATGATAAAGAAACAAGATTTTGTAATGTATTATAGTGGAAATGGACATAGAAGTGGACGAAGAGGGACTGGTTTTATGGTTCTTGGTGAAGCTAAAAAAAGTGTCCTAGGATTTGAACCGATCTCAGAGAGAGTTTGTAAGCTGAGAGTGAGTGGTAGGTTCCGAAATATTACAATAATATCAGCCTATGCACCCTGTGAAGATGCAGACACAGAAGAGAAAGAGCACTTCTATGATTTACTTGGTAGAACTATTGATGGAGTGCCCCACTATGATATGATCCTCTTAATGGGCGACTTCAACGCTAAAATTGGAAAAGAAGAGTTTATGCAGCATGTTGCTGGCTGCCACTCACTACATGATGACACAAATGAAAATGGGCTACTGCTCGGACAATTGGCCACATCACATAGTTTGATTATCAAAAGTACAACTTTTGATCACAAAGACATCCATAAAGGCACATGGAGAATACCAGGAACCAACAATATGAACCAAATAGACCATGTGATTGTCTCGAGAAGGCACGCTTCTTCTGTGATCGATGTAAGAGCATGTAGAGGGCCCAACTGCGATTCAGATCATATGCTGGTCAAAACAGTTATACGGCAAAAGCTGGCAAACGCACAGAAAAAACACCCCCAGATTAGAAAAAAGTGGGATCTGGAAAAGCTTGATAACCATGAAATATGTGAGAGATACAAAGGAACAGTTGAGCAAAAGTTGAGAGATCTCCAGGAAAATGACAACAGACAGGTGGGAGATATTTGGAAAGGCATTAAGAATGCAATTATTAAAACAGCAGATGATGTTTTGGGTGTTAAAAAATGGAGAAGAAATGATTGGTTTGACCAAGAATGTACTGATGCTATTGATAGGAAAAATGAAGCAAGAAAACTGTTGCTACAAAGACCAACAAGACAAAAGCAGGATGTATATGAAGAAAGACGCAGAGAGGCCAACAAAATGTGTAGGAAGAAAAAGAGAGACATGCTGAAAAGAAAACTGGAGAAAATTGAGATAGCAAGTAAGAAAAATGAATCTAGAAACTTCTACAAGGGAACAGAATGGTTCAGAAATGGATATCGACCAAGACTAAGTGGGTGCAAAGATGGAAATGGTGTTGTCTTAAATGATGAGGCAGCTGTTGCAGCAAGATGGACAGAGCATTTCAAGGAACTGCTGAATGGGGAAAGGGATCATCATGAAGTACTAAACAATGAACCAGTTGTTGATATAGATGTAGCCAAACCCACATTTGAGGATGTTGTGAATGCTATCAAAAAGTTGAAATATCACAGAGCCCCTGGTGAAGATAATATAACTAGTGAATTATTGAGACATGCTGGCACAGGATTGGTTGAGAGGATTTTTCAGTTGATAGGAAAAATATGGGATAAAGAGGTGTTGCCTGAAGAATGGGAAGTAGGATTGATATGCCCAATATATAAGAAAGGGGACAAGCTGAATTGTGCAAACTATCGTGGAATTGTTCTCCTTAATGTCGCCTACAAGATATTTTCTAATATTTTACTGCAAAAGCTGAGCGTGTATTCAGAGAATATAATTGGAGAATGTCAATGTGGTTTTCGAAAACAAAGAAGTACCACAGACCAGATCTTTGTGATTAGACAGGTCATGGAGAAATGCTATGAACATAATGTGGACCTGTATATTTTGTTTGTTGACTTCAAGCAGGCATTTGATAGTGTCTCCAAGGATGGACTTTACTGGTACATGGAGCAGAAAGGTATACCTCCCAAAATAATTAGGCTTGTCAAGGTCATTCTGAACAATGCAAGGGCCAAAGTAATGGTAGATGGCAAGACAGGAGAGGAGTTCGAGCTAAAGCACGGTGTAAGACAAGGAGATGCTCTCTCAGCTACCCTCTTTAACATAGCACTGCAAAGAGTGTTAGAGAATGTAATGGATACAGGTAGCATCATATACAAATCAAGGCAGATGTGCGCTTACGCCGATGATATAGTGCTAGTAGCCAGAAATGAGAGAGAGCTAATTGGAATGTTCCTGGAGATGCAAAGAGAGGGGAAAAGGATGGGTCTTGAAGTCAATGAAGAAAAAACAAAATTCATGAAAATGCCTCAAAATCGGAATAGGCGCACGCTGAATGATCTTGTGGTAGATATATGGACATTCGAAAATGTTAGCAATTTTTCATATCTGGGTGTAGATGTAAATAGCTCCAATAAAGTCAGCGAAGAAATTAAACAAAGAATTATGGCTGGTAATCGTGCCTATTATGCAAACATTAAGCTCATCACCTCCAGAGCCATATCTAGAATGACCAAACTTAAAGTGTACAGGACACTGATAAGGCCTGTTGTAACATACGGTGCAGAAACCTGGAATATTACGCACTCTGATGCCTCCAAGCTTAGGATCTTTGAAAGAAAAGTAGTAAGAAGAATTTATGGAGGCATCAACGAGGGAGGCGTATGGAGACAGAGAACAAACCTTGAAATAAATGATATACTCCAGGGTGAAGACATTGTACGCCATATAAAATCGCGGAGGCTACAATGGGTTAGTCACTTGGAAAGAATGGCTCATCAGAGAATGCCTAGAAAAATGTATAAAGGTAGATTGGAGGGAAGAAGGCAGAGAGGTAGGCCAAGGAACCGTTGGCTGGATGAAGTGGAGGTGGATATGAGAGTGATGGGAGTCAGGAATTGGAAGCAAAAAGCTGGTGACCGTTTGATATGGAGGCAGGTAGTTGGAGAGGCTAAAGCTCACCCTGAGCTGTAATGCCGAAAGATGATGATGAAAGTTTAGAAGATGATTGATATGAGATGTATTGATAATACCATATTTACCTGAGATTTCATTTGTTCCACAACGTTTGGATTGAACTGCTTCTTGAAGTGTTCTTCCAGTTGTTTCAAATTGATATCACGTGGTGAACCATCTTGCATAGCTTCTAACTGCAAATTCATAGCAAAATATTACATTATTAGTACTTATATGGATTTGAAAAGCTACAGAATTCAATTATTTTTCACCCCAAACAAATTCTATCCATTCCAGTTGATAATAATTACAGACTTTATGATAACGGCATTTTTATTATGAAACAAGCAGTGCCTTTGTATTGATTTGGAAAACTATGCTCAGTTTCGAAGAATTCACCTTGGGGTACAATTTGCTAATATCTATGAAGCATAAAGCAAAAATATGTAATATAAATAACAAATTATAAACAAACTAATGTGATCTGATAAATATTTTATGGTAATTCTTCTCCGTCACGATGAAAGTTACTGTATTTAAATAATGCATTACTTACTTCAAGAACCATAGCATTTTGGTCATTTTTCTGAGACTCTAGCTCCCTTTCCAACTCATCCAATCTTTGCTCAAGAGTCATTTGTCTCTGTGTTTTCGAACGATCTTGGCATTCCAAATCTCGTATGATTTCTTTCAATACAAGTACCTGGAATTGAAAATTTGAGATTTAGAAAAAATGATAACATGTAATTAATAAGATAAAATAGAAAATGGAAGAAAGAAACAATGAAGTTGTAGGAATTGGAATTTTCAGAGTTATAAAATATTTCTCACAGTACTGAGTATTAATGTGATTTCAAATTTTAATAATCTATCTAAACCCAAATCTATCAACTAGGATAATGATTGTTAAAAATAATTCTAAAGATATGACATACCTTCTGATCAGCTTCTTTCAACTCTCGATCAATTGAGTCTTTCTTTTCTTCAGTCTCTTTTAGTAAATTTGTTGTTTCTTGAACTTTCTGCTCCAATGCTTCAACCTTGAAAAAATAATTATTATGGTAAGTGGTAAATTCGTAGTTATTATAGGCTAAAAATCTAGTATGTACGCGTAAAAATCCACAACAGTCCAAATACATAGTTACAACCCTCAGTACTAAATTTCTTCAATTTTTTTTACATTGGACTATCTAAGAATTTATTATGGATTTCAACTCAACTACAAAATATTCAACTTGGAGTTCAAAAATATTCATAAAAAGTAATAAAAGTTCATTTTAAAAGTATGTATTGACTTTACGAATAGAGTGGTCGTCTGAATAAATAGAAATTCGATTAAAAATGTATATTAATCATTTGTTATTGAAAAAACCCATTTCACCAGAAAGAACAGAAAACACCAAACCAGAATTGAAAGTGTGTACAGAGTAATAATTAGCACTTCAACCAATTTATAACTCTACAGCATTCTCCACCAAAAAATGAGAAATATTATGAGCTTTTTTTGAAACATCATTCCATGCCCTAATTGTACATCTCTTTACTATGTTAAAAATAGATCATTTCAATCATGAGAAAATTCAAAGATTCAAGATCACGAAGTAATCTAGACTCTCTTCACTCTAAAGCTCAACTTTTCACTTTTACACAGTAAAGGAATCATTATCATAATCTAGCAGTCAGATGCAAAAATTTTAATATTTGCAAACACAATTATGGTTTTTACACAGAAGTCACCACTGAAGGATGCATTTTTAATTAACAAAGGTAATTATTTTTTTGAAAAAAAACTCCATTAAATAAGTAAATACTTGACATTTGAATTATTAAAAACAGTTTAGAAGAATAAGTCTTACCTTTTTTGATAACAGAGACCCATTTTCAAATGCTGAATTCTAAATAAAGTGCAAAACAAAGTGCAGAGTTAGTAAATAATAGTAATAACATAGCTTAAGCTGTGAATCAAGTGCATGTGCCAGAAAAGAATAAACAATTCAAATTTCAAGACTACCGTATCTTACTTAACAACATAAGCAATAGGATAGTATGATTAGCCCTAGGAAGTATATTAGCCCTTCGTTGCCAAAACTGAATCTCATGAAATGATCGCTGCATTAATAAAATTGAAATGTACGTACCTCAAATTTGTTGTTTAATAAGTTTAATACGAAAATATTTACGCTTATGGGAAATATTATTCTTCTCCTAAAATATCACATTCTATAAAAATTTGATTTTATGTGGCTGATTAAATTTTTAAAAAAAGTTCTGATATCTTTATAAATAGAAATTTATTGTGAAACAAAAATACTTGTACAGAATACAAGAATGTATAGAGTACTGAAACACTTTGGATTAGGCTCGATCGATGGATAAATTAAAAATGAAATTCAGATATTTAAATCTTGTTCAGGATAGGATATCGATCAAAATGCAAACATACACATCAAAAGCATAATAATTATCAATTCAAATGTCCAGACAATGTTAGTTAGAGCATAAATAGTTTTAGACTATGCATTTAAAAATTGAATTTTTTCAACAGTTATTGTCATGCTTACATAAATAGCATCTATATTATTAAATGTTTACTAATTATGTTATTTTCAAAAAAGACAATTGAATTTAAATAATCTATTTATTCATCTAAATTTGTCTGAATCTCCAACATGATCTATCTTGAACTCTTAATAAGATGAAATACGTTGTACTATCGTCAATCTAGGCTATAAAAATTTCGATGAAAGTTATTGCATGCAAAAAATCCCGCCATTATTCAAGATTCTTGAATGATAATTGCCCGGGTAAAACCGATACTTTGAATAATCCATTGTGAGGTAATGAGATAAAAATTAACAAAATCAATTATTTACCTATAGATTAATTTGGCAATGTTTGTTTCAGTGAATGAATACGCACCCCTACCCACGCTTTTCTTATTCACTCAAATTTCAATTGAAGATTTCATACAAGGAATATAGAAATCAAAGGATATCATGTATCATTTATCAGAACCAAAAACCAAGAGAAACGACCAATTACTGTTTTCAAAATTGATCTTGCAATCATGCTTGTTAGTTGTATAAATTGTGCTACAGTATATGATTTCACATAATTAGTATTCAGTACTATGAAATACATTGAATTTTCCACGATTGATAATAACATTATTGTTATTTTATAATACTGGTTTTGCTTGTGAAAAGTATGATTGCTATCAATTATTATCAGAGGCGTACAAGAGATCCAACCGACAAAAATCAAACTGGCTTGATGATTTAGTAAAGTGATTGAAAGTATACGGTAGGTCAACACAGCAATGACTTGGAATTCCGATTTGAATGTGTTAGCACAGAGAAGGTGAGTCTTATTTTAGATTTACTTTCTCTGTGGTGTTAGTAAATTGAAGTAAAGCCCTACACCAATAGACTTAGGAATCTGATAAAAGATTTGTACAAAACGTATTATTAATCTATCACCATAATTACATGCTTTCAAAACATTAATAAATAACAAGGCTGATGACGGACTGCCTGAAAACCAATTGAATTATTTCAAAAGCTCCGTATTCTATGTCATTTAACGGAACACAATTAATATAAACGAAGTTGCATTGGTTCCCTGAAATATTGTAAAATACTATTCGTGAAACTAGTAGTAAGATTTTTATTTATGAGTTCAGAAGAAAATTTTCAATATTCTCTGAGTGAAGAATAATGATGTAATTAGTAAATTAGAAGGTCTTCAAAACTAACAAGATCCATTATTATTGCATCCACATGAATCTCGGACTGCAATCATGCAACACATAACATCTAGGACTACCAAACATCCATTTCAAAACTTATTTTGCAACTGTGCAATCTAATTTCATAATATGTAAGAGTACATCTAGCTAGGGAACTCAATCAACCTACATTATTCAAAAAACAAGAGAAAAAGTGATTACAAAATGAAAATACAGTAGTAGAAATGGTGACGAAAAATACTAAAAAACAAATGAGATTAAAGTTCAACACAAAATGTCACTTTCAAGTGGATAAGTGAATTGGAATTATTGAATAATTGAATGATTCAAAGTTTGATAACAGGTTAAATTGACAGAAAATAATTTGATAGCTTACTTCAGAGGCGAACCGTTCTTTCGACATCCAGTCACGCTCCTTATCTTGCAGCTGCTGTTTGAGTTTGGTGATAGCACGCGTAAATTCGTCCCGTTCCATTTCACGTTCGTTGGCTTGGTCGTCCAGGAACTTTCTCGTGTTTCTAAGTTGCTTATCAGCAGAATCAATCTGAGTCATTACAAATAGATATGTAGGCTTCAATAAACATGGGCGAAAACAGGTAAACATAAGAATAGAGACCCCACTGATAAGATAACAATGAGCTCATTGTTTGATAACGATAGGGTTGAGTTGTATGTTCTGTTGGAGATAGGAGCTTGGATTAATTTCCGCTCGTTATATTTACTAAATATTCATGACCAACTTAATTCCATCTTCAATTGAATTTTAGCATGATTAGTGTTTGCAAAGAGAAAATATTGAATAAATATTCTTTGAATAAAGTAAATATTGCCTTCTATTAACGAAATATTTCTTGATACGATTTTTTGCACTTCCTTCCATCATCCCTCTCACTCCCCACGCACAATTCTATGACTCATGTTGGCAACAATCTCAGCAAGACTAATTGCATTTATTTTTTGGCTTTTTACTGATAGGAAACCGCTTGAAGAATCTTTCCAAGTTACTTAGTTGGTTAGCTAAGTTGTGAAAATGTGTAGTGGGACCATGGATTTGGAAGGCGTAATGGACTAGACAAGTAATAATAAAGCTGATGAACGTAAAATTATAGATGCCGGTCACTCATTCAAGCCAGGTCTTGGGAGGCGGTGGCCTGATCTCATAACAGTGCTGGCTACATGCAGATAATTTTGCTGTAAATCATCAAGCATGATTTTAAAATGTGTGATATTACAAATAAGCCTAATGAAAAAAGCATAACAATGTTTTAGTTTAGTAGAGTTTTACACTCTCATATAAAATATAGAATATTATATATTATACAGTATAGATCTAAGCGTTATTTGGGAGCCGTATTTATGATAGTTGAAAATAATATCACCTTACCGACTTCAGTAAAATTAAATAATAAAGATCTTGGTTGAATGTAACCTAAAGAATGAATTTAATTCAATTAACACATGTGATTAATTTTTTAGAGTATGAAATCATGATTATTTATCTGTATGGTTGGATAGGTTAAAAAAATTTGGAAGACTTACAATGATATCAATAACAAACAGTAGTACTTTCTTCCAAATAACGAAATATTATTCACATCAAGACTATATGATACTTCAATAAATGAGAGTAAACATAAGAAATTATTTCAGGAAAATCAGGCTAATCCGTTTATAAAAATAATAAACTCTTGATAAATTTATAAAACATAAACTTAAAACTTGATAGTAAACAAATTAGAGAAACCCTAGTTTCCAAAATCATACAATGGGTAACAAGAAATCAAGTCGAATCCTGGATCTACTCAACTTCTTCATGACCAGGAAGACAGTTTTTGAACAAAATCTTGTTCACTAACATTCTATTTATGAAAATTCAAATACTGTACCAGTATGTAATGAGAACTCTAAAATAACATGAGCTATAAATCGAATAAGAATAGAAATAGAACCAGTAAATTAGTAGGTAGACCCACCTGTGATTGTAGATCTTCTTTTTCTTTGCGAGCTTCCTCCAGAATATGATCAACATGCTGGCACATTTCCTCAACAATAGAAATTGTATGCGGAGGCAATCCAGATTCAATACTTTCATTCACCATAGTTCGAGCTGAATAAGAAAAAAAAGTTGATGAGATACTGGATTCCTTCTTACTGAATGTTTCAAGTCATAATATATCAACTATTTGTTTCAATAGTTCCAAGCTCAGACTGCGTACTAAGCCAGAGCAAATGGAAAATAATGTGAAAAACCATTTGGAAATTGAACTCAAGTAATATTAAATTTGTTGCAAAAACTAAATTTTAAAACTTGGTATTTGTTTATAAGCACGATAGGCTATAGCAGGTGAAATCAAAGAGAATTCCATACAGCTTAAAAGTAGTAATACATCATGGATTTCTCCAATATTACTTGAAATATCTTGAGATTTACAATATAAAAATCTGATTACGAGTCTAGTACTGATCATAGTAAAAATAATTGGATATATGCCTAGTAACAACCTGAAATCAACATAACTACCTCAAGTTTAAATAAATCACTCGAATTTATTTCAATCTGCTCTACTTTTTGATCTTCTTAATAGCTAAGATGTAGAAGACAAAAGATTTGGTGATGGATGAGAGGAGACTTTAGTTACAATTGAATTTAATTTACCTTTTGCTTGCAGCTGTGATAAATTTTGAAAATGAGAATCAGTGCCTGCTTGTTCTGGTAGGTGAGAATCAGCGTACACTAGTTCAAGACTGCAGTTCGCTTTATCCTTTTCACGTTGAGATTTTTCTAAATCCAATTCGGCTTTCATTTCAACAAGTTCCTGCAATTGTTTCCATACAAAATCGTGAGTTTTTCAAATTTGTAATTCAAGATTATAGGAATCGTTTTGAAAATAATATATGAATTCCTAAACATCATAAATCGATTCCATAGAATTAATCAGAAATCTATTAAGGTTCATTAAAATTGCTAGTTCAATCAGAGTTGTAATTATCGATTTTAATTATTTTAAAATTAAAAATTTGTCAAATTTTTATTTTGGTGTAAAATTTATTGTTTTAGGGATGGTTTATGACAACCTTTTTTGTTTGGTTTGTTTACATAAATTTAACAGGAACAGTTTTGGGCTATAAAGCCTGTTGCACTCTTTGATGTGAAATAACTAAATAAAGATGCATATTTATCTAAACTAAAACTAGATATAAACATTACAAGTAAAACTATCCAAAATCAACGCACTGCGTAAAAAAGCATAACAAACGCAGAATACGAAACAAAAAACGTTTTATTGAAATGAGCGTCTGTTTTAAAGTAAGGTTTTCAGTTGAAGAAGTGCCAATTCTGTCAGAAGATTACAATAAAAAATCCCCTTATAATGAAGATCACACCTTACTATGAAAATCATTATGTTAGTAATGCGTAATTGATTCTCATTCTATGATTTTACGTACGTAAAATGTTATTTCTTATATTGTAGAATTTCTTAAATGTAGTGGGATATTTGTTTCAGTGAGAAACACCTCATTTGGGTCAAATTTTTAAAATAAAATTTTCAACTTTGAAAAGGTAGGAATTTTGAAACTGAAATGTAATTTTGTAAGCTTTAATGTGAGTGAATGTTTCTCAACTTTCAAACTCAAACTAGTATCTCACACAAGAACCTGAATTCCAACTTAGCTTCAGATACAAAATCATTGAAGGGAATCCCCAATCAAAATGATAAATCATTACTGACCTGTTCATATTTGGCGATCATTTCATGCGCCTCCTTCAGCTGCTGGTCGAGCTCTTTTATCTGCTTGTTTTTATCGACCAGCTGTCGTGTAACCGACGCCAGTCTCCGGCTCTCCACCGATCTCAGCGCTGCGCCCGGCTTTGAAGACGACGTCAGCTGTAGTACAGCTGCCGCCTCGCTCTTCAACCGCTTCATGCACAGCTCCAGCTTTTGGCGGAACTCCATCGACATATCGTGCCGCTTATCAAGACCGTCTAAATCGCCCTCAAGTATCGCCGACACATCGGGAGCAAAATGCACGTGTTTGGATTTGTCTATCATCGAACTATCATTATCCGAAAAAGAATCTCTATGATTGTTGTTGTTGTTATTGTTAGCGGCGGGAACTTCTTCACTGTCAGTATAGTTGCTGATCATGCTCTGAATGAGTGTTTTGTTCAGTTCGTCCTCGCAGTTCAACAGGTAGTTTCCTATATCGCTGATTGCTGTCCTGAGGCTCACAACCACTTTATGGAGGTCATCCCTTCAGGTGGAAGAAACAAGTAAGAATATATTATAACATGATAATGTGCTTGATTATAAACATGATGATAACGTGAATTTCAAGAGTTCTCCAAGAAGAATAATTTGAGCTATGTCGAAGTGTAAATAAAATTTATTATTTGCTATTTTTACGACCACATTCTGTTAAAGTGATAGCAAAAGTTTTAAATCTTTCCTTAGAGACTATTATTCTAGATTGAGACACTTTGAAAAAATGACTTCAATGATTATTACAGTCCAAGAGTACATGAAACAGGAAGGATTTACCTAGCCGTGATTAAAATACCGTATTGAATTTCAAAGAAAATTTAAAAATAATAAAAAATGTTCAAAAAATGTAACCTGATTGACTATAATTTTTATATAAAAAAACTATGCAGGTCTTCATACCTACTGGCCTACAGTACATCAGCAAAATGGATCTTATTTGTATTTGAATATGAACATAGCGTTCCTTATTGGAAAAGACTCAATAAATTGAGACAAACAAACAAAGAAAAATGTAAGAAATCATGCTAAATATTCAATTATGAAACTTATTTTGGAATTTATAAATAATTTATTATAGTATGAGGATGGATAATAAGTCCAATGTACTGTAACTATTCGTTGTATTGTTTATATCTTGTTTTTTATGTGATGATAATAATTATTGTTGTATTGTGTTGAATGACCTTTGTCAAATTGTTCTGTTGAGTCTGATAAAAGTATTCTATTGTTTAATTTCATAAATTTCAAGCCCTTTATATTATTCACAGATTTATTTATTCAAGACATTATAACAAACCTTAATCATCGACACAAGCCCAAAACTTTATCCTTCCTTACATTGATGAAACTATCACAAATAAAGGTTGTGATATATTATGAAAAAAATTATCTATGGAATTATACAATAAAAGTGTTATTTTATACAACAAAAGTGTTTTGCTTACCTTTCCTTGATCAACGTTTCTACTGTTATACTATCGGTCATCCCACAATTCGAGCTATTGGACATAAACTCCGCAGGATCACACTGAAAATTTCATTACAAACAATATAACTGCATTGGAAAATGAATTATTTGAAAAAATGCATGACAATACTTTTTATATTTAGGGTAGGATGAATTCTGGAGGAATAATAAAACCTTAGTTTAGTTTAGAATAGTGTACTAACATGATAGATAGATAGATAGATAAATCCCTTTATTTTCCCCTAGTACAATACATATCGAGTGATGTGGGCGAAGATGAGGCACAAGAGCCTCCTCTTCCACTTAACCCACAAACGTGGTATGGATTCAGAAGATATCATTTATTTGTGGACCGTGATATTGATAGAACCACTGCAATAATCTTCAGTCAAGAATGCCCAGTATATATTCTCAACTATTAACATCTAAACACAAGTTATAATCTCATAGATCAAGTTATTTTCACACATTTGTATCAGTGTACCTGATGTGTGCATTCGCAACTTGAAAAATAATTGCATGATCTGTTGATAGTTATAGACACGAAATATTTAAACCATTTACCCCATGATTAATAAATAAGAGACCTATAGATACAAACATTTAGATCGAAGACTTTATTGAATCCATTCAACAGAAAACTGTCATTGATTATTACTCTACCGTACTTTAAAACAAGCAATTATTTCTACCATTTCAAACATAAATAAAGGATTAGATGCAGAAGCCAAGAAATGGAATTTCTCATGTGAAAATAATTGTGAAGTATCCTTCAATTTAGAAATCCATTTGAATTTCACAACGATTTAATTGAATAAGTCCAATCCAGAAACCATTTTAATTCATTATATGGATATAATATGGAAATTAAAGGAATTTGGAGCTTGAAATATTGAGTCTTACCTCATACTTTTCGATGAGTTGCTGGATCTGAAGCTCATAATGTGCCTTGAGACTGGATAGCTCAGCTTCGTGTTTGCTGGCAAGTGAGACCAACTTCCGCTCGAATTTTTCGTTGATTCTCTTTTCAATCTCTTGAACATCCATAGAAGATTTTTCTGGCGAATTCACCTGCGAATAATTGCAAGGGTTTTTTCAACGAACAGTAAATTTCAATTTTATAGGCGAACTAATAAACACAAGACAAGAAAAATATTATAAATGATAATAATACAGATTTTATCATCTCTTTTTTAGATGACATCAAAATTATAATCTTTGTAAAACTTCTAATACGTATTATTCCATTGATTTTACTTGAAAGAGTCTCTACTTCATGATCTAGATTACAGATTAATAGTTTTTCGGTCATTTAAATTAATAATATATTTTAGAGAAGCTTTATCAGTACAAGATAAATAGAAACTATTTTACAAAATAATCAACTTTCAATATTATTATCATTTCAATAAATTCATCACAAGAAACAAAAGTTTTGTATTTGAAATTGAAGCTTTAGTTTTTATTGTAACTCTTTAAAAGTTCGATATTGATTAATTTTCTATTTGATTACAGAATATCAATAGAAAAGTATACGCTTTTGAAAGTATACGCTCCCCACTATTGAAAACATACGCTAAATTAATAAATAGAAAAGTAATTTGGATTAATCACCAACTTTTTGTTGGTAAGTTTATTGATAAATAATGATTGAATAAATAAAATTAAACATCCCTACAATTGGAATTATTTGAATTGAATTAAAAATGTTATGTTCAATGGTTCACAACCAGTAATCTGAATTAGAATTTCGAAACTAATAAATCATAACAGTGTAGATTTAAGGTTACATCTGAGTTGTTATGAAGCTATAGAAAGCGATTTTGATTGATTTTGACTACCTCGCTCTCCATTGTTTCAAGATTAAAACACTACAATCAAAAGGATCTCATGATAAAAATAATTTTGAACTAGAATAAAACTTGAGTTGAATAATAATTTTACGATTAGATCTAAACATTGTTTCAGAAGTTTCACAACACCACAGCACTGTGTTTATAATATTGCACTGAGATTTGGTAGTTGGACATTCGTTTCCCCATCAGAGATAAGAGTCAGCAGGTCAAGACTCTACTTCCGAAGGTCAACTATCCCCACAGATTGATTCTTGTCTAAAAACTGATTCAAACAGCTGCTAATGAAGACATATGATTGTTTTTATTATGACACCCCAAGAAAGTGAGGTCCTTGTTGTATCCCAAAATTCAAGACGAGGTTTCAAACATATTATTTTTTCATTATTTATTAATTTGAAAAAATGATTTATTCATCATAAAAGAAGACAATACAGTTTTTATAAATTAAAAAAAAAAACAATAATATAACACGCAAATATAACAAAATACAGTTCTTAGAATATTTATAAATCTTATAGAAAAAATATATAATTGTCTAATTCTTCTGATGCAATTACTCATATGCAAAACGTTTGTCAAGCTTGACCGCATATGGGAGTACAATATTGTCAGAAAAAACTGTATTAATAGAAAAAGTAAGTTACATTAAAAATGGATTGATACATATTTATCCTAGACTTATAATTTCTGTAACACTGAGCTGATGAATGTATGGCATTTGAAAATTATAACTATATTAAAAAAATATATAAATGACATTTCTATTGATAAATGATAAATTAATCAAATGTCTACTTAAAATCCTTTAGTTTATTGAGCTAGAATATTTCATTTTCTTCAAATTTTTACAATTTATAAAAAATCTATACGGTACGTAGAAGAATTTAAACAATTAATGGGGTTGAGAAATTTAATTTTCATAGTTATATGAATGAGTGTTATACATTTTTCTTTTTTGTTAAAATTTTTCTTTTTTTTATAATTCAACAGTTCAAAATAAATTTATTTCTCAATAGAACCTCCTTCCTCATAGCTATTCATATTTTTTATTCATTTTATACGAAAGCCAAAATGAAATGAATAAGATTATAATAAATAATTGGTGTTATAACAATCAATGCGCAATTATTTGAATTGTTCGAAAATTGTACAATCAATTTTCATCTTTAAAGCCACGTTAACACCGGAATGTTAATAACTTTTTTGAATAACGTATAAACTTATATATTATATATAGACTTATATATTATACATGATGTTTCAGGAGGAATGTGCAACACTTCTCAGGCTGATTCCTTACACCAAGTAGACAAAAAAGTTTCGTGGGACCAATCCCCAAGAACGTTTTGTAACCGAGATAACAATAGCGGAAAATTGAGGTTTTTTAAAATATATAATTTTTTAGAGGCTTCATTCAGGATCTAAAATAATCAATTCCGATGTAAAATTAGCTGAGAAATTCAATGGAAGCAGTTCCAAGTTTGTAACTTAAACGGTTATTGGGATAATTGGAAAAATATGCTAGAAAACGCCATTTTTCAACAATAAAGCCGCGTATCGACAGTCCGAGGCATGTGCCACGAATGCCTCGCAGTACAGTCTGGTGACGCAAAAAAAGTATGAACTCATGGCTGAGGCATATGTGTGAATATAATCTGCAATAATCAAATTTAATTATAATTATAGTATAGTATATAGTATATAATTATAATTATAATAAAAAATCTGCATTTTTTGTAACCAAAAATGCGAGCACGCGAACAAATTGACTAGCGCCATCAAGCGGGAGACAAAGCAACTAAGCTCTGACAATTGATATTTTGGACTTTGGAGGTTAGTTCGTGCTCCATTAGTAGATAAAAATTCAAGGCAATGCTTATTATTGCCTATTAGAACCTTCTGCACTCAAATAGAATTCTTAATCACAAAAATGCATAGGAATGTGGTACAATTTTGAGGTTAGTTTGTAGAATTGTTCGTTGTGCGTTGCGAGGCAACAGGCACTGCTCGCTGCGAATTGTGTGCAGCGTTTGCCTCGCTGCTAGCAAACCCGGTATCGACAGTCCGAGGCATGTGTGGCACATGCCTCGGACTGTCGATACGCGGTAGATAGTAGTCTAGTAGTAGTACTCTTTTTTTGTGTCAACAGACTGTACAGCGAGGCATTCGTAGCACATGCCTCGGACTGTCGATACGCGGCTTAAAGGTTATAACTGGATAAGGAATCATAAAATTTTATTTTTTATTAATGGAAGTTGAAGAGAGTTGGATTCTAAAGAAAAAGTTAATTGGCGGCGATTGTGTAAATCTTACCCAAATCTCAGAAATAGCAATAAAAATCGCAAAATCGCTACTAAACACAAATTCATCACTGTCTTGTGCTATGTTTTGTCAATTTTGCGATTTTTGATCGCCATTTCTGAGATTTGGGTGGGATTTACACAATCGCCGCCAATTAACTCTTTCTTTAGAATCCGACTCTCTTCAACTTACATTAATAAAAAATAAAATTTTATGATTCCTTATCCAGTTATAACCCTTATTGTTGAAAAATGGCGTTTTCTAGCATATTTTTCCAATTATCTCAATAACCGTTAAAGTTTCAAACTAGGAACTGGTTTCATTGAATTCCTCAGCTAATTTTACATGGGAATTGATTATTTTAGAACCTCACTAAAGCCTCTAAAAAATTAGAAAAATTATTATATTTTGAAAAACCTCAATTTTCCGCCATTGTTATCTCGGTTAAAAAGCGTTTTTGGGGGTTGGTCCCATGGAACTTTTTTGTAACGACATAAATACCCTTATTATAAGTGTAATATAACAAATTGTATTATTGAATACAATAATAATGATAATACAGGCTTATTTTATTGATTGATTGGCTGTACCTTCATATTCCTTTGGAGTTCACAAAATTCCTTCAACATTATTCTCCTTTCTTCCTCCAGACGGTTTTCGTATTCAGTTTGAATCACTTTTGCAATGTCATCAGTTTTTTGTTTCAATTCTGATTCAAACTCTTCCTTGGAGCTTTCTATATCCATAACTGAACTCTGTGAAATTGAGAAATAATGTAACTCATGGTTTAGAGATGATTGTGAAGGAAAACTTGATGAGGGAATGTATTCGTAAACAATAATTGAATTTGAAATGAGCATGATCAACTTAAATTGGATATGTAATTGGTATGTATTGAATACTATAGAATTAATTAATGTGAGTAAAATTAGAAAAGTATAGAATTAAAATAATGCTTCAAATCATTATACTAGGGCCAGCAAATAGAATCCGCAATGTAGATGTAGCCTACAGATATATGTTATAGTTTTTATCGTTCAAATGTTATTTAGAAGTTAGAATGGTAGAAATCTATCTACTCTAAACTGAAAATACGTTTGAATAGAATTTTTACTGATTAGAAACTGTAATAGAAAATGAGAACTGACCTGCAAAGCAAACTTCGAAATACAGTCTGATAAAATTTCAACTAAATAATCTTCAAACTCAAGTTTTGTAAATTTCATTTCTTCATCATGTTTCGCTTCCAAATTCTTCTGTGAGTCTATTAGCCTAACAACATATTCATTGTTCTCACGCAATCTTTCTTCATAGTCTTCCACTAGTTTATTCATTTGCTTTTTCAATTGCTCTTTCTCAGAGAAATGTTGAGAATTCATTTTCTCCAAGCAATGATCAAACTTCCTGATCAATTCCTCATTCTTCGTATTTTCTATCAATGCAGCACGATCATAATCGTATTGCATCATTTCTATATCCGACTCATAGGATGTTTTTACATTGTCTACTATACTTTTCACGCTTGCTTCCAAACTGAGATTCTGGGACAACAAATTCACTCGTTGTTGTAGACTTCTGAATAAGTATTCATATTTTTCATCAAGTTTTGAATCAGATTTCTCAACATACTGAGAACAACCAAATTCATTATTCATTCTTAAAGGGTTGTTTACAGTAGCTTTCCCACAGTTTTCACAAAAACCTCCACCAACCATAGCTCTAAACGCGTTGATTTCTCTTTTCAGTACTAATATCTGATCTTCATTGACACTGTTTTGCTTCGATAGTGTTTCAATGACTCTCTCCAACTCTCTTTTCTCATTTTCTAGATGGAACAATTTCGATTCGAAACCAAATTTAGTGGAATCATTTTTGTCACTTTCAATTAACTTGCAATCCGGCTCTTTCCAAGGCAAATCAAACTCTTCGATGACATCAGTATCATCTTTGGGCAATTCTAAATATCCCTCTCTGGACTGTAGATCTCTGTCTGAACTATTATTGAATTGTACAGATTCCGAACATTGTTTTTTTGTAACAACCTGTTCCTCACAGTTTGGTTTGCTCGTTGTAGTATATTTGGAATCTGTTTGATTACTAGCGAGAATCACATCATCTCGATGTCTTTTCAATTGATTTATCTCATCCTGTTTCATAGTCTTCAATGAGTTATTAGCATCGGTTTTAAATCTGGAAAAAGAAAATTCCAATAAAATTACTTGACCTGAGTGAAAACAAGTGCTTGTATTGATATAATTTCTTTAGAGCCAGGATTTTACAGCTACAGTGTTTTAAATAATTAAAAATGATTGTTAAATAATTAATTGAATAATATTGTTGGGCGAACAGTTGAGTACTCTTCCGATGAATTTTTTATGACTATGCATTATAATGAAGCAGAATATGGAATTTATGAAAGGAAACCTATTGACAGAGATTCAGCACTAAGCGTTCGCTGAATATCAAGTGAAATATGACACTAAATTAAACATTAATATTGAAATCAGTCAATTAATGAGGTCCTGAAATATTGTATGTAAGATGATATCATTGCAAACGCTATATTTCAATGGGATACATTTCAATTTCAAGTAAATGAATTTTAAATAATACATTGGTAAATTGTTGAAAACTTGAGCTGTAGATGTTTTGCTTGCTCACATAAGCTTGTGTGTGGGTAATAGGAAGGGGGTCGATGAAAGATTAGTTAAAAATTATTTTTCAACAGCCGAGACAGTTAAGTTTACATACATTTCTATTGTGGAATTGTTTAAAGGAATCAACTATTTATCAAATTAAATAAACTCTAAAATCTAAAAACGTGTTAATCGCTAATTTTTTTTTTTAATCTATCTTCTTGTTAAGATCAAAAAGGAACCCAAACTCTGTTTTTTATGAGTCTAATGAATAGTCTACAGTTTGTTACGGAAACCAAAACATCACTATTAGAAAATCATGTAGATTACTGTGTTATAAATTCAATATGAGAGATGGAATCATAAAATTTGAAAGTCAATCATTTTCAACTGTTTTGAACTTTTCATGCGAGTTCTACAGCCATGTAAATCACTTTTAATGTTCAATTCTTGAGAACATCAACAGGGCATTCAAGTATTGAGTACAAACCATCTAGGGTCTAAGAGTTGTATCATACTCTCCATGGTAGTTTATTCAATTTAATTTCAATCTAATTTTCCAGACTTGCATGGAATAATCACTATTGTATACTGAAATTGTACTGTAAAGGTGAAGATGCAAATTATTAGGTATTATTTCAGACCCTTAAAATTTCAAAGTAACTACAGATCTACCCTCAACCATCGCACCAAAGATTCACCTTATACCTTCTATAGATATACCCAGAGAAACTAACAGTGAAGAAAATGTCATAACACGTCATTTCCAACTATTATTTTCAATATTCAACTAGCACAGTAAGTAGTCATTCAAGTATAAAACCCGTACAAATTGTTATACAGTAGATGATTATTTATTGAGTGGTAATATGCATTGTGAGCTTTATTACATCATTGTAAGTTTAGAAATTTGAGACATATTTAGTTCTAGGTGCCTGGGTGAAAAAAGGTAGTTGATCACCCATTTTACACTGGTGCTCTAGACTGCCATAAAAGAGTGGATGAGTGGATATTGGTGAAAAAAGGAGGTTGATCGTTGACTTTGCTTGATTCTTATTTTGAAATGATACCTTCATTAGCTAAAAACTAGTGCGTGAATTATAATGAGGAATGTGATGATAAGACCACAAATTGGTTGGAACTCATATAGGCCTCCAAAATATGGAAGTGGCCGAAAAAAATATCTTGGGATTCAACTGGGATCAGAACATTTGATAAAACCTTATCAGATCAGCATTGAACCAACATGACGGCCACTATTTACATGAGTTTAGACGGAACGTTTTCAACTAAACAAGAGGTTCCGCATATTCTATTTTTTCAACATCTAATTCTTCAATCGAAAATCATGTTCGAAAATATTAACTTGAAGTAATAATGGATCCAATTATACAGGATTACGGGTTCAATAATTATTATACAAGGCAGCAATTTTTCTATGAATTTGTCAGTAACGCTAGACTAATCACTGAGAAATGTAACTCTTCAGATGAATATGATTTATTAAT
This sequence comes from Sogatella furcifera, assembly GCA_017141385.1. Taxonomy (NCBI): domain Eukaryota; kingdom Metazoa; phylum Arthropoda; class Insecta; order Hemiptera; family Delphacidae; genus Sogatella; species Sogatella furcifera. The sequence goes on from CM029548.1 coordinate 12,586,480, forward strand.
GTAGTGTCTCAACTAAAAGTCACAAATTTATTAGTGTAAATTGGTTAGAATTAGTGTTGTATTAATGGAAATGTATTAGTTGTAATGGATGCAAATCAACAGTAGCAATAAGTATAGTCGTACTGTTCATAAGGTGTACATTACATCAGCCGAAGACAACCCAACAACCATCACATATCACAAGAGAAATCTCTCATCACCAGCATTCCCAAAACCAATACTTGCCCTTTGTCTTCAGATGTTAAACAATTAGATCCGATAATATTATTTAAGTCATAATTTGAGTCACTTCCTGAGCTACAGCCAGATAACCTACAACTATGTTGGATCATAATTCCATCTGAATAACTGGAAAAAATTATGAGCACTGGATTAAACTTATGCATGGTGATCGCATAAGTCATTAGAGTCAAATCATAAGAGATTGAATGAAAATTGAAAAAATTACAAAAGAAAGAAATGTAAGAACGGATGATGATGAAGAAGAGTTGAAATAAGAACGTTCAAAATGAAAAGAAATGATAAGCAACAGAAAAAGAAGTTCAACAGAAAATTCCTTCACTTTCTAATAAAAAATATTTTCTATATTAATAATTTTATTATTTTTTCTTCAATGAAGATGAGTTAATTGATTGTATGGCTAAAATATATGAATTTTTAGCTTCTGAAGGTAGTTTAGTCAAGCAATTTATTTAAACTACATTGTAAATAAATTAATTCGATAGTTTAAGATATTTCAAGATAATTATCGAATAAATGAATGTGTTGAGTAACCATGATGATGTTAGTAATGACTGTAATGATTTGATTAGATGCTTATTCTGAAGCAATCTACAACTAAAAGAAAGGAACAGAAAATATTCTGTAAATAAATATCACCATATACGATTAGTATTACATCAAAAAAATTACTCACTTTTTCCCGAGCTCGGCAACTAAATTCTCGAAGTACTTGCGTTGCTTTATAAATTGTTCTTCATACTGTTTTTTCAATTTTTCTTCAACTTTCGCTTCAACATCAATAAGAGACGTATGGTCCATATAATTGGTCACAATACTTGAATCTTTTAATAATTTGGTAACGTTTACTGACTCTGTTTCATGTTCTTTTGATAATAACCCGATAGCTGATCTGAAAAACAAGATTTTCAAATGAAAAAAAAGAACTTTATATTTGTCCAAATGTAACTTTCATCCAACAAATTTTGTATCTTTTCTATCATTCCGACAACTCATTCAACAGTTCCAGTTGAAGTGGAGCTAATTACAACTTTGACGACTAAAATAGCACTAAAAAGCTGATATTTTTTCAACTATACTTACTTCAACTGAGTTTCCATTTCTTCTTTTTCTTTCTCCAATTCTTCAACTTTTTGCTTTAATGATGCAATGAGGCAGCCTTTCTCTAACTCCAATTGCAATTCATCTACTCTAGATGATACTTCATTGTGAGCGTCCTTCAAATTTGTCAACACATTTTCCAACGATGTTTTGTGAAATTCCAACAGGAACTTATAGAATTCTAAAACAGAAAATCGATCACAGCATAACTATCAATTACAGAATGACAACTACGGATTTTCATAATCCAATAGTTAATGAACTCATCCAATGCATATCATATACACATAGCTACCACATTTTATAAGGCATTGGTTATTGATTGAACTTACTTATTGATTTGATCTGAGAGGTGATATTACATCTACTTTATTATATACACTGGACGTGATAGAATGAAGTCAGAAATCGAAATAATATTTGTTCCACAATTAAGTTAAATACACAATAAAAAATATTTCTCTCTTGAGAATGGTTTTCTAGAATCACAATCTTCCTGGAATCAGTAAGTAGTCATATTTATCTGATTGATATCCTGATTTTCTCATTTAATATGAAATGAAGAAACAGGTAAAAATTTCACTCATTAAAAGCTTACCTTCACTTGTATTGATAAGTTTTTCTTTCAATGAAAGGGCCATTTCAAGTTCACTGGAACCGGAAACCTCCAAACCAACCACTTCTGAATCGGCAGAATACTTGGGAAGTTTAGTTTCCAATTCCAAAAGTCTCCTATTCACGTTTGAAATATATTCACTATACTTGGAGTTCCAAGCTTCTGAGAGATTCTGAAATAGGTGGTAACGAGAAATTTAAAAAATGTATATTTTTGGTTTAGCAAGAATGTTAAAAATTGTATAATTTTTGTTGAAAATTGTTGTGAACAAGTGAATTATTATGATAACTTTTATCAAATACCATCAAACAAGATCTCATCACAAACAAATTTCACGATTAAATTAATAATACCGATGACGATATAAAATGTCATTTGGAAACAAGTCAAAATATATAAAACAAGGACCTGGGAAGTATAGCCATAGCACAAAATGAAATAAAATATAGAATAGTTAAGAGTAACTGGTGAATACAGTCTTATACAGTGGATGACGAGGAAAGAATCAAAATTTAAATAACAATATTTAGGAAAATATTATGATTATTGATGTGAAGAATATTGAAGATCACGTGTTTTTTATCGCAGTACTGATTAAATCAAATTAAGATAACGTTTAATAAATTATTCCGGCACAAATTGTTTTCTTGCGGTAGGCCTAATAATACGATTTAAAATATTTTAGATCAATTTATTGTGAAGATGATAAAATAAAAAATATAGGCTCTTAATCTGTGAGAGATAATATTACAAGATAATAAGTAGTAGATAACAAGAAGAACTGTCATAATAAGACATATATTGAACCACAAAACACTCACGCAGTAAAATTTTAAAGAAATAGCAATAAAAGAATGAGATTTACCTCCAATTTTTTCTTGTACTCCCAGTTAACTAGCCTCAAAAGTCTGTTCAAAAGGACTGAACTTCGAGACCCAACCGTAGCTTCATCTGCTTCATACCCAATAATCCATTGCAACGTGTTCAAATCGTTTTTGAAATCTTTCTTCATATTCTGAAACAAAAACAATATAATTAAGACAAATTTCAAGTAAATAGTTCAGTTATCATTTTAAAATATATATATATTAAAAAAATATATAATAGACTAACTTAAATTGCACAAAGTGAAAAAGAATAAACCAAATAAACTCACCTTAATTTTTGTCTTATATTCTTCTTTCAACTGTTCCTCTACCTTACATTTCAATACCGTCTTTTCCCTCTCACACTCCTCCGTTAGAAGTGTTTTGATTTCTTCCAAGTTTGAGTTATGTTCTTTCTGAAATACAAATACAATAAACATTCAAATTTTGCAAATGCTTAAATTTTAGACAAACTAGGTTACACTTACCAGTATTATTTTCTATTTAATGTTTTCTATGCAAATATTAAAATTATATTCATGGAGTGATATTGTGGAATAAGAAGTTAAACAAATCGATAATTGAAACCTCATCACATGGAGCCAATAATTATTACTTTAGAAATTAAAAATCAAATAATCATAATTTAGTGAAAAAACACACGTTGCAATAGATAGCCTACAATACAAGACCATAGTTCACAGGAATACCCCTACAAGACTATTCGTCCGAGTGTAAGTGTCACAGAATGTAGCCAATAAAGGTTTTAATAAAGATCCAAATCCAATTAAAAGTGAAGGTCCATCAAGAATGTCTATATTTATGCTAAACTGTCCTATTTTATTCACGAATGTCTTCATTTGAAAACTCATATCGCATGATAATATTTATTAATGATATTATAAATAAAAAATAATGAAAAACGACATGAGCGCAAACCTTGAGAGACTGATTCAAGCAAGTATTGTTGGCTTTCAAATAAGATTGAAAAGCTGACTTTAGCGATTCAAAGCAGTCTTTCCTTTCTTCGTTAAGTTGTTTCTCAATAACAGCCAAGTTTTCTTCAAATTCCTCCTGTTATCAACAGAAATATCAATTTTCAGTGAGAGTGAGTGATTAAATTCTATAATTGAACTTATAAAAAGTGTTAAATTAGAAGAATAACACTGAAAGTCTGGGAAATTATAAAATCATCATAAACATCTATACTTGCCAATTTTAAATTTATATTTACTTGGTTAAATTTAACCATGGAGAATATTTCTTTAAATAGTGTTCCAGTAATCAAATACGGTAATATAGTTTTGAGAAAATTCAAACATTTAAATGCTATAAATACAAACAATTCAATCTACACGTCACACTATGTTTACGAATTGAAAAGTAGCTATTAACAACTAAATTGTTATAGGAGATGTAAAACATATTAGTTATCCAATGAAAACAGTACGATTTTTTGTTTTCATTAATATTGATAACTGTGCATTTTATTTAAATTCCAAAACTTAATAAAAAAAGAAGACGAATTTGAACATACCTTCTTTCTATCCAGGGTCTTCAAATCTTCATTGCTTGAAGAATTAAAAATGTTTTCCAAATATTTACTCTTCATTTCATGCAGATGCGACGTTTTCTCTTTCAGCTCCTGTTGTAAGGCCTCTAACTAATAACATAAGTTACAAAATTTGTATGGTTGATTTGATTCAATAAAAATATTTTCAGAACAACAAAAATTGTTACCAATGCATGCATCAATTATAATATTATTGTTTTACTCTCCAACTTTACTTAACAAAAAGCTCTTGATGTATATTCTTATACTTTGATTCCATTGAATAGAAGAGGCTATCCTATTTTTGCTATGATTGAAAGTGATCACTTCTTGTTATTGTTTATTGCTTTTATTTTTGCCCTTATTGCATTATGACAAATACTCATTCATTCATTCAAGTACTATCAACAGCTTCACCCCAAAGATAAAATTTATTAAAAATATTTCTAGTCTAATAAATAGTTCATCCAGTTGGATCACTTGAAATGGAAATTTTGGGAACATAATAGTTTTTAAGACATGCACAAAATTGATAATTAGTCTTATATTTGTATTAAAATTCAAGCATAAAGTTTGTTCAAGCCAATTGAATTCAGAGGCAAAAACTTCAGTTGATCTCCGACGCTTTTGTACAGTCGGCTGTACATATTTTGGTTAAAATTTACGAAATAAACTTTTTGATAATCGCTTTTAAATGGGGAAGTTAACATCATGGAATAAAGGATCACCGTAATCTAAAATACTGTAATTGTTTTATTTTCACTAGTCGTGTTGTAATAAAAATATTTTCAAGGGAACTGTGGTTCTTTATTCCATTTATTAAACCATGATGATTAAATTCCCTAATATAAGAAGAACCTAATCTAGAAATCATCAATACATGCTAACAATATAAATATGAGTAAATCCGACCACCAAGCAAGTGCATGAGAAATCTAATTATAACAAAATTTCTATAAAACTAATAAATTAAAATAAAAACAAAGCAATAATAAAACATTAGTTTCATGCATTTTATTCGTTTCAGTTTGGTACATCTGGAAATTTCTTTCTGATTTTAACAAAAATCATTAAATGTTAATCCAAGTACGGAATTTTGAAGATGATTTCTTTAATTTTGTCAATTTTCAATGATTTTTTGGTCATCAACCTAGTTGGAATTGGAAAAAAGGCTGACATTCATCTTCACGAAGGCCTTGAAGCCCTGTTCAATATCCATTGCTTTAGCTAGCGGATCTTCAATAGAAAAACCCTGATTTCGATTTGGCAAAGGAAGTGCATGCATCAACGCAAAGGAACCTCATCATAATAATATTTCAATATTTATTGACCTGAGTTTGGAATTTTTCCTCAATGGTTCGAATTCTCTGTTCAGCTTTGTCATTGGTCTCTTCAATTTGGTTGAGATAAACAGTTTTGAGCTTCGAGATTGCCATTTCGTGAATTTTCTCCATTTCCTTCTGGTACTGTTTACTTATGTCGATTCTTGAGTCAGATTTGCAAGCTAGTCCATAAGAGGTGGCAATATTATCTATCTGGAAAGGTATGATGAAATTAATAAAAGACTAACATTATGTTCAAACCGAGAACACAGCAAATTGTTAACTAAAATGGAACTGCTTGGGTTGGTATGCATTATCTTGGTTCAATTCGCAACTGAATTAAATTCATTAATTTAAGTTTTTAATTATAGAAAGTCTGTCTATAAGTTCAAAAATGATTTGGGGAAAAATGTGATTTAATACTAATTTATCGGTGATGTCTACAAATTGAACAAACAGTAATAATTCAATATTTCCATTTGACAAAAAATTATGAATACTGGTGAAAAGTGTATTGGACGGTAAGAACGCTGAATACGTTGCTCTATTATGAAAGAGTAATAATAGTCCATATTTCTCTGGACAGCTAAAATAGTTCTCTAGTTATTGTAACTTTAAATATGAGTCTTCAGATCCTATTTGACCAAAAAAGTTAAATAATGTTTATGGTGAAATATGTTTGCTGCTTATGAGATCAATTTAATTTTCAAGAATCTAGTTTTTATCTTGAAAAAGAGTTTAATTGTTGCATAGTTGAATAAGTATACCATATAAATGTGGATAAAATAGTATATTTACATTAGTATAATATAATTCTAGAATAGTAGAGGAAAATTGAGAATTTTTTCAAATTCTTAATTATCTTAATCACCTGCAAAGCTTTTAGTCCTAGTTCAGCTTGACGAATTTTTAGATCTTTATCGAACAGCTCTTTTTCGGAATGTATTTTGAAATTCTTCATCTCCTCCTGCATTTCCAGCAATTCGTTTTGAAGATCGTGGACTTGCTTTAGCAGTTCTTGTTTCTCTGAATTGAGAACCTATGGAAGATATAAAATGGGTCAATTCATGGATTTTTAAACAAAATAATGTAGTTATGATTTCTAACTTTAGTATAGGTATAGTCTGTCCAAGCAAAGAAGACTCTAAAAGAAAAATTACTCTAGCTCGGTCAATATTGGTTTGAAAATTATAAATTTGGTCTCAAATTGTAGAACAGAATGTTTTCTGCAATTTGAGACTAAATTTATAATTTTTAAACCAATATTGACTGAGCTGGAGTCATTTTCCCATCTTGCCAGAATGTCTTCTTCTCTTGGACAGACTATACAACAGTTTTTATCGGTATTTCATTATTAAATATAAAATATAAGTAAATTTTAGTTCGCCAACTCCCCAATATTGTAATAGTAAATCTAGAGATTAGATTAGATTGCTTTATTTAAATAGATGACGAAATTCAGCTTAGATTCTATATTGAAATATAAATGAGTGAAACAAATTTTTCAATCAATTTCACACATAAGAAACTTCTAGTAAAATATTAAAAACCGGTGATGTAATGAATGCAAAATTTATACAAATTCAAGGTTCTGCAAAATGGACTAGGTGTGTAAGTTATAGCCTATAAGTGAAAAGGCGAAGTTTAGACACATATATCCAAGAGAGAGACAAACAGAAAAAGACTTTCTTCAAACAAAAATTTTTGTTCCGTATAATTTTACACCTAACCTTTTGTTTTGATTGGGAATTGATTTTAGCGACTGATAACCTTTGTTGAAATTAGAATCCTGAATTTATTTTTAAATAAATAAAACGGATATCACCAATATGGAATTCAGCAAGTTTAATTCGTATGTCGTATTTATAAAAACGTTTTCATCTTATTCTAATAAGCCAATACACAACACGTTTCGAAAACGTTCGCGACGTCGCGAATACTCACCTTTCCAGCCTCAGCTGATCGCTTCGGCTGTAGAGTTCCGTATTCTTGACGTCGCAAAACGACGTTTTCAAAACTAGTGGTGTTCGAATTATTATTTGAAGAAAACTTCTATACAATGAATTGGTAGAATGAACCAATAAATCTAAAATGGAAAATTATCACATTTTAATATCACATTGAAACTTAGAATATATTTTACATTAAATAGCCTACTAATTAATGTTAGCAGACGAGAAATAGCATAGAATCTTACCGAACAAGCTTCCTTGTATTGCTTTTCTAAACTATCAAACTGTGTTATCAACTGATCGAAATTCGACTCTTTCAAGCTGTTCGACTTCAAGTTGAAATTACCAAAGTTCACCTCGAGTTGTTCATACATATCTCTCAATTCACTTTTCATTATTTCCAATTCATTTCTATCACAATTACTATCCTGAAAAAAAAACAAGAGCAAGCAAATAATATTAATTAATAACTCCTATAACATTATTGCTGTTGATAGCTGAGTAATTTACTTGATATAAAATTTTTCTAATTAATAAATCATAAACAGATTTTGTGAATTTTTTCTCAAAACAAGCGTTCATGAACATTTTCAGTTGCCAGACAATGAATGATTTTACAAAGGAGAGTATGAGTTCAAGCATAGCTTCCTTTAATAAAGAAACATGACCTTTATTAAAAGTGGAAACTATGTAGATTAGGAAAAAGGTTACATTTAAGAGCATTGAAATCATTTTTCAATCAGCTGTTTTAACGAAAGTGTTTCTTGTGTGCGTTCTCACATTTGACTTGCTAAAAATTATAACTATTTTAATAAATAAATGTCTATTTTCAATCTTTCCTACTAATCTCCATCATAAACACAAAAGGATTTCTATAAGTTTCATGAAAAATATGCTTGAAAGTGAGAAAAACTATGTCAACATGTACGATTCTCAATGTGGGTAGAATTTACCTACGGTGCGACGTTGCCGTATTATTAGGGCAGGGCCTTCTATTAAAGGAAGCTCTATGGTTCAAGTGATGGATGACGAACAGAATATTAAGAAGAATGATTCAAAAGCGTTTCACTCACCAAAAACTTGTGCAAGAATTGCTCAAACATCTTCATCTTCTGTTTCAGGAATTCTTTCTCCTGCTCCAAGCTAATCAACGATGAAATAACCAACTCAACATTGTCATTGTCACACCAATCACCGGAGCTCAACGATCTAGATCGCAACAGTTGTTTTTTGCAACTTGAAGCAGTTGCTTGGCTTTCTTGGTCCATCGAAATATTATTAATCTGTAAACTGATTTCAGCCTTCCTCTCAGACTCATTTAGCAGCTGGTCATACTTCACTTGCAACGAAACAAGCTTCTGTTCCAACAATCTCTTCTCCAAACCAATGTCCATCCTATTCTGTTTAAGCAAAGTGAGTTTTTCTTCACTTGCCAATAGATCATTCATTAATACATCAATGTTTATCTGCATGTTGTGTTTCGATTCTCTCAATCGATCCAATTCATTTTCGAGTTGATTGATACTTTCCTGTTTCACAGACAACTCTTCTTTTAAGCTTAAGGCCTCCTCGGCCTTCTTACTAAATTCCAGAATTAAATTTTCCAACGTTTCACAACCTATATCATCATCATTAGCCGAGTCCAGTGTGAATTTAATCTTCATTTCATTGCATTTCCTTTCCAATGCACTGTTTTCTTCCTCCAGTTGAACAATCCTTCTCTGTAAAGTATCTTGAGTATCTAGTAATTGTTTATTTTTAGCTGAAAGCTGTTCGATCATTTTTTCAAACTTGAATAGATTCTTCTTTTCACATTCCAACAAATGCAATCGTTTCTCCAAGCTTTGCGTTTTCTCTTGGAACGATAGTAATTCATTTTTGAGTACGTTAGAAATATAATCGTTCTCTTTTGTTTCACAAGTCATTTCATCAACTTTTCTTCTCAATTTTTCATTTTCTTCTTCTAATACATTGAAATGACTGATCTGTTCAACAATCATGTCAATTACCCTGACATTACTGTTTGATTTGGATTTATTGAGTTTGGCTGCAGCGGTGGCTGCCAAAACGTTGGGAGTGGACGATGGAACATTTCTAAACAGTCTTTTCATTTGGAATGATTGTGCTTTTTTACCTGAATCATCAGAGTTGAAATCGAAGAGGTCCGAAATATTCTCTAATTCAGCTCTCCTATTGGATAGTTCATCACTCATTGCCTCCATTTTTGATTTCAGGTGTTCTTTTTCAGATTTTAGGTGTTCTTTTTCAGATTTCATGTTTTCCTTTTCAGATTCCAACTGTTCCACCTTCTCTGATAGCTCTTTATTAGAATCATTCAAACTTTCTAATTCATCGATTTTCTCTTTTGTGAAGTTTTTCAACTCTTCATACTTGGCTTCTAAAGATTTACAGTGTTCATTCAAGTCATTATTTGTTTTCATGATGCATTCAATCTGATAGTCCTTTTGATCAAGTTCCAATCTTTTGCCTTCCATTTCCTTTTTTATTTCAGAAGCTAAAGCCTCTCTGAGACGAATCTTATCAGCACTACCAATTGAGTGAGGCTCAATACTAATGTTGCACTTTGATTTGCTCACACTATGTCCATCAACACTTTCACCGCTGTGATCGGACTGTAGATTAAAGTTTTGGTTCACTGGAGATGAGAATTTAAAATGAGAAAAATCTAGATTTCTATTATCAAGAGCATGAGCTTCCATCCTGCTTGGTTTCAATAATGATTTGAACTCGTCTTTCAACTGAATATGATTCGATAATTCTATCATGAGGCGTTCTTCAAAAGATGCCATACTCCCTAGTTCCTCTTTCAGTTTCAAGATCTGGTTTTTATAACTAGTCACATCATCTTCATGACATTTTTCCGATTGTGTTAGTTCCTGTTTGATTCTATTCACCTCCATCTCAGAAGATTGGTATTTTTGACTCATTTCACGAATGTGATCTTTGCAAAATTTGTGTTCATGAAGTATTTCTCTCACCTTTTCTATAGGGCACTTTGCATATTCTAGAAGATTATTCATCTCCGTCTGATAATGATTCGCCTTTCCCTTATAAAAATCTATTTTCTCGTTAAGACAATTAATCTCAGCTTTATGTTTTGCCTCCAGCTGCTTCCGATCATATTCAAAGTGTGTACTGTTATTTTGAGTTTCCCTTTTATATGATTCAACAATGGACTCATATTTAAGAATTTCTTTCAGATACAAGTCGATTTCGGTATTCTTTTTCGCAAGCTCCTCATTGATTTCTTTCAGGGCGTCGTTTCTCTTATCAAGTTCAGCCTTACACTTGAAATAAGTTTTTTCTAAATCATCGTAGGTTTTGAGAAATTCTGAGACGTTTTCATGGTGTTTTCTATTCTCAGCACTATGCTGTTTCTTGAGTGTCTCTTCCTTTCCCATATGACGTTCGATTTCATTCTCAAACTTTTCAATTTGCTGATGATATTCGTTCTTTATGGAATCGATCTCTTTGAGCAACGAATCAACTTGCTCTTTATAGCCACTCGCATGAGCTTCATGAGCTTTCCTGGATGCTATCAATTCCAATTCATGCTCGTGGTCACTTAGCTCATACTCTTTTATGTCGTTTTGTAACGTTTCAATTTGCTTTTTGTAACAAGCCACTTCGTTTTCATGCGAGTCTACATATTTCATGATTGTGTCGTCAAGCCATAATTTCAATGAGTTATCGCTATTCCCATGTTGATCCCTGAAAAATATAATAATTACCATGAATAAAATTATTTAGCTCAACACATTTTTTTAATTTAAAAAAATTAAACACTGGTAATTTGATTTTTTAGTAAGAAACTCATAACAAATATATGCTACACAATATTGTTGTGAATGCAATATCTTTGTCAGTGACCCTGGTGGAGTTAGGCCCGCCCTAGATGGCAGGAATACATTGTTAAATACAAAATTTTAATGCTCATTGCATACTTGTGGTTCGGATAGGTACTCTTGACTCTTGAAATGAGAAAGTTATCATACTTTGTTGAAGGCGGAGCTAGCTGAGAAATTCCAGTCTGAGCACGCGCAGAATAAAATACTATATAACATTTTTCCGAGATTAAAAATGAATAACTAGTAAAATTATCCACTTTACAAAACCTCTACCTCCGTAAAAATTAAATATATCCTATAATGAGTCAAGAATTTCATAATATCATCTATTTAAGGAAAAACAACGAAGTGAGTTTAACAGCCCATAATTTAATAAACTATGTGAACCTATATCATTTAAATAACTATTATAGTCTGTCCAAGCACGCAAGCAGAGAAGACCAGGCACTGGGAAAACGACTCCAGCTTGCTCAATATTTGTTCAAGAATTATGAATGTGGTCTTAATAGTAGATCAAATTGTTTCCTACAATTTGAGATCAAATTGATAATTTTTGAACCAATACTGACCCAAACTGAAGTCATTTTCCCATCTTGCCAGAGGGTCTTCTTTGCTTGGACAGACTATAATATTAATAACTACTAAATATTAAATAAATAATCATTAATAAGGAATTTATTTATTTATTCAATAATAAAATTATTCATATTAAATAAAAAAGCTACTAGAGCATTTAAATAACGATAATATTAGACTAACCATGTTATGATTTTATGGCCGTTCTCATTTGTTCAACGGATTCAAACATTCATGCAGTTTCACTTTGATTGTGACTTTATTTTACAATATACTAGAAAGTTTAATGTTTTACAAATTACTTCCCGCAAATGAGAAGTAATGAACCAAATCTGAAAGGAATCACTGAAACAAACTCGTTTCTAGACAAAGTTTATTTCTGACATATATTTTGTAACATTCTTCTTATACAGTAGTTGAAGTTAATTTTGCATAAACTCACTTGGGAAAGTCACTTATGCTTGAGAATAGCCTGCGAAAGTTCTCCTCCATTTTATTCCTTGTTTTATGTAGAGCATCTCGAGTCTCATGGAGCTCTACTTCCTTTTTACGCAACACACTGGTCAATTTTTCAATTTTTGAGTTAAGGTTTTTTATCTGAAAATAGAAAATTATGAAAGTTACATTTCTCAATGTATAGCCTACATTATAAAATAGAAAAGAGGCGTTTAATAGTTAACGAAAGGCCGAAAAGCAATATCTTTATTCTGAGGGATAGAATCCTCTTAATTCAGACAACATATTCCTAATCCAAGAGTAAAGAATACAGTATATTTTGGAAGTAATGTAAACCTAATAGATTCATCACAAAGACACATCCCATCTATGTTACTATTTTCCTTATTTGTGAAAAATGCTTCTCTAATTGATTCTATATAGGTGAGAACAAAAATAAATTGACGTGACACTGAAATCAAGATCATGAAAATTATCATGACCATGACATTATCTCCTGTTTCACAAGCCTATTCTCCGAATCGGAAAGTTGAAGCATAAAGTGGGGCCCTTTAAAAGTGTTTGGCCTACACTGTCAAATGTGATAGTTGTTAGTTTGAAATATAATTATTCAGCTTTTTACTCTAACATTTATAAACTATGCACATCACAGGGTTCCAGTTGCCAATTTAAGGCTTTAGCCGAGAAAATGCAGAATTTTCATTTTAGTTTTAGTTTATAAAAAAGCTTACCTCAACGCAGGATTTGCTATGCTGCCTATTATAGTCTTCTTTATTTTTAGCAATAATATCTGATTTTTTGGAAAGTTCAAGATTAAGTTCTCTGATGATGCGGTCCTTGTCTTTCAACTGTGATTCCATTTCAGATAACTGGAAAACAAATTTAAACGAACATTGATAATTTATAATAACTTCTAAGAAAGTTGAAGCATTAAGTGGTGCCCTTGAAAAAGTGTTTGACCCACGCTGTCAAATGTGATAGTTGTTAGTTTGAAATATGATTATTCAGTTTGTATAAGTTACTACATAAATTATATTTCAACTGTGATTATATATTACTCCACCGTCAATACTGAATACAATCAAGACAATGGGATTATCGTTCAAATCAACAACTAATAAATATCATTAGAAAAATTTAAAGGAAATAAAGATATATCAAAGGATGGATAAAAAATTTAAGCATTCTCAAGTACCCACCTTCATTTGGTTTAGATCGGGAGCATCCGATTGATCATTAATCTGATTGAGCAAGTGAGAATTAATTTCCGAATCCCATCCATTATTCTTCAGTAATTGGATAACGTTTTGCAGCTGGAAAATAATAGAAAGTCTTGAAAAATTATTTATAAATGGAGCAATTGAATTAATTTAATAGATGATGATGGTGGAGTTGATCTCAACTGCCTAAATAAATTAGTCGTCAGCTCTCATCATCATCATCATCCCTCATCACCCACGCACAGGCCTAAGAGCCCATGTGGGCATAACTGTCAGAAAAAACTGATATAAGTTATACAGTTCACAGTAATTAATCGTGGTTATCAGACCTCATGTTTACAACAATAATAACAATATTATATTACTCAATAATAAAATTCTATGAATAAAATCGGAATGTTGTGAACGTCCTTTCCAATTGTCTTGAATTCATATTTTTTCATGCAAATGTCTTTGAGAATAATAATAAGTTGAACTGATCACAAATTGAATGTGTAGTCTTTATTGCAAATTTATGTATCTCAATGGCTCAACAGCCCATGAAAGGCATAGGCCTACCAGCTGGTTACCAGTTTCATATTCACTCCACTATGCTCTTCAACTAGGATAGAGGTAACGTGTGGATAGCACGTTAACCCTCAACCATAATCTAGCTTCCGTAACCAATTTAAATTCAAATACAGTTATTTTATTTTGAAGGATGCTTACCTTGGATGAGTGAACAGGGCTGAACTCTTGATTATGCATCATTTGGAGTGAACTATTAATTGGACCAACCGAAGCATCAATAGACGTTTCACCTTCACCAATCTCTTTTAGAATCACATTTATTACTGAGTCTCTCACTGTAAATAAAAACATTCTTCATAGAAACACATTTAATATGCACTAATTGCATTTCTCAGAATATTGATGCGATGTATTCCCTACAAAAAAAACATCTTCCTCGTAACACAACAGTAGAAAGTAGATAACCTCATCTATGTTCGAACATATGTTCAAACAAACATATGAACAAATGTTCGAACATTTTTTGTTACCTCATTAATATAATTTTCTCAAAAATGAGCTCTCACATCTTACAATATTATCAACTGATGAGTTTCTGTAATCGATATGCACATTTATTATTGTTAAATATAAAATAATAGGCTAATTCGAAGTGAAACATACACATTTTGAGAAAAATGTAAGTTTTTAAACTAATACCCAAGATAGAAAGGAAAAATTGCCAAAGAAAGATTAAACTTCCTGATACATGACGCATTTTAGGATTTTGCGATAGTAGTTATTTACATGTTAGTTTCCAGCTTATGAGCGAACATACCTTTCAAACCATCTTCCAATGATTTTATGCGTTCTCTTAGAATCTGACATGGTCCTAATGGTTCGTCATATTTGGGAGATTTCGTTTTTGACGGCAAGGCACTTCGTTTTTGCTGAGCTGCAATTCCCTCAGCCTACAAAAAAAAAATAAATAAGTGGACTTAATTGATGATTATGTGCTTACAGTAGCATAGCCTACCATACAAAAAATTTATTCAAATCTACATTTATAATCACAATCTGGGAAAATATTCTACATTTCATGCCAAATTTCAAAATTATTAATACATGAGATACTCGATTTGAACCTACCACCAGGAGATCACTTCCATCAAACCCAGTACTAGCTTCATGGTGTGAGGAAGATAGGAATCCAACATCTTTATTGGCGTTCGAATGCACGGATTCTGCCTTGTATCTGGCATTCTCATTTCGCTTCAACTGTAAATCATAGACAATGACTTGAATTTAGAACAATTAAAAATAACACAGAACTGAACTGTAAAATGACAACATTATAATGAGCATGTTTCAAACTCAATCGACGACCATATTATTACCACATGATGTCTTTTAGTCATTAAATTTATTTTCAAGTGTAGCCTATGAAGGTGATTGAAAAAATAGTGCTCACTTTCCACATCTTTATATTTAATTTTATAAATGTTTTCCTAATAGTGATGCACTCATGAGCTCTTGGGCTTGTACGTGGGTAATGCGAGGGCTGATGATCCATGTTTTAGTGCTGTCCTCAAATAATTTAGCCCTGGTCAAAAATTGAACTGAATAGAAATAGAATATGCATTATGCACAGCAATTTATATTCACTGGGATTGGTCACAGACATGCAGTCTAGGTAATTAATTTATCAGTGAGAAAAGGTGAAAGTTTTACTCCCTGTTGTAACTCACAGTGAGTAAAACTTTCAACTTTTTTCACTGATGAATTAATTAGACTGCATGTCAGTGACCAATCCCAGTGAATGTTACACTCAGCAGCTCGTCATGGATCAAGAAATCATCCACAGCAATTTATAATTTATGAACTGGCTTCCGATCTGAACTAAAATTGAACTCGGGTCCACTTGGTTATCTGACCGACGTGTTATCACTCACTCCAACGAGCTACCCAATTCAAAGCGGCGCTCAGATTCAGTTCAGGGACTCGATTCAGTCCATAGATGCGGTCACAACAAGTGACAATTGTCCACCCATCACCCACACACAAGTCTAGATACAATATGCATTTCGATTGCTTATGTGATTGCTATATGATTTCGATCATTTCGACTGCTGGCAGCATTAAACGGTAGCCATCTTGAAGGAGGGTCTTCTTTGCTTAGACGGACTATAGTTAAATTTTATCCATAGGGTAGCCGCACTCTGGGCTACTAGGCACCAGTCTATTCTGCTTCTGAAGCGGCTTGAATGACGCACATAAAGCGGCGCATCTTGCCACTTATTAACATGAAATTAGCGGCAAAGATTGATTTACTCAATCGATTTCCATTGGTTCAGGCGGTGACTTAGTAAACGAGGCAGTGTGCGGTGTAGAATAGCCTTATGTGCGGCTGTCCTTATTAACAGTAGTATTTTCACTTAATGAAGAGTTTTAGGGAGGTTTGTCTTTACCATGTTCCACAAAGATTGCTCTCTTGAAACTTAGACATCTTATAAAATGGCAAAAAGAAAGCCTCGAATTGATGAACTAAAATTTACAAACCAAACAAGGAACAAATGCCTTAGCCTTTTTTCAAATGTAGTAGGCCTAAGTTATGTTTATTAGTAATTGTCATGTTATTCTGATTGTCGAATAACAATTTGTAAACAATATAAAAACTTATCTCGAGCAAAAGATAGTTTATTTAATCTTCTCAATCTGATTTTGATAAATGGTAATTTCAGCAAAAAATTTTTCTAAAATCATAGATAAGTTAACCTAATTCTAAAACATACCTTGTTGGAAAAAGAATCTGGGGCGCTTTGCTTGTCTTCCATTCTATCAACAATGATTCTTTCCCATTGAAATTTATGTAATGAAATTATTATATTTATAAATTTGATAAATAAAAACACACAGCACTAATAAAGACCTAAATTCACAACAGATTTTAAGCATTTCAACACTTCAAGCTCGGTTTTGGGAAGGTAACTGGGTCTTTTATGACTGCCCAATAAAAAACTATCATTATTACAGTATTCTAAACACAATGTACTACAACTATACGACCAAAGAAATCGAAAATAAACTCTTGTGTGTATTTATTTTTGGCTCTTCCCCGCTTCACATCTTCTTCTTACTTGCGTTGTTTATTTGCTTGAACTCGAACGCACCAAGCACCAACTGTCATGTTGTCATGCATGTGAAATAAAAACTTTTGACCCAAGTTCTGTGAACTGGTACACCTGCTCCTACTTTGAAAGGAAACTTTCTCTCAACTTGAAACATTTTGAAACTTTGAAAGGTATTTTTTGGACTTTCTAGTGATTTTTAAATAAATAAGAGTAATTTATAACTCTCCAACAAAAATTTACTCTTAGAAGGCAAATAATATTGAACAATCCGTAAAGTTCCCTCCAACATTTTAGATTAAAATAGGTAAATATTTAATGTTGGTAACAGTGTATGTAACGGTAATTCGCGCGCTTTTAAATATCTGAACTTGAAACTTGAACATCATTTTCTATATTTATTTGCTTCATTTTTATCAAGAAAATTAATCTCTGGCTTTTTTATCATTAGCTGCAGCCTGAAGGCCTATGAATTTGTACCTGGAAACGAATTTAACAAATACCGTACAGTTAGTATTTGTTAATCTACTAAAGATAGTGTAGTTAGATCTACGGTAAATAAAATGATTAAATTATTTATTGTTTTTTTTTTTAGTAGGCCTACTTCGTTCTAATTCTCTAATAAATATTGAAGCATGCTATTATCCAGCAGATCCATAGTTTTGATACTTTCATGAATAAATAATAATTAATAGGTAAGTTATCAATGAGAAAAACGTCTTTTGTCATTTTATTGGCAAGCTGAAACGTAAATAATTGGACAAATTTTCTATAGGTATAGGCTATAAAACTTACCCCTCTACTCCAAGAAATTCATCTTTGCGGGTTGAGAATATTTGGCCAATGTACACAATTGAAATAATTTTCTGTTGCTTACATAGTGTGAAGCATGGGCGGATTTAGGGGGGGGCATGGGGGGGCAGTGCCCCCCCAGATCGTTCCAGAAAAAAAAGAAAGAAAAAAAGAGAGAAAAAAGAAAGGGGGAAAAAAGAAAAAAAGAAAGAAAAAAAGAGAGAAAAAAAAGGGAAGAAAAGAAAAAAAGAGAAAATATATTTATATAAAAAAATATGTCTCAAAACTGCTAACATCAAAAACCCTAATCAACTTGGGTAGCAGTATTTGGCTAAGATTCGACCGTTCCAGTGTCTGGTCCACTAGATCGGGGGCAGTGGCACAGTGCCCCCCCAGATTGTCCCAGAAAAAAATGAAGAAATAAAATCAAATGAAGGAAAAAAATTATATAAGAAAAACTACATCTTAAAACTGCTGCTAACATAAAAAACCCCAATTAACTCGGGGTAGCAGTATTTCACTAAGATCCGACCGTTTCAGTGTCTAGTGGACCAATTTTTTTCAAATTTCTATCTAAAAGTTATTTATTTTATACTAGCTGGCAGGCTCGCTTCACTCGCCTTCTCCACCTAGCCTCCTCCGCCTTCTCTGATGTTTACCAAATTTCAATATTTACTGTTAATCGGTTCTCTAAAAATCTGAGTAAAACTCCGAAAAATAGTAAAAAGCTGATATTGAGCATAACCTTGGGAAGTATATCGGACATAGTTTGAAAATTTATTTAATATCTCCTAAATTAGTTCATCTATAATCTTGCTGAACCATTGAATTTACAGTAAGGATTGGTCATATGAACGCGGAAGATATGCAACCCGCAATACATCTACAATTTCGAAAAACCTGATTACTGGCGTAATCTTGAACGGATTTCAAAAATATTTCAACACAAAATTTCTAGACCTTGGACGAACCTCTCCACAACATTTCAACATTTTCTGCCGATTGGTTCTCGAAAACTTTGAGAAAACACAGAGAAACTATAGAAAAATGCAAATATTGGGCGTATCCTTGGAAAGTTTTAAAAATCTGTTCTTAGCGCGCGTCTAAACGTTCAACTGAACATGCCTGCCAAATTTGAACGCATTTGATACAGTGGATTTTTAGTTCTGGTGATGAATGAATCAGTCAGTCAGTGCCATTTCGCTTTTATAGATAATTTATAGATATTTGAATTTTTGCGCTTGTAACCATCAAGTTAGTACACCTTATTTGTCCAATGGCGCGCTGCCATTTCTTGGCTCATGGTATTGAAATTCAAGCTCAACCTTTCAATGCCATTAAATTGCAATTTAATGCAATGATTTGTTTGATTTCTCTCAATTCAACTAACTTTATTCAAGCTTCTTAATATTACCATATTTGTGAATTACAACAATTTTAGGAAAAAATTAAAACTATCACTAATATATAAGAAATGTGGACTATATTTTAATAAAAATTGTGTAAGAAATTCCAATGTATATGTTTGTTTTTCGTTTGTATAATTTTAACAATATTATGCTAAAATATGAAATTATATGTTCACAATGCAAATAAGAAATTTCTTGCAACAATTGAATTAAGTCATTGAAATGTATAATGCTATTTCCATTTTTTTTTGTTCAATTCTTAAATTAGCTTTCAAGATATCAATGAATTTCCAAGTTTATTCAACCTGTCAACATTGTTTTTATTTATTTTGGACATCAAGGATGTGCTTGAAACTGCATATATTGTGCAGAAAATTCCAAAAAAGTAGGTAATTATTTTCTATTTTGAATTACAAGGATGCGTTTGAGACGGCGTATAAGGTAATTGAAGTTATAAAAAATCCGATGATGTATTGGCTTTCCAATGATGTATGGGAAAAGTTTATGAAATATAATATATTTTTTACAATAAATTGAAAAAGTTGATTTATTAACAGCCGTAGTATTCATTTTGGACGTCAGGGATCTGTTCAAAACTGCGTTTTTCCAACTAAAAATTCCAAAATTTTCGGGGCCCCCCGGACCCCCCTCCTCATGGGGGGTATTCCATACCCCCCAGACCCCCCGGGTGCCCCCCAAGCAATATCTTCTAACTCCGCCCATGATAGACTGTCACTGTAGAACTTTAGATTATTATATTTCGACTTTACGTTTAAAATTTGATTATATATTTTAAAATGTTGCGCCATATATGGTGATAATAAAAATGATTTTTAAATTTTGAAACGGTTCGTTTTCAATCGCCCAAGATAATCTTTCAACTCTTGAGACGGAAACGGAATATGAAAATAATGTAGGTACATAGTTCAAAGATCTCAATCTAGGTATGAAAACGAAAATGCTTGACTCATTGAAAACGGAAAACATTGAATCACATATTCACATTATTCAATTAATGTGATTACCGATTGTCCGTTTGCTGTTACTACAATACATTACAATATATGCTTATTAGTTAATAAATCTCAAAGGCACCGTATTTATAGGCACTAGTTAATAAATTTCAGGCACCGTATTTTCAGAAATATACGGTAGTACATAGCGTATTAGGCCACGGTAACTGAATAGTTATCCTTTCATAG
Source organism: Sogatella furcifera (assembly GCA_017141385.1). Classification (NCBI taxonomy): domain Eukaryota; kingdom Metazoa; phylum Arthropoda; class Insecta; order Hemiptera; family Delphacidae; genus Sogatella; species Sogatella furcifera. The sequence continues at coordinate 12,607,270 of CM029548.1, forward strand.
TTTTATCATAGCTCAGGTATTCAAAATTAAACTTTAAAACTTATATTTTAATCTTGTTTACTTATTTTAATATGATTTTATTTATATTGATAATGAGCTGAGCTCCGAAACATCTACGTGGAATAATAATTTTAAAGTTTTTTTTTAAAAGGGTATTTGATTTTCATTTAATTTAATCACTCAGGTAATCAATATTTTCATTGCCTAGCTATAGGAAACAATTCTCAAAAATTTCAAGTGCCGTATTTTCATAACTACGACAGTTGCGTATTAGGCTACCTGGAAAGATCCTTTCGTAGTTCAATGATCTTTCATTTCCTAGCTTGGCTTCAAAAACTTTCCCATTCTATTTCTGGTAAAGGGCCTTTCCCATCCTGTAAGGGCAACTGATTAGTTTCCGATAATCTCCGTAACCTATTAAATCTATATATTACGATGGAATTTTGGTAGGGGGAAAACCCTGGGGAAGTACGCCGGATGGTGCAGTGAAGATAGCGTGAATACCACCAAAATTAGCGGTTGAACAATGAACATCAATGTTTAGCTCCTTCAGAACGATTTGAAAGCGAACACGTTAAGCTGAGGTCGTTCTCAATTCGATATACATCAAAGACCGACCGCCGACTGTTCTGACAAAGTTGATAATTGATAGCAAACATTCGCCAACCTCCAGTTTTGTCAGCGTCTGTTAGACCCAAAGGGTGGTTACGTATCCAGTTTATTAATTAGATCTTGGATTGCCCGATACAGTTCACTTTTGTCATTCACGTCGGAGATCGGAAAACCACAAATTATAATTATATACGACTGTTTGATGATTCCTATTTCTATTTTCAACAATTTTATTTTACCGTACAATAATTATTTTATTATTAACGATCATTATAATAGTATATCATACTATTTAATAAGAGTTTCTTTTTGAGTATGTGAACGTAAAACTCAACTTCTAGGAAACGTATCAAAGTATCAAACAGACAAACTCGGAATTTTGCACAAAGTTTTTGATAGCGTAATAGGCTATTAAAATGATTGTTTTTGACATACTTTTGTCTAGAAATTTAATCTAATTAATAAAGATAAATTTTCGACAAACCTAACCCAATTTCATTGCAGTGGCACTTATGAATCAGTACCTAGGCTAAAATATGAGTCGCCACATTATACCCCCATGTTTCAAACACTGGCGGCTCGTGCCCACGAAACAGGTGAAGTGCCCTTATCTTTTACTGTACAACACTTCACCTGTTTCGTGGGCACGAGCCGCCAGTGGTTTCAAAAAGATTGGCGGTTTCCTACAATCTAATCTACAAAAAGTTAGGCAAAGTATCTAAGATCTCTTTTGATTACAAAAAAAATCATCATCATACCTAGTGACAATGACCTAAATGACACAAATGACAAGTCTTAACAATATCAGCTGTTGGAGCGCACAAGGAGCAGACGAAACCGCCCATCTTTTTGGCGTCAGCTATAACTTCATTCAATAAAATTAAAAAAAACTGAAACCCCTTCGTAGGCATAACTTACCATTAATTACATTTCAACACGGTAAGATTCCAGAATCGATTGGAATAAAGAAACGTATTATAAATCGTAGGCTATAAACTATACCTTTTGTATAGTTTATTATACGAACTATACTTTTGAAGTATTTTTAACTATACCATGTTACTATTGAAGTATAGGCTATGGCTCGTATTATAGAGACTATATAATCAGTCTCTGATTATAGTCTCTACATTGCGTATGATAGCCTAATCTCAAATTGAAAAAATAACAGCATACCGTACGTATTTTACAACAAACTGAGTAGGCTTCTTGCAGTTGTAGCTACCTATCAGTTGTAGAGAACGTATCAGTGGATCTTATTATTCGAAGAGAAATTATTGAGTAGAAAAAGTTCTAATGAGCTTTTATCGGTCCCAATTCCAGATCCATACGGCTCTAATCAACATTGAACGCAATTTTAGTTTCATTTTAATGATTAGGCCTACTAATAGAATTTACGAGAATGAGTCTGTCTAGAACTCTAGAACAAAACAAATAAGCCTCTTGTAACAAATGGGAATGTTGCTACAGAATTATGATAGTAGCAAATCATTTACCAATTTTATACGATCTAGGCCAGTACCTTGACGGTATGAGGATACAAATTTCATGAAATACATTCAAACCGACGAAATCTATTTAGCTGGTCAATAATGGAAGCTATACTGGATTGACTAAACAATGTCCTAATCACCGATTAACTCATTTACATGATTTTAAGGTGAAATGAAATAAAGAAGAAGATCATAGGCTCAATGTAAAATTTTATGTCATATCATCGCTATATTGAGGTTCCTTTAATTTTCTAGTTAATAGTACAAATACTAATAGTGATTTCGCCACATGGGTTACATGATCGATATTAGCACCATTGTCTAAGGCAGGTATTACACGATAATATTTCTATGATCATAGTTGATCATATGGAAAGAGACAAAAATATGATTTCGTATTTTCATCTCTTTCCATATGATCAACTATTATCATAGAACTATTATCGTGTAATACCGGCCTAAGTTTGGCTAAGCCTTGGATAATAATCCAAATAAAATTCGGCAATTTGCATTTCTGCGACTTTTCTTTCAGACCGCCAAAAGTCCTGCTGCATTTGTTTATTATTTGGTTTTCAAAGATATAATATGGGCCTATACTGGGCTCTGCATAATTGAATGCCTAGTCTATGCTGGTGTTTCGAAAAATAATTGTAATTTTAGCAGAACTAGATATATTGATTTTTACAACTATACATTCATAACTCTGGAAATTTGTAGGTTATTTGTCCATTCTTGTGATTCGTAATACGAAATTTTACAACGCGGTTTAGCTTCCGAATTTACATATCAGGAAATGGAATCATTATTATTTAACCAGTCTGATGTTATTGAATGTTATAGTATATAAATCATTTACTACAACATGTCAGATTACTGAATACTGAATGCTTATATATGAAGCAGAAATACGTAATTGACGCCAAAAGTTAGGGTTTCTTCTGTCTCTTGTACGAGATTTAAACCACTTACAGTTGATGTAAAGCATCTATTGTCTCTTTTGATTACAAAAACATCATCTAGGTATAGCTAAATGACAAGTCTTGACAATATCAGCTCTTGGAGCGAACAAGGAACATACGAAACCGCCTAACTTTTGGCGACAGTTATAACTACAATGTATTTCATTAGAGAAACTGAAACCTTTTTATAGGCATACAATTATTAATGATTGACATTTCGACGAGTTAAGCTTTAAGAATCGATCAGAAAGAGCCATATTATATCCTATATCGTATTAACAATATTATCCTTTTGAGGTACGGTAACCTACATGGTGCGTATAGTAGCCTAATCACCTAATCTCAATTGGAGAAAATAACAGCATACAGTAGGTACTTTATGATGAACTAAATGCTTGCAGTTGCAATTAGAGATAATGTATTACCAGTGGATCATCAAAAATTATTTGAAGAGAATTTATTGAGTAGAAAAAGCTAGAATGAATTTTGATCGGTCCCAGCTCCAGACTAGGCTACATACAGGCCTATACGACATCAACAAAGACTGACATTTTAGATCCATTTACAAATTGAGTTTAGGACTATTAGAAAATTCTAGCACAATACAAAGCCCAGTTTATCAAATTAGAATTTCTGTACAGGATTATGATAATATAGTATAATTTAACAATGTTTCGATTTAGCCCAACTTGAAGGTTCAAAAGAAACATTAAGTTATTGGAAGCCATTTGAATTGTTGAAATCTATTCCGCTGGTCAATAATTAAAGTAGCCTAAATGAATTGACCAAACAATTTCTAATCACCGATTTACTCATTTAGGCTACACGAATGTAATAAAATGAAAGGAAAAAAAGAAGATTTTAGGCTAACTGTGAACTTTAATTTATTTATCAACTTGAATCGATTTTCGATATAAATATGGTACCTAATATTATAGTAATGCTACCACAATAATAATATTGTTTCTCATCGACATGTATTTAGTTATCGATATTAGCAGTTTGCCTTGGTTTGGCTACGCCTTTGCTTATAATTCAAATAAAATTAGCATTTCTGCGACTTTTCTTCCAGATCGCCAAAAGTTCTGCTGCATTTCTTCAGTTCGTTTTCGAAGAAATGATAAGCCTACATTAGGCTCTGAATAATCGCATGCCTAGTCCTATATGTGGCTGAATCAGAAAATTGCCATTTTTAGCAGAACTACAACTAGGTAACTTTATAATAGCCCTAGGCTAAGCCCTTCATAAGCTGTTGTCGCTGTTGAGCCATTTACTTTAACTTACATAGTTAACTCATATAAATTATCAAACTATAGGATACAATTATAGGATAACATACTTCTATGAAATTTTCATGATCAGGCGATTAGCCTAAGATGAGCGACTTGCTCATCTACGTAATTTGTATCATGAGAATTTACAATGCGGTTTAGTTTCCAAAATAATTACACTTCAGAACATGAAATCATTAATATTCAACTAGTTTGATAATTATTATTGAATTTTATAGTAAAACATCAACTCCATCATGTTTGATTATATACATCTGGCTGGTGAAGCAGATATACTCGCAATAAGACTATCGTAGCCTACGGTAAATTGTTTGTGGAATCGGCTTGTAGCCTAAATGCGATCCTTTTCTTGGAAAATACTGTATTCGTTGTTCGAAATATTTTGAATATATTTCGACGCTTCAATCTTTGGATATATTGATTAGGATAATGAGTTATTTTATATGTAATAAGTATAACATACCATAACCTACTCCACGTGTATCTTTTTCATTTTTGCCCAATTCAGACAATTAGTCGAATTCGAAATCTACAATTCGATCGAGTAAGAAGTAATACCAGGAATATAGTAAAGAAGTATCCCAGTATCCGTGCGTAATAAAGTATTTTAAAATGATATACAAATAAAATTAATTTATTCGATAAAATAAAAATATAGGCTAATTATAAGATAGGTACAATTACGATCTACATCTACGCCCACTTTCATTCGGGATATTCGCCTAATTCAGTATTTTGATGAGTTCTGGAACTTATACTAATCAATTTATCAAATTATGAATAAATCTTATAGTCATTTGTAAATTTAATTCAATTGATTTATCTCATAATAAAATATCCAATCTAGTAGCCTAATAAGGTCAAATAAGACTATAGCTTTCAGTTTAGCTCATTCCGTGAATTTCAAGTTATTAAAAAATAAGGGAAGATAGTTATTGATTTATTTAATAATATTTATTAATCTCCGTTTCAGAACATTATAGAACTCATTTTTCGTAATAATAAGTTCTAAAAGTTTAGGAAAATAGTTTGTTGTTGTTCAGTAGCAGACGAACTTTCACCAAATTCCAGGTAGCGCCACCTGTATCAGCCGCCATTTTGCCTAGGTGGGGGCCGACCTTATAAATATCGGTAGCCTACGGGAGCTCCGCTCAGTACTTCCCCAACCTTGGTTGATGAAGGGTTGAACTGTTTCGCATACCTGTGGATTGTAAGAGAAAGTTCCTCGATAGCTTTAGAAAATTCTTTGATTAGCTTTAAAATTAGATTCAGTATTATTGAATATCAACAAATTTATTGAATTAATTGCGTGTCTTTACTATTAAAACCTACTAATACTGTTAGTGTTTTGAAGTGTTGAGTTATTGTTTGATATTATTGTTATTGAGTTTCTTGTGCGTCGTAGGAAGGATTTGCTACAATTGGATAAAGGTTAGTAATAATTTATTTATGTTTTTCCAAATTAGGATTTCAGTTGGATTATTTGAGTGTGCCTAGTATTTTCTATTATTTTGATTTAATAAATTTATAGGTTAATTGAATAGATTTAAAAGTAAATTGTCGCATATTTTTGACCGTGCCCTTTCTCAAGGTTATGACTTGAAATCATTAAACTTTTATTAAAGTTTAGAAAGTTTTAGAATATTCCCAGCTTTTGATCGAATAACTAGGCTATTGTTTATGTTGTAGGTAGGGCCTACTTGAAGTTTCTGTTAGGCTACTGCTAGTTTTTCTTTATAGCCTACTGATCATTTTCGGTGTAGAACTATGTTTTCAGTTTATTACTTCTAATTTACTTTCTTTTCGTGAATGTTTTGATTGAGAAAATAGTTAAACTTTTACGGGTTGTTTCGAATTAGTATCAGATTTCGTAACTAGCGCTTCAAAGTTTTCAATTCGAAAAGCGCGTTATACGATTTAAAAGTTATTCGTTGATATTGTATTTTGTCAAGTGTTGTTATAACCTTCATCAAGTTAGGCTAGTACCTTTAACTAGTTCAGTTTCCGTATTTCTTCCTAGTTAACTGAAACTGAAATTTCGTTTGGAACCGAACTCAGTACGAAAGTTTTTTAGGTTAGGTTACCTACCAACAAGTAGTTAGTATCGACTTTGTTACGAGAACACGTGGTCCGTGATAGCCTACATTGAATTCCGAAAGTATTACGCTAGAAATGATTATTTTATTATTTCTGCTTTGTTTGACTTCTTATTCTATGTAGCAAAAGCTTAAAATTTAGTATGTTTACCGTATAACATTTGGCCTAATGTCAATATCGAAATAGACTAAGTAGTTTGTATCGACTTAATTACGGGCAATCGTGGTACATTGAATTTCTAAAGTACTTATTACGCTAGAAATGATTAGTTCATTATTCCTTATTTGTTCTACTTCTTATTTGAGGTAGCCTAGCAGAAGCTTGAAATGAAGTTTAGCATGTTTACCGTATAACATTTGGTCTAATGTCAATACAATATTATCACAAAATAGTCTAATTTAATAAGCCTATCGTATTTCTTTTCAACAAGATCGAATTAGATTCCAGCTAGTTTAGGCTACAATATATAATTTTGTTTAATTGTTGGAATTTTTCTATTTATTTTTTGTTTTGTTTCTGTAGTGTCATAATGATTGAATTATATTAAAGTAATGAAAATAGCTTGTATACGAATTTGTTCTCACATCATCACAAGAATGATAAATACGAAACTTTTCTGAATAGTTTTTATTAGCATAGGCTACTTCTAAGAAGTTTCCTTGGGAGAACTTGTACTAAAAGCTAGGGTGGTTTCGTCTGTTCCCTATACAGCGGACCAGCTGATGTCACATTCCAAACAAAAGTAGTTCTAATTGTAGTAATTCTCTTAGTTATTCAGTAGATATTTTTATAAATTTTTTCTATAATTTAACAAGTTTTCCATTCTTTTTCGTAGGTAACAGATTGAGTATTGACCAATCAAAAGATGACTCCCAGACCTCAAGAGCGTCAAATTGACGGCGAAGTTGCCTCCGTGATCAGCGACATGAACACGATGCAAATCTCACCGACGACTGTTGACAGTTCTACCCAAACCTCAACAGAAACCATGACAACGGGCATCCAAGTTGCCCCGAGAGGAGTCGATAGCTGGACTCAGACCATTGCTCAAACACCAGTCGCCTGTGGCAAATGCAGCTGCTCAGCCACCAAGAGTAAGAGTCGTCGCTCTACTTCATTTAGAACTAGCGCCAAAAGTGGTGCCAACGTCAAAACCGAAATCAGCAGCAGTGTTGGCGAGATGCTTTCCAAGATACGTGTCGATCTCAAATCGGCTATGGATCATGTCGACCTTAAGGTTAAGGTTGACCTTCAAGAAACCAACAAAATTACTTCCAAGGTATCACTGAACATACCTCCCCCACCCCCTCTTCCACCTACCCCAGTTATGCTAGACAACTCTTTGCCGCCAAATTTCAAGATGGCGGCTGCTACTGTTCCTTCTCCACCGCCTCTGCCACTAGCAGTATCAACGCCGATCTCGGATGCTACGCAGAATATCAGCGCCGATTTTCAGACTCCTACGCCTCCACCACCACCACCACCGCCGATGATGGACGCTGGTTTTCAGATTCCTCCTCCACCACCACCACCGCCGATGATGGGCGCTGGTTTTCAGATTCCTCCACCACCACCACCGCCGATGATGGACGCTGGTTTTCAGATTCCTCCTCCACCACCACCACCGCCGATGATGGACGCTGGTTTTCAGACTCCTCCCCCACCGCCTCCACCACCACCGATGATGGGCGCCTCGACGTTTCCCAGCATGAAGCTAGGGGGCGGCGCAGCAATGCCGATGAGGAAGTGCAAGACTCTGCCGGCGCAGACTGCCATCAAGATGAAGACATTGAACTGGACCAAAGTTCCCAAGCAGAAGATTGGTAAGTTTTCTAAGATTTTTTCATGTTGATGCGCCTTCAAATGTTCTCAAATGTATTTTTTTTTGTAAATTCATAATTTTTGAAAGTTTAGAACTTTTAAGAAGACAACAAAGTTAGTGGTTAGCAAATGCCTATATTAATGTTAAGAGGGTCAAATAAAGTGATTTATGAAGGCGAAACACTTAAGCTGAAGTGGGGGTTATAATGAATATGCAATTTCAAATCACTTCCAGACTGTCCAGACAGAGCTGAGCATTAAGAACAGTCATTCGCCAGCCGCCAATTCCTTTGGTATCTATTATACCAACGGTTTTGGTATATTATATTCAGCTCTATTCTAGCCTGATTTTGTTTGATAGTTGAGGTTGATTAATTTGTAATATTTCCAATAACATATTGATGAACTATCGATATTTATATGTTCTAAAGTTGGGAGTTGATAACCTATATCCGATGTTTAATTCTATGTAAATCTATTTTATTTTTGTTTTTTGATAAACTATAATGATTCCTGTTTCTTTACAGCCAAATCCTTCTGGTCAGACTCCGAGGTACAACTGCCCGTACTGAGGGTGGACTTCAATAAGATGCAAGAGCTGTTCGGACAGAAACCAACCAAGAAGGCGTTGAACATCAAAAGTCAGCTGGCAGAGAAGAAGGCGAAGACGTTGAACCTTCTGGACAGTCAGCGCAGTTTTCTTGTCAACATATTCTTGAAGCAGTTCAAGGAGAACATTGAGTTTGTGCTTGATTCCATTAAGCAAGGCGTTGGACTACCAGTGGATAATCTCAAATCTTTGATGAAGCTGATGCCAGAGAAGAAAGAGGTGAGAATATTAAAATTATTTGATTTACTTTTCATAAAATTATTTGGAGTTTCGATTTCAATCCCCGTTAGAACAGCATACTACCTATGCGTTTTCAACAAATTGAATGAAGCCTTTGAAGGGTTTAAAAAGTAATTATATTTTCCCATTTTGATTGAAAAGTTATACAGATCAAATTGAAGCAATTCAATTTTCTTGAATTAAAGAATTTCAATATTTTTCAAAAAAAATCCAAACATTTCAATGTGACAAATTGTATTATTATAGGTACTGTACTTCGATATCTTTTTTGATGTATTTTAATAAAATTTATTGAAATTTTTACAGATTGATGAAATTCGCGCACATGCTAGCTGCGACAACCTTGGAGAAGCTGAGAACTTTTTCCTGCATCTTTCCGATATCGCCGACTTTGACGTGCGAGTCCAAGCAATGCTCTACAAGGAGGAGTTTCATGAGCGCTACACCGACGCTTCTTCGCATTTGGAAAAAGTGATTGAAACTTGTGAGTTTCTCATCAACGACTGCAGTCTCAAACAGTTCCTGACGCTCATCTTACAGCTTGGAAATCAACTGAATGCTGTAAGTAGTCTATGATAATTTATGTTGAGATATTTTTTAATTACTATCTAATCATTCTGGAAAATTAAAAACAGTCGTTATGTCATGTCAGAGACCCTGAAATTGATCAGGAGCAACCTGAAAACACCAGACCTAAGCCAGCCAGGTTACACAAATATTATTATTATTTATTCTGGAGATCATTCCAACTGGCAAACAGTCTTTATGAACTAAAATATTCAATTACCGTACTTAATATTATTGAGTTTTTTTTAGATTCAACAACTAAAACTATACTGCCTATAAACAATCCATAAGACTGTTTATTCAATTATTGTTTTTCAAATAACATAAAGCAAGTCATGCTATATGACTTAAATAACACATGTCTGTTATATACATTGCCATGGGTGTACTATCTATGCACAATATAAAAAATGTTCTTTGAATAATAGGGATGTAATATAAGTTTACTTTGGTGATTTTTTCAGGGTACCTATGCAGGAAACGCTGCTGCATTCAAGCTGAGCTCCCTGTCAATGCTAGCTGATACAAAGGCTAATAAGCCAAACATGACATTCCTGCACTATGTTGTTGAAGTGGCCACCTCGAACGATTGCAGTCTCCTTGAGTTCAGGACGAAAGTTGCTGAATTTCAGGAAATGTCAAGGTAGGTTGTGATCCATTTGCTTACTTCTTCATTGCATAGCAATCAAATTGAATTGTTGGAGTTTATCAATTGATTTTATTTTATTTATAAATTGGCCTACAGTTCATTCTTCATTTACAAATAAAGGAAGGTTCAACTTGACTTTTCGACATTTTCGACTAGAACTAGATGACAAAAATGTCAATTTTATGTGTCGTACTATGCATTTAAAACTAGAAAATACTTAAATAAAACTTACCAGTTTTTTAAGTAATAAATAAATAATAATCAATGGAGTAGTCTCATATGGCTTCTATTAATATTGGTTGTGTTTTTCTCAACTGTAATTTGAACTAAATTTAATAACAATTACTATTATTTTTTTACAGAACTCCGATTGCAGCTGTGGAGGAAGAAGTGAGTTCCTTAGCAGAGGGTGTCAATGAAATCAACAAGAGATTGAAGTCAAGCAGAGTATCATCGCAGTTTGGTGGTAAGTGTGGAAATCTATTGAGCTTTCAGCCTCATTTATTATATAGTTATGGATAATTTGCAGCACATTTAAAGGTAATAATAGTGTACTTCATTTTCATGTATTACTGCTTCGAATATTTTGGCATTTTTTTCCTCATTGTATACATTGATAAATTGATACACTTATTTGTTAGAAGCCAAATTTGACAGTTGAATCTTATTATTATTATAACTGAATATTCATTATGAATTCGCCATCAAACTTTAAAGTAGTAATAATTGTTTTCCAAACTGAAGTTATTGATAATGCTCATTCATTTTTCCTTCATTTAACAAATTTGTGGTTCTTTTTCCAGATTTCTTTCAACATGCGAAGAAACAAGTCGATGTTCTCCTGAAAAAGCTGAAGACAATAAGGGAGATGAAGTCGCAGCTTGCTGTTCATTTCTGCGAGGAGCCAGCTTCTTTCCAGTTAAACGAATGCTACCAGTTGTTCGCGCAATTCTTTGAGAAAGTCAACAAAGTTTTGGAGGTATGTAACATTGTTAAAACATAAGATTAATCATATTTGTCATCAAAATTAGGATCGGGATGGTTTCTGTTTTCTCTTCCCTCATCATTGTTATGATTGCCTCTGTTTGTCACTCTTATTGAATAAGTAAATGATGAGGATTTGACCCATATTGTATGGTTCTAGAAATTCTATAACAAAAAAAAATCACCAATATTATACATATAAATACCGGTACACTTTAAAATGTGTATTAAATACAATGATGTATTCCAACATTGAATTCAAAATATGCTTACTAAACGTAAATTTCATAACATTAAAGTTGAAAAGTGATTGTGATCCCAGATTTATTATAATACTCAGATTACTTATTTACTTGTTGTGATGTATAATATAGAACATTCTCTCTACTTTGTTGTTATTTTATTGTGTTGATTGAGTTATTTTTATGATCTATATATTAAATATTGTAATATTAATCATCTTTTTTGTTTTCCAGGAGAACGATCGGATGAAGAAGATTGAAGAAAGGTCAGCGAAGAAGCAGACTAACAATGAACAGATCTCTGCGAGAAGGAAGAAATTTGATGATAGTGTTGACCAGCTTATTATCGACATCCAAAATGGAGCTTACTAGGTGGAACAATTCACAGTTGGGCTGAAATTCACCGTTCCTGTTTCATTTACTAATTATAAATCCATAAAGATAAGAATGATAGCAATAGTATGCGTTTGTAAAGATGATGACAAAAGATAGTTTATTAACTATCATGCTTTTAAATGAAATGCATATAGTAGATTTAGTTGAGGATTTTATAAATGATTTTTTATTTTTGTTGTTTGTTCATGCATGATTACTATAGTATGCCTACCTATATCATGTAAAATTATAGCTTTATAGAAGAACGGTGGTGCTATATACTTCCCTTAGTTATACACAACTTTGCTTCAAGTTCAAATAGACCTGTTTTGACTGATTTATCAATGTGACTGTAATTATTGATCTCATTTTATAAGTCTGAATAATTGTACAAAGTAAGTCTGATAGTGATAAGTTGTAAAAACAGACTTTAGTAAGTGAACCTTTGAAGACTGATGTATTCTTATAATTTGGTAGATTATTTATTATTCATAAAATTATAAGGCTGATTTTGACGATACAGATATAAGTAAATTTGTATAATGAAGTTTAGTAGGGGTAGTGGATTTATCCCTGTATTTAATTTAAGACGAAAACCAATAATTAGCTTTATTAGGTTGAAAGAGTGCAATCTTCCCTTGTCATTAGTAATAAGCGATTTTAATGATGGTTTCAGTAATTATTTAAGAAATTAGATTTTTGTTGTAAATAATGTTATTTTATAAAGACTGATAAATAATTTAAATGTTATTTGATACCGTATTAATATTAAAATATTTTCGTCTCAATAAGTAGGCCTAGTCAAAAACGATAATTGATGTTGATAGGATTACTATTTTTTAGAAGTAGGTACCTTCTTGTGAAGTATCTCTATGATAGTATTCAGTAATAGGGAACAGGATATTATACTCATGATTCTTGTTAATTTTTATTTAATTAGTATGTGATGTTATTTTTCATGTTACAGTTTTTTTTGTAATTATTGTCAATCTTGAAGCTAATTAATTGACTGAAAAAAATATAGAGTAGCCTATATTTTAAAATGAACTCAAATGATATAGAATCAGATACTATTTTGTTGTTAATCTTGTTATCATAATTCCAAGTTGCCATTGATTATAAAGACTGTATTATTCGTAATTAATTACTGTAAAATCTTCCTACCTTTCAATGTGATATGAAATTCCGGTGGTATTATATAAATATTTTTTTAGTTATTATTGTTCAATGTTAAATAATATTTGCAATTTAGATTAATATTTTGTTACGTATATAAATAAATTTGGATCTCGTTCTTTAAATATGCCGTTTTTATTTTATTCCTACTTCCTGATTCAAATTGAATAAGTTTATTAAGTAAGTTAGTAGACTCAGGACCTCCTAAATACTAGGTATTTATGTGGTCCTGGTAGACTACTACCTAACTGTTAGAAATTATTATAGGTTGTTTGAAGCAGCATAATTCAAAATTGAAAAATTTTGAAAATAATTGAAACTTAAATAAAATATAATTGAAAAATTACGCATACGGATTCACTGTTCTCGACAGTGATTTATAGTATTCTAGTCTATTCTCATAGGCTACAGTACTATTACTTGTGCTGGAGTTGAAAGCATGAAAGTAGTCTTGTGAGACTTGATGCAAAGTTGCAAATTAATCTGGTATAAAAGTTGAAATTACTTTATATTACCATAATACACCTGACGAAATGGCTTATGGGTGCGTGCTGGTGGTGAGGGGGGACTCTACGAGCTGTTCCAGTGTCCTTTGGACTATTTTCATGCGTTCAACTCCATTTCTGCATATATAAGTACTTTGTACCATGCTACAGTAGTAGGGTAAAGATGAAAAACACTGGCTACAATTGTAGGCTATTTCAAATTTAATCTTTCAATTATTACATTAGCAAGTATCAAATAATTATCATGTTCCCATTGAAATTGACCATTAATTTTCCTTTGACACCCTGATGAATAGTGTTATCTTCCTGATTCCTGAACCAAAATCTCTACATTTACAATTGTTTAATCACATCAATCAGACGCATCATGAGTTCATTGATTCTTTGATTTGACATTTTGTCAATGTTTTGTAATTCGCTAATTTTGCTTTTTAAACGTTCTTTTACCGCCGGTGCTACTGCCAAATTGATGAGTGCTTGAATAGCATTTATTTTCATGGTGACATTTCTTGAATTCATGGCCAGAAACAATAGTTTTTTGTCCGTGCTTAGCTCAGCTCCTGGAAGAGAGTGATGTGACAAGATTAATATTTGGGCCCATGGTCGATAATAATGATATTATGATTTTGGAAAACCTGACTTACAGCGAAGTTAAAGTACCGTCAAAAGCATAAAATATTATTCCGAATATATATATATAAATATAAATAATAATAATATATATATAAAATATATACGCTGTATATTCCGACAGGGATTGTGTTTGATAACTTCAGCTTAATTACACATTGAAATTGCTTTGTAATTTACAATTTACTTTGAAATAAAAAACTACTTTGTAATAATTTACGATTACAATTTTTTAAAATAATTAATACAAACTATGTAAAGTAAAAATACATGTGGGCCTACTCACTATATAATTATAGTGTGGTGTTGAATTTTCACAATTTAAACAAAAGAAAAAAGACGGATCGTTAGCATAAGCAATTTTTATTAAAAAATTAAGGCAGTTTCGTCTGTTCCTTGTGCATTCCAACAGCTGATGTCTGCAAATAGTCCACGTAACTGTACCAAACCAGCTGACCAGAGAATAATCACGAATATACGCTAGCCAGCTGGTCCCACTACTGGGGTAGATATATTAGTCAATATGGAAATTTCATCATTATGGAAAAGATAGCGCCGACTTTTATGAACAGAATTTAATATTCTATAATGTGATTGGAAAAATAATTCAATTCTCCAGGCGCTCTAGTTTTCTTTTATTTCAATAATATCGTACTTTTTCACTTTTAATTTCATTTCAATAATAAAAAATTTATAGCTTATAAGTTACTCGTTCAAAAACAGTTATATTTTTTAAATAATATAGAAAAGTGGAGCACCTAGAGAAATGAATTCTCTTTCCAATGATTTAAAGAACGTGAATTTCTGACCATAACGGCGCTATCTGCTTCAAGATATTTATAATTGATAAAAATAAAAATTACATTGTTCTTATGGGACATTATTCTGTTGTTCAGCAGTTGGCCGTCTACTACCAACCACTCTTAATTTTTATCATCAGCATATGGAAGCGGTTTATCCCAGTGGTAGAGAGCGTCTAATCGGTGAGATTAGATAAGCGACGTGCCTCTACCACCACTGTTGTAACGGTGACCGGTTCCTCTGAATTCAATTCATGAAGCTCAAAAATCGCTTCCCGGTGGTTCGGAACCCACCAGCAGTAGGTCCATTCATCTTTCATCATCATCCTTCCCATTACCCACGCACAGGCCCAAGAGCCCATGTGGGCATCACCCTCAAAAAAAAAAAAAAAAAATATATATATATATATATATATATATATATATATATATATATATATATATATATATATATATAAGAATTACTTGTTTCTGACGATCCGTCTTTATTTCTTTATTTTTTATCTGTATGTACATCGTATATACTAACTCACATGTTTTATAGACATTAGCTATCATCATAATCATATACCGGTATAAATATATCAGTATAATAATTGATTTGTATTTTACCCCTACGCTGTAAGGGCAGGAAGGGAGGAGAAAAAGATGAATAATAATTTGTATCACCTTTGAGTTTACTTTGAGTGGTGATAAAAAGTAAGGCCAAAGCCATCGCTGCCTCTTGGACAACGTCTTCACTCTCATCTTCAAGAAGATTTGTCAATTCCTCAATCATATCCACGGAACAATTTTCGGCCGCTAGTTTTCCAGACAGTTTCATCAACATATGCGTCAGAACTTTCAGTGTGGCAAGTCTTGCCTCAACTGACTCGTGGCTCAAGTAAACTGATATAATTTCGCAAAGTCCACTATCAATTGCATAGTTCGTCGCCTTTTCTGAATTGCTCATGAAGGCTTCAAGAGCGCTGAGGACGAAGACCTTGAAAAAATGGGGAAATGATGAATAAGAATTATTTTTCCAAAATACATCTAGCATGAAAATTATAATAAGAATCTTACTCGTATTTTGGCATAGCCGATAAGGTAAAACTTGAGCGCTGATGGCTGTGTGATTTATTCATTTTAAGAAGGTAGATTAACTTACACAATATAAATACAGAAAAGCTATCTTTCATAATTTTATATGACACGTATTGTATAGATGATTTTTTGGAAATTACATGATATTAACAATACTTCACATGGTCTACATTTAAATAGTTGGGGAAAGAAATATGTGTGTGGCAAAATAATGGAATTAGTAAATAAGGTATCTAATGAGCAGAAATCCATTCCTCTAGTGGGCCCTACTGATTATTTTTAGGGATAGACCAGACACCCTGAATTTGTTGGAAAATTGTAATAGAAATTGTGTAGATACATCATCTCCTTGTCAAGGTGTGATATCTGATGAGGTTGAACCTGTGAATGTAGATGTATACTGCCTAAATAACATTAACTTTGAGAGAGCAGGTATAGGATTTTTGTTCTTAAATGTTCAGGGACTGAATAAAAAATCTGCAGTTTTAGAAAATTTTGTTTCAGATTTAAACAGAGGTTTAGAGGCTCCTATTTTGTTCCTATGTTTGACAGAACATTGGTTGAGTAATGATGAACTGACCTACTCTCACCCTGAGGGATTTTATTGCTCTTCTCATTTTTGTAGAACTAACCACATTAGAGGAGGTACTGCTATTTTTGTAGCAAATGACATTGAAGCAAGAGCTTTGAATATAGATAACTTTATTTCTGAATTCAACCTTGAGGCAGCAGTTACCATTGTGGATAAATTTAAGATTATAATAATGTGTATTTATAACTCTCCAGGTTATGATCCATATCTTTTTCTAAGTGCTCTGGAGAGTCTTCTTACTTTTTTATCCAAATGGGAGGGATACATCATTGTGGCTGGAGGTGATTTCAATGCGGACTTTGATGTTACTACATCAAAGCCTACTGCATTGGAGTTTCTTAATCTTCTCAGACAATTTAACTGCTTTTGTATAAACTCAGAGCCATAGCTGCTTTGACAATGTTTTTGTAAATTGTCAACACAATCAAGTAAAGTGCACTGTGGTTAAAGATTTCCTGTTTTCAGACCATGATGGGTTGACTGTGAGTCTGATTACACTCAAAATGTCATTTGTTGGTGATACTGATATTTCCAATTCAATTAGTCTTACCAAACTAGTTTTGACTTCAAATAACGTTCCTTTTCTCATTGAAAAATTAAAAAACACTGACTGGAGCCTGTTGACACTTGAAAATGCTTTTGATGCCTTGACAGTATTTAATATTTTTTTTAAAACCTTGACCAGCATTCTTGATTGTTTCTTGATTTCTAAACATTTTAATACTAGAAATAAAGTAGTTAAGACAAAAGGAAAGTGGTATACCCCAAACCTGGCTAAGACTAAGGATAAAATTCTATCTCTTGATTTTTTGTATAAGAGTACCGGTAGTGAGGTAGTTGAAGCTCAGCTGACAACACTGAAGAAAGAGTATACTAAAGAAATATCTGAGGCCAAAGCGTCTTATAACAGCAAATTAATAAATGGTAGCAAAAATAAATGTAAGGCTGCTTGGGATCTAATTAAAACTAGTTGTAACCTGTCAGGGGGAATAAATAAGCCAATGATCACCTAAATCTTTTAATATGTATTGTGTTGAATCTGTTGACAAATTAAAAAAAGACATGGTCAAGCCAAATGTCTCAGCTAAGAACTGTCTTCATAAAACAAATAATAGATTAAATGAATCTTTTGAGTGGAGACCTATTGTTGAGGAAGATGTATTGAAAGCTACAAAACATTTAAGTAATTCCCATAGTGATGATTATTACAACATGTCTAACAGTTTATTGAAAATTATAATTCCTTACATTGTGTCTCCACTTACTATCTGCATCAATAGAATACTGCAAGAGGGTATTTTTCCAGATATTCTTAAAATTTCTAAGGTATGCCCTTTATTTAAAAAAGGAGATAAAGGTAAACCAGAAAGCTACCGCCCAGTTTCCTTAGTACCTGTTGTGTCCAAGCTTGTGGAGATTTTGATTTGTGGGCAAGTAAATAAATTTCTAGAAAAAAACAAAATAGTATCTGGAGTTCAGTGTGGCTTTAGAAAGGGCAAAGCAACAATAGATGCAGTGGAGAGTCTAGTATCTGATGTTATTCAGGCCTTTGAGGACAAGTGCTTTGCCCAGGTCACATTCTGTGACCTGAGCAAGGCATTTGATTGAGTCAACCACTCTGATGTGTTGGAAATGCTGGAATATTATGGTTTTCAGAGTCATATTTGAAAGATAGAAAGCAAGCAGTTTATATTAATGGTGAATGGTCTGATTTGGTTGGCTTGAAATATGGGGTACCTCAGGGTTCTGTTCTCGGCCCTCTATTGTTTCTGATAAGTATTAATGACCTGCCTCACAATGTAGTGTGCAGAACAGTCCTTTATGCCGATGACACAACGTTTTTGAATATTTCAAATAATTTTTCAGAACTTTCCAATCTTGTTAACGTTTCATTAGCGGACGCAGGAGTGTGGTTCAAGGCTAATGGTTATCTTTTGAATGAAAATAAAACTGAAAATGTTATATTTAGTTTGAGACCTTATGATAATGAACTTGCTGATCATGGTGTAGTTGATAGTGTAAAGTTCTTAGGAGTTCATGTTGATCATCAGCTGACATGGGGAAAACATATAGATTATTTGAAATCAAGGCTTTCAAGAGTAGTGTATCTTATTGGTCGGCTAAAGCATTGTGTTACAACTAACTCTGTAAGGATGGCTTATTTTGCCTTTTTCCAATCTATAATAAAATATTGCTTACTTTTATGGGGTAATTCTGCTAGAATTGACGAAATACTCAAGTTACAGAAGAAGGTTGTAAGGATTATAAGCAATGCAAAGTTTTTAGATCATTGCAAGCCTTTGTTTATCAAACTGAAAATAAAAACTATTATAAACTTGTACATTTTTGAATTAGCAACATACTCTTTGAAAAAAATGCCTTACATTACTCTCAATAAAAGATATCCACTCACACAATACACGCAATAAGGCAAAAATGAGTTTCCAATACTGTAGATTGGAAAAATCACTGAAAAGTCATACTGTGATCAGTAAAAAGGTTTACAATAAGTTACTTGAATGTATCTGTAAATACTGTGACAATCAAAACCTATTTTTTAAAAATTGGATACTTGGCTTGTTCAGAATCCTTTCTACAGTGTTGAGGAGTTCTTTGAAAATGCAGACGTAAAAATCCAGCCAAATTGGTCCAAGGGAAGGGGGTGAAATTGGGGGATGAAAATTTAAAAAAATCACTACAAATCGACCAATAACTTGATCGTTTTGAAAATTGGTGTGTAAAATACCCTTATTATGCCCTACAATTTGAGCCATCAACGGAAAAAATCTAATAAAAAATGGCGAATAATATGCCGAAAATTGTGTTTTTCGAAAACGGCACCTTTGAATTAATACCCTGAATAGCTCATTTTAAGTCATATGATTTAAGCCATCATAGAATTGTATTTGAAATGCACTCTTCCCGACCGCCAGCTGCCGGAGCGAATTTTTTTTTTATTTCCATTCAACAAAATATTAGCTGTAAGTTATTTGGCCAAAAACCTTCTAAACATCATCTAGACATTCTAGGGAATGATTATAACACCAGAAATAACGAAATTTACAGACTTTCTAATCATAATACAACAATTCGTACGGTATACATGCCTTCTTACTGAAACCACGTATTCGAGTGAAATAGCGACAATGAATCTCTCAAAAATTTCTAATGATGCTTTGCACGCTCCTTACTTGAACTATTTAATCGCTAAATAGTATAAGCTAAGTCTCTAGCAGGTTTAGAACTCTTTTGAAGGCATCAAATTTGTGTTTTAAAGAAAAAACATTGAAGTGGCCACTACTGGTGCTTTTCCCTTATATCCTCAAAAAATTAATATAGCTTTTATCATTATTATAATTCTGTAGATATTACAGTGATTATTAATGGATTATGGATTTTCAATCCATTTTCATAGATATCTTTTTATTCATATTTTTCCAACAGAGACTGTAGTTTCTGTATTTTTTATAAGTATTATAATTTATCTGAGTAGCCTATTATAAAGTTTTTAGTACCTTAGCCGCACTTCATTTTTTCAATTTGCGGGATTGCAGTATAAAAAATCAATACAAATTATTTAAAAATATTCCATTAGTTTCATTGTTATAATTATGCTATCCCTCTCACGTTCATGGATCGTCAAAAATAAATCGGGAACTATGCATTATAATAGGTACTAGCATAAAAAAAGGAAAATGCCAACAGCACGTGGTGTTCCCAAGCGGTCACCCATCCAAGTACTGACCACGCCCGACGTTGCTTAACTTCGGTGATCGGACGAGAACCGGTGTATTCAACGTGGTATGGCCGTTGGCGAAATGGAATGATTTTATTCCAGCTTATGAGTGGTGGCCAAAGAGTTTCAGAATGCCTGAGCAGAGAAATATTGTGGATTGTTTTTCTTCTATTTCACTTCTTCGTACTTTTCTCGTTTTCATAATCGGTTTCAATACTTATTTTTTTCAAACTTTTTTTCTATTAAGACAAATGAGAAGATTTGTCAATAATTTATTTACGTTGACAACTCATAGCTCTATATTACAAAGGCCATGAATCGAGATGATTTTATAACCTAAAAAAACATTCAAACGTCAACTTGAATTTTAAATTCACTTGAAAATGTTTACCAACATTTTGTATCATGGCATGCCTATCCCTATCCTGGTCATAATTGCTCTTCCATGTATTTTGATATTATTTTTTGTTTTGTGTTATATATTTGGTCATACAACAGGCGGAATAATTAGGATATTCTTGAAGCCTTCAGAGCAAAGAAAAAGTACCGGCACCGAAGATCAGCAGAAGTTGATGAATTGTACGATTTTACCCTGTTAGAGTAGAATTTTGAATTCATAATGGATTAAATACTTTAGTTTTTACCGTGAGTACTGAGCTGTCGACAAACTTTCTTTATGTTTATTTAAATGTTTTGTTTGGTTGAGCGATTTCACATCTCATATCTCTGTTATGCTCTGCCTTAGGCCTTAGCCTCTCGAATGTAAATTAAATTCATTTTGGTGACCTTTATTTCAAGAATCTTAAAATTTTGCTATATATTACTCTAATCCAATAGTATGACTGTTGACTCGGTTTCTCCTCTTCTATTATATAATCTACAGTCTGTGCAAGTAAAGAAGACATCTGGCAAGATGAGAAAATAACTTTGATCGAGCTGGAGTCATTTTTCCAGAATGTATTCTCTACTTGAACAGACTGTACTTGAATGTTCTTTCTATCTTAGGCCCATTCTAGACAAGCGTCAAAAACGCCGCGTTTTCGACGCGTCGGGAACGCGCGTTCGACAGAAACCATTGCTCAGCTCCTACTTGGCTGGAAGGAAGCAGATTGTTTCTGTTGGTGGTGCTACCTCCCAACCATTGCTGGTTAATCATGGCGTGCCTCAGGGTTCGGTGTTGGGGCCCCTGCTCTTCTTAGTAATGATTAATGATCTTGGACTCCTTGGGCCAGTGTTGATGTTCGCTGATGACACTACAATTTACTCAAAAGGGAAGTCAGTGGAGCTTGCTGGCTTGCAGGCCCATGGGCGGATTTAGGGGGGGGCATGGGGGCAGTGCCAGATCGTTCCAAAAAAAAAAGAAAAGAAAGAAAAAAAAGAGAGAAAAAAGAAAGGGGGAAAAAAGAAAAAAAAAAGAGAGAAAAAAGGGAAGAAAAGAAAAAAAGAGAAAATATATTTATATAAAAAAATATGTCTCAAAACTGCTAACATCAAAAACCCTAATCAACTTGGGTAGCAGTATTTGGCTAAGATTCGACCGTTCCAGTGTCTGGTCCACTAGATCGGGGGCAGTGGCACAGTGCCCCCCCAGATTGTCCCAGAAAAAAATGAAGAAATAAAATCAAATGAAGGAAAAAAATTATATAAGAAAAACTACATCTTAAAACTGCTGCTAACATAAAAAACCCCAATTAACTCGGGGTAGCAGTATTTCACTAAGATCCGACCGTTTCAGTGTCTAGTGGACCAATTTTTTTCAAATTTCTATCTAAAAGTTATTTATTTTATACTAGCTGGCAGGCTCGCTTCACTCGCCTTCTCCACCTAGCCTCCTCCGCCTTCTCTGATGTTTACCAAATTTCAATATTTACTGTTAATCGGTTCTCTAAAAATCTGAGTAAAACTCCGAAAAATAGTAAAAAGCTGATATTGAGCATAACCTTGGGAAGTATATCGGACATAGTTTGAAAATTTATTTAATATCTCCTAAATTAGTTCATCTATAATCTTGCTGAACCATTGAATTTACAGTAAGGATTGGTCATATGAACGCGGAAGATATGCAACCCGCAATACATCTACAATTTCGAAAAACCTGATTACTGGCGTAATCTTGAACGGATTTCAAAAATATTTCAACACAAAATTTCTAGACCTTGGACGAACCTCTCCACAACATTTCAACATTTTCTGCCGATTGGTTCTCGAAAACTTTGAGAAAACACAGAGAAACTATAGAAAAATGCAAATATTGGGCGTATCCTTGGAAAGTTTTAAAAATCTGTTCTTAGCGCGCGTCTAAACGTTCAACTGAACATGCCTGCCAAATTTGAACGCATTTGATACAGTGGATTTTTAGTTCTGGTGATGAATGAATCAGTCAGTCAGTCAGTCAGTGCCATTTCGCTTTTATAGATAATTTATAGATATTTGAATTTTTGCGCTTGTAACCATCAAGTTAGTACACCTTATTTGTCCAATGGCGCGCTGCCATTTCTTGGCTCATGGTATTGAAATTCAAGCTCAACCTTTCAATGCCATTAAATTGCAATTTAATGCAATGATTTGTTTGATTTCTCTCAATTCAACTAACTTTATTCAAGCTTCTTAATATTACCATATTTGTGAATTACAACAATTTTAGGAAAAAATTAAAACTATCACTAATATATAAGAAATGTGGACTATATTTTAATAAAAATTGTGTAAGAAATTCCAATGTATATGTTTGTTTTTCGTTTGTATAATTTTAACAATATTATGCTAAAATATGAAATTATATGTTCACAATGCAAATAAGAAATTTCTTGCAACAATTGAATTAAGTCATTGAAATGTATAATGCTATTTCCATTTTTTTTTGTTCAATTCTTAAATTAGCTTTCAAGATATCAATGAATTTCCAAGTTTATTCAACCTGTCAACATTGTTTTTATTTATTTTGGACATCAAGGATGTGCTTGAAACTGCATATATTGTGCAGAAAATTCCAAAAAAGTAGGTAATTATTTTCTATTTTGAATTACAAGGATGCGTTTGAGACGGCGTATAAGGTAATTGAAGTTATAAAAAATCCGATGATGTATTGGTTTTCCAATGATGTATGGGAAAAGTTTATGAAATATAATATATTTTTTACAATAAATTGAAAAAGTTGATTTATTAACAGCCGTAGTATTCATTTTGGACGTCAGGGATCTGTTCAAAACTGCGTTTTTCCAACTAAAAATTCCAAAATTTTCCGGGGGTGGCCCCCCGGACCCCCCTCCTCCTGGGGGGTATTCCATACCCCCCAGACCCCCCGGGTGCCCCCCCAAGCAATATCTTCTAACTCCGCCCATGTGTGAAGGGTTCCTATGGTTCTATTTATTTGTGCATGCGATTTCTTAGGACATTTGAAACACACAAAACAAAAACTAGAAAACCCAGCAGGGTCGTGGAAGTGGATGATATTGACTGA
Source organism: Sogatella furcifera (assembly GCA_017141385.1). Classification (NCBI taxonomy): domain Eukaryota; kingdom Metazoa; phylum Arthropoda; class Insecta; order Hemiptera; family Delphacidae; genus Sogatella; species Sogatella furcifera. The sequence goes on from CM029548.1 coordinate 12,631,194, forward strand.
AGACAGTCAGACAGTACCTATTGGCAGCCTTTTGAAAAGCGGGCGACAATAATGCTTCAAGTATAGTGATGATGTCATGATGCGAACCACCTTTTTCTGTAAATAAAGGAGAATCCCTCTGACATCCACTTGTGTGACCCCAAAGTAAATTCCCATAACGTAGTTGATGTGCCTATAATATTAAATGTACCGTGATAATATGCATTAACCAGATATAATAATTCTTTGGTACCGGAAGTCGGAACTTTAATTCTCAATTTCCGCGTATCATAATTGTTACTCTGGAGAGTCGGTTACATAAATCATATCAATGTGTTGGTCCATGGCCATGAACTATGTCCATCGGAGGCTATGGTTGGTCCCATCATGTCAATGCTTATGATGAGTTCACCATAAATCCAAGGAGCTTGACTTCAGGATCGCCAAAAGAAAGTGAACTAACCATATATTCTTCAGGATGCAAAGAACATTTTGCTTCTTCTTTAAATTTAGTACATACTTTTTTCTATTTAGTACAGCCAATTGTTGTGATTCTTCATCCTGGGCAATGAGAGCTATGTCGTCAGCAAACAGCAGGGCTTTTCCATCCATACTAATAAAGTATTTTTTGTGTTCATGCTTGAAGCCTCTTAATGAGAGAAAAGAGGATAGGAGTTTATGCAAGACAATATAATAGTACAAACCATTATAATTTAACTCATTTACTTCAACAGGTTTTTTTTTAGTTCGACAGATGGTTCCTATAACGACACCACTTATACCTATTTTTTATAATAATAGTATTGTCGTGGTACCGTATATGGTAGTATAGTCTCGCTTATCCCATTCCGTAATCAGCATACTAATCAGGAGCAAAAGAAAATTGAAAATGATTTTTCATTGTACTTATATTAGTTCAATGAAAAAAAGTTTGGAGCTGTATTTTAATGTTACCTACTTCACAAATATTAAATACGAGTATTAACAAGTTCTCAATCAGTTGAACTGCTTTTTTGTCGTATTCCCTGTATTATACAGCTTTCTGCCGGATTAAAGAAAAATATTGCTGCAAAGATTATAGTAATAAAGGTTATTACTGATACTCAAATCAGTCTAACGATTCTTCAATTCCACAAAATATAATTTTTAAATTATATTTCCTAATGAAACAGCTAAAATGTTGAGCTCCTCTAAATACTAGTAGCTGAATATAGTGAGTATGTATGAGTGTTCTGAATACATATATGAGTTTTTACAATGATGTATTTATAAACAAAATTTTGGCTTTAGTGAAATACAGTAATAGCAGTGGCGGCTCGTGCCCACGAAACAGGTGAAGTGCTGTACAGTAAAAAATACGGACACTTCACCTGTTTCGTGGGCACGACACGCCATTGAGTGATAGAAGCATTGCGTTCCGTCACGTAAGTTCTATGATTTTTAATATGAGCAAACTATTGAAAATACACAGCAATTATGTATAGCCTATAATGTATAAATAAAATAAAACAAAACTTTTTAAAAAAATATGATATAAAATTTTGATATAATTCAAGTGATAAATAATTACAATAGGAAAACATATTATAAATTCAATGGTAAAAATTGAGGGGATAACTTACAGGAACAATCGAAATACATTCCACTGCTTAAAACATCAAGTAGGCAGATCTCTTAGCCTACAATAATTATCATGGTCGCAGGAACAAGCTTTTTTGTTTGTTATTAAACTACACGAAAGAATATTCGTGATATGTTTTGGTGTATTTTGAATGATTTTCCAACTGAAATACAAAACTATTAAACCCTGAAAACTATACGCGGTTGCGTATACTGTATTCTGGTTTACAACTAATCTGACAAATTACGTCTAATATTATCAGTACCTTATAAGTTGAGCCGTTGACATATGTCAAACACGTGCTCTTCCCACCTTCAAAAAAAAAGAGAGGCTTCTGGAATATTCCTTTTGGAATTTAAATAAATAGGTTTCCAAGAATGTTTTTTTATAAATCTCTATTATTCTTGGCCTTTCACTTGAATAATCTACCAACTAACAACCCTGATGAGTTACATTGTTTATTGATTAATTCTTATCAATCATATCGTGATTGATTGGCGGCCGGACAAAATTCCTGAAAATAGGGAAGAGAATTCAAATCTCTCTCTATTAGAAATTTAGTTGATCAATACTCAATTACGTTGAACTTGAAAGTGTTCAAAGTGTAGATCTCTTGAAATAGCTATTCCGCATGTTGCTTGTCCCACCAAACCACTTGAATGCTAAACACTAAACATCAATTTTTATTTCCATTTCACAAGTAAAGTGCAGTCACCTCGAAAAATACCAATAGAAAAGTAGGCATCGACCGTAGTAAGAAATAATCCAGTACAATAATAAAATAATAATTAGTTTAATATGAATTCATATGATCTATAGATTGATTATAATTTGAATATATTAACAAATTACAGTATATACAGCTAATGTTTATCAAAATTATTCGTTTTGTAAGGATATAAAACTTGTAGCTTTGCTCTTGGATGAACTCTATGATATCCGGTGGATTTCAATTCGAATAATTTGATTATTAATTTGAATCTATCAACACATCACATTATATACAAGCAATTTTAATCAAGATTGTTTGTTTTATAAGGATTATAACACTTGTAGCTTTGCTCTTTGATGAGCTCTATCTTATTTGGTGGATCTTTTTTACCACTATCAGCACAATTATACCATGGTAGCCATTTTACCCAGGAATGAGAACAAGCTTCAGAATCATCGGACAGTCTCTGATCTCCAGAGTAGTTCATCATTTTAGCAGCATGCTTCAATGCCATCTCGATAACCTTTTCCTGGACCTTTTGCGATTGAAGGTTCTCTTTCAGAGTTTTCTCCTCAATTGTATCCTTGTCACCACCAATCATCTCCGCCACGGCCCCAAACAGAATTTCACCCGGGAATCCATTCCTATTTAGGTCGGCCAGTTCATTTTCAACATTTGAAGTCATCTGAAACATGAAAAGCACATACAATCAATAGTTTTAATCTTTTAATCAAGTAAAAATTAACAGGTATAATCCCACTTGTGATTCATTCTAAATCCACTAGTTCCTCTCATTCACAAATGAAATGAAAATACTACCGAATAAATTTTCCAAAATTCAGTTATGATAGATTTCTTTCATTTTTTCTGTTAATGGAATAAATCATATCAGATGGTACCTTACTCTTAATTTTTCAATTCAGGGAACAATAATGTATGAATAAAAACTCCAAAACTCGTCGATAATAGCTTTGCATGAAGACATACTTATCTATAACCTACTGGTATTATAATATCCGCTTTTTACAAAAATTATCTTTTCCAATCATTGTTCGAGAACCATAAACATATAAACCAAACGTAAATCAGCAATTATTCAGCATAATTAGAAAATCATGAGAGTTTGTATAGAGTAATCTGTGAATATAGAGTATTCTGATAAATTTTGAATTGATTTGTGGATAATCCAGATATTTTCTTCTGGCATACAATCTCAGTTAAGGACAAGTTTTAATAGTGTGTAAGAATATCATACGCAACAAAAAAACAGAGTTCTTCAACGATAATATATTCTACACGAAATGATGGTTTAAAAATCACTACTTTTTGATGGTTTATTTTTCATACTCAAGGAGATGAAAAAGAATACAATATTGATGAACTGAGAATGCAATAATTTGATAAGAAAATGAGAATAAAAGCAAAAGCGAAATCTGAAATATTACAAGACTAAGACTAAGTCCTAGAAAACAAATTAATACCAACCTGTGCAAAAGTAAAAAGTTTGAAAAACGTAATTAGAAATATAGACAACCTCATCGTAAAAATAAGTTTGTAAACGTAAATTTTCTCCACCATTTCAACAATGACAACTACTGTAAATGAATAACTTGCTCACGATTTTTCAGTACCGTACACAACTTACAACATTTGCATATTTGACAAGATAATATCATTATCATGAATAATTTGCATAGTAATTCATAAGAAGTATTGAAAATCGCAAGGTGACCTAAATTTGAACAACTGTTTCTCAGCATAGCATAAAATAAATATAGGATTACGATCACGTAAATAATGTTCCGAATTATTTATTCACTCGATGGAATGGTTCTTCTGATAATTAGAGAAAAGCTATGAGAACCAAGACATACATATGATTGTGATTGTGTTCCTTTGATTAGAATTCTAATAAGTATTTGATTATCTCTAATCTTTGATTAGAGGTACAATAAATATTAAGTATAACATTGAATAATAAACTATAGTAACAGTAAAAATGGATTGAAAATTCTCACCAGTTACATCATAGTTTCCCACTTCAAATTACGAATATTTATAAGAGCAAAATATCTTCAGCAAGCGCCAGCTGGAATAAGAAATTCTCAACTGCAGGTGGAAATTTCTTCTCCTGGAGAAGTTGCAAAGTTACCACTTTACTTCCACAATCAGTACTCAACGTAGCAAGTGACCTAAAAATCATGAAAAAATTAACCAGGTAAGTTCTTCAAAAGCTTATGTATTTCTGATGTTTTTCAACACCTAGTTAACTTATCATTTAAAAGTAGGTTTCAACATTCGTTCACGAATATTGTCTCAACTCAACATCAATAGATAGATAAAAATGTATTTTTAGTACATTACATGAGTGATACGGACGAAGTTGAGGCAGAAGAGCCCCCTCTTCCACAACGTAGTTTCTATGTTCGTTCTTCAATCTTGTCTAAAAAATCTATTACAATATTGAACGAGGTTCAAGTCTATGTTAACTCTAGAAAAAAATAATTAATTGAGAAAGAGCATTCAAATTACCTCAACTGAGTCAACAATTCTTGTGTTTTCTTATCGATTTCTTCAATAACAACTTTTTCTGAAATGTTTTCATCCTCAGCGAGTTGAACCAAATGCAGTGCTATTTCCTTATGGGCTTTTGTCATTGCTAAACTTTCTGAAAAATAATGAAACTGCATATTATAAAAGTGATAAACAGACATTGTTTACAAGAAATTATTCAATAAAATGTGTACTTGATAAGGTTTAAAATACTCGGAGTTGAGTTACTTTCACTTTCTGTTACTTTTTGCAAAATTACATCAATTTATAAGAGTAAAAATCGCTTCCTGGTGTTTCGAAACCCACCTTGAGCTGTTGTAGGTACATTTTTACTCTCATCATCATAGCTCTCATCTTTCATTCACCCGAGCAAAACGATCTTCAATTATTATTAATACACCCTTTTATTTTCTATTCAAAAACGTGAAATAATAGAATTCCGAATAAATTGATAGTTTATAACGATTACCTTATATCTACATTACCTATTATCTCTACAGAACGAGCGATTCATTGGATCGCCTACTAATGAAAGCTATCAACTATAATTAGTATAAATAAATAAGTAAATAATATGAATAATTTTTATTCGACAAAAAAATAAACACTTTACAAATTGAATAAATTGAAAAAAAAATTCATGGAAAAAATTAATGTCTATTATCTAAGTAGGAGACCCCACAGGTTTTCCGGTTTTCCTGTGTGGGGAAATATGGTTTAGTGGTGGGAAATCATGAAGGAAGTTCCACTGCCCATGCTGGGAAGTTTCCCTATTTCCTCATGCTGGCAAAATTCCCTATTTCCTCATGATAGGAAACGGTGATAGTATTTGTTTTTTCCAATATGATTTGAATAAGAAAAAAAATCTTCTGATTTTAGTCAGTACATAAGAACGAGAAACATCACCAAACCACGATTGGCATGTATTGAATTTAAACGAAATTTGGACCAAAAAAACTTATATTCACACAGCAATTGACTAATCCAATATCATCCATTTCAAACAAGATAATCAATGAAAAACTCATACAACTGACATTCATTTTTAAGATAAGAAACATTGATAAAACAATGAAAACAACAAAAAGTGATAAAAAGATTTAAGGAAAATGATAATATTATAACTTGAAACTAATAATGATGATAGCAGCTCACCTTTGGCTTGAGGTGCAACAGTTATTTCTCTTGCAGGTAGATTGACAAGAACATCGTAGAGATCAGTTTGGCATGCAATTGAGCTGTCTCTGCATCCCATAACATAGCTGGAGCTGGACTGCAAATTAAAATTCAAAGACCAGAAATAACTCCTTGTATTCTATCAGCTAAGAGATTCAAATTCTATTTTTCCTAATTGATTCTTATCCACGAAATTTCTGGTTACTCAAGTTTTTAATTTCAGTGTCTTGGAATGGAAATAAGAATAATTTTTAATGTAATAAATAACTCATTTATAAAATACAATGTTCAATCCACTAAAACAAAGATAACAATCATTATTAGTGAAGAAACAAAAATAACAACCGAGTTTTGTATAGAAGTGCTTCATCAGCTCCAGCTGAGTTGAAGTTACCCACACAAAAACTTCAACTTTACAGTGATTCTTGCAAGAGACAAATGCATAAAAAACTCACATAAAGAAAACTTTGTCTATCAACAAGAACAAATGAAAAATAATTTTACTTTATTGAAAAATTACTCACAAAAAAGTAACTAAGAAGTTCAAATAGTTGGAGAGCCATTTTATGTACTGGTAAGAATAATTTTTTCAAGTACAAGACAAGATTTTATGTGGGTCTCAACCACTAGTAAAGAGAAAGATATTAACAACTTACTTTTATCTGAGCCAGTTCTTCTGGCACCAAGTCGACCCAAGGATGGAGTAGCTCGCTTTGTTTTCTATGTTCCATCAATGCTGGGAATGTTCGAATCCACTGAAAAGACATTGGGAGAATATGAGATAGAAATTTATATTGAATTTGAATAAAACAAGTCTTTGGTCAGCTTGATGATGCGATCTGTTTCGTAATCACGAAAACATGGACCTGTAACATTAATAGTGTGGAATTGCCAAAATCTGTTTCACATCAGATGAGTCTTTGGAATTCTTAAATCAAATTGATCAACAAAAGGTAATTTGACGAGCCTTATTCAGCCTGCGTCTAAAACAAACTTCCAGCTAGTTAAAAAACTAATCAACTTGAAAGAAAGGTAGTTGAAAATTTTCCCCCAAATAAGGTAACAAATCTATTAAACATAGCCTGCTGTTTTTAGATATTGTTACACATATTGTACCTCTTGTTTTTGAAAAGGGAATATGAATTTAGATGCCGGAACATAGTTGGCTAGGCTATATTCTTCCTCCTCCCTTTCTCTCCAGCACATCACTAAATGAAGCCAATTGTTTTATGTAGGCATCATCTTGCTCATTAATACGGCACAGTTTTGAGTTTCAATCTTGTTGTTCATTGTGTTTTGGTGTGTTCGAGTGGAATTGAAAAATTCAGCTATTCATTTCAAATAATGAATACTGATATCTTCTTTATAACACGTTTATATCATTCTTCAATAATAATAGAAACTCATGGTTGAAAGGCATAATCTAAATGCATTTCAATGATGGCGATTTGAAAGTACATTTCTAAGATGCAATAAGAGGAATCCAACTTACTCTGAGGAGATGCGGGAGACTGTGATGGTAGACGACCAAACGTTTTTTGAGGAGCATAACTGTGTATATAAGTATTGTTTCCAAACCAAACACTTTGATTAGATCTGAAAAATACACACAAACAAACATTTGAAACAGGTCATTCAATCAATAGTAAAATGTAGGATAACATAACACTTCAACCATGAATATTACTTTGTAGACAATCACAACTCGAATTTTGCTCCCCAATTTGGGGGTAGGTTAGTTGTTTTTTTCAGGTTGTGTCAGTGGGATGGTTTGTATTTCTTTTATTAGTTTTGTTAGTAGGATATGTGAGTAGGTATTTTTTGACTTGTGCTGGTTGAAAAGTTCATCTTTTCCTTTCAGTGGTGGAGAGGGAACTTGGCACTCACCAGGGGGGTTCGAATCCTTTGATCATTGATGGAAAAAAATTTCATACTTATTCATGATAATATTCTGCATTCCTCTAGTCATGAAGTTTGTACATTGTAAAGCAAGCTCAAACCTTGAGTGAGTGAAAGCAATTGGCTCGCTTTGCACACATATCTTAGAAGTTTACAATGCTTTACAGGCTCTCAATGATATATGTGATAGAATTTGACTTTTTTAGGCTATCCAGATCAAAAACCTCAACTGGTCAATCATTATAACAGTTGTCGAGGATAATAATAGACTGTTGTAGGACGAATATGGTAGTCTAAAGAGTTAAGTAATATATTAATACATAACATAAGTGACACTAATATTTTATATTACCTACAGAATAGTAGTACAAAATAAGCATTCGAATTGATTGGATATGTTATGATAAATTGCTCTCAATAACGTTAATGGAAATTTCAATGCTATAAATTTTTTTCTTTCTATGATGTCAGGACTCTTCCTACATGAACAATATCCTATATCACTGGATGGAGACTAAATTGATACTATAAAAGTCCCGGACTATAAAGTCCCCGCCAAATTTTGACAAAAACCCCCTCCACCCCAGGCCCCCCTGGATTTTAAAAAAGGTTGTGATGATGAAAATCAAGTCTGAGGGCTCTAGTAACATGATCCCGCTGCCATAAACCACACTGAATTATCAACAATCCCTCAAAATTAAGCCCTCAATTTCTGTGGGGGGCCAAAAATGGAAAATTGCCCCACTGGGCCCCCCTACGAACCTGGTTGCAATTTTTTTATTGGATTCTATTTCCGCGCGCTGGTTACAAAAATCAGCATAGCGTTGCAATAAACTGTCAAACTAAAAAGTTGAAATTTTTTGTGGGGGGGGCAAAACCCCCTTTGGGAAGGAATTTTACAAGTTTTCAGACTTTTCTGGTTATTTGCTCGATTTCCTCTTTCCAGTGATGTATAACTTACCTATACCGCATATCAGCAAGTGGTCAATAATTTTGAAAGATTAGTATGTCACTTTGTGTATAAGGGAGTAGATTCTTTACTCAATGCCATAATTAGTGTTTATAAAATATTGAGTAATGTATCAAATATTAAATAAACTGATTCAAATTTGATAATAAAAATACAAGATATTGTTAAACTACAGATTAATTAGTCTTGATCTTTGATCTTTAACCTTTGATCTTTGATGTTCAATCAAATGATCTCAGATCACATCTTTGATCTCATCTTTGATCTTCTGATCTTCTATCTTTTATCTTCTAATCTTTTTCTTTGATCTTTTATCTTTGATCAAATGATCTCTGATCAAATGATCTTTGTTCAAATGATCTTTGATCAAATGATCTTTGATGAATGATCCCAGATCAAATGATCACTGATCTCTGATTTGATCTTTAACCTTTGATCAAATGATCTCTGATCAAATCTTAGATCAAGATCTTCTATCTTCTAATCTTATTTCTTTGATCATTTATATTTGATCAAATTATCTTTGATTGAATGATCTCTGATCAAATGATCATTGATCTTTGATCAAATGATCTCTTTGATCTTTGATCAAGTGATCTTTCAAATAATTTGATCTTTGATATTTGATCTTGGATCAAATGATCATTTGATCTTGGATCAATTATTTGATCTTTGATCAAATGATATTTGATCTTGGATCAAATGATCTTTGATCTTTGATCAAATGATCAAAAGATCATTTTCTTTGATTTTTATCTTTGATCAAATGATCTTTGATGAAATTATATCTGATCAAATGATCAAAAGATCATTTTCTTTGATCTTTGATCAAATTATATCTGATCAAATGATCTACCTTTGATCAAATGATCAAAAGATAAGAGATCAAAGATCTCATTATCATTTCCTATCATATTGAGATTATTATCATTATCATTCCCCTAATTATAAGAATAATTATTAGTTATAATTATTTTTAAGCATTAAATTTGCAATTTAATATTTCTTAGTAGTAGAATAGGTCAGTAAAATATCAGCCCATGGTTGAGTGTTAATGGAAGAGATGACTTGATATCCTTTTCAAGAATGGACATTTATATTCCTAAACTCCACCATTCTATGTAGATACAGCAAAATGTAAAGTACCATGAGCTTATTAAATCCTATATTTTTGTCATTTACAAGTTTCCATAGTCTATCATTTGCTAACTCAAGTGAGCTATAATAATGTAATTCATTTATTTTTTTATTCTCATTGCAGAGGATTAAAACAGATTTAGGCTACTGTTCTATGTATTCTACATGAATAGAGTGATTGAATCTGAATCTGAATCTCTCTTTCTTCCTCTCACTCCTTCTCTCAAACTTCTCCCTTACTTATAGGGTAAAAGACGTTGGAAATTCGAAAAATTCCAAATTCGAAAAAAAATTATTGAAAGTAATGTTTTCATGCATTTATTTGACAATTCTCATACTCTGTTAAGAGTCTCTGGGAGGCTATTAAAAACAAACACTTCATTCCATGTTTAAAATGAAATAGGTGTGTCCAAGAAAAGTAGACATTCTGGTAAGATGGGAAAATGACTACAGCTCGATCAATATTGCTTGAAAAATTTGGACTCACATTGTAGAAAACATTCTGATTGACAAGCGAAACCACTCTCTACAAAACAAAATGATAAAAAAAAAATTTGAAAAATTTACCAAAAACTACCCTAAAATTTCGCGGTTTATAAAAAATAGGGGTGACTTTTTGTAAATGACGGATTTTTCCCCCACTCGACCTGGAATTCATCAACCACCCCCACCAAAAAAACCCCAAAAATGCCAAGATTTCATAAAAATCTTTAACCTCTAGGTATTGCTTCACCTCTAGGTATGCTTGCAGTTGTATAGTTATAGTTATAGTAGCAATTCGTAGCGTATCTTAATTACGTTATAACAATATTTTGAATTCATAACTAAATTTCATTTAGATAACAACGCACATCTAGATTTTGATACTAACTAATTATACTTCAGTACCAACAAAGCGTTTCTAGAGTTTGAAAATAGCTTCCTAGTTATTTGTTCAACAATGAAAATAGAACGTTACCTTTCACACAAGTAATGACACCATTACTGTTTCTATTGTTCAATTCGTAATCTTTTTCTTTGAACGTGCCATTCTCCTCTGTTGAACAGACGCCGCTTGTGGTCACCGATAGAAACAATTTCAGTACTGCAACTGGGCTCCCTGGATACATAGAAAAAAGGCTGATTGTAACTTCTTTTTAATGTATTGAACTTATGAAAAGTCGAAGTAGAAATTCCAAAACTTTAAATTTCTACAAGGCTAAAGGGTATATGGTGATACGAATTTCATTTAAATTGATACTTAATTGTTTATCCAGATGATTTATTTAAATTAATGTCGGATAAATGTAAAAGAGGCAGATACAATTTCAACTATATAAAAAACCAACTCCTTACATTGACAACCAAATCACAATAAAATCCTCACATTCTCTTCACAGGTATGAATTCATATCAATTCTAAATCTACATTATATGTTAGATTATGAGAATTTTATCATCCGGTTATACTAGAGTTCATAACCATTAACACTGGTGACCTTCAAGAACTGTAAGCTTCAAGACTGAAAATCACCTAAAATTAATTGGAGCTGATGTGACTCTGACACAGTCTGGTTTATCACCGGACAATGACGAAGAACTCAAGTATACAAGTAAGTAAGTATACAAGTATTAGAGCTCACATATTGTTTCAAATTGGCAAATTTTTCATAGCGCTCTTACTTATTCACTTTATATTAAAAGTCTTTAAATAAGCTTGTTTGATTTGATAAATATATCATATCATAATGTCTTCATGTATCTTCTTGATGCCTTAAGTATCACCCTTACAATACACCCAGTTTAAAACACCTGCACTTTTCTACAACGTAAATATGAGTTCATTAAAAGTGGTCTCATTAGTCAATTATTGTGATTTATTATTTTGCATTACTAAAGATTATGATCACTGACCTGATTTGCAATAAGTTTTACTGAGCATTCTACAAAGCGATTCATATTTTTCAGGGTTGAAATCTTTGCTCCATAAAACAAGTATGAACTGCTTAAGCTGAAATCATATACAATACAAAACAGATATTAGTGTGTATAAAATAATATAGTTATTATTTGTGTTTTTATGAGGGTGAAGCCCACATGAGCTCATAGGCTTGTGCGTGGGTAATGAGATAAAGGGTAATGCGTGGGTATAATAATAAAGAAAAAGATGCATGAAGACCACTTTTTAGGTAGTCGGGTCCGACGGCTTATCGTCTCCTCCGAAAGATGGGGTGGCGGTATTTATGTGATTGTGCAGTGGTCGAAAATTGTTCCCCGCATGAAACTTGAACCAGGGTCCACCTGGTTATCAGACCGGCGCTCTATCACTCCTCCAACGAGCCACTCAGTGAATTATCAATTCACATTTATTATAGGTTTTCAATATTTATTCAACGCAATGATTCCCAGTTATCGATCTATGTTTGAGAAAATTTCGAATTTTATTGGTGGTGAGCCCAAGTTAAATTGCCACAAATGTTGTAGATCGAATCAATAAAGTTTTAAAGCTGGGTAGTCTATATGTTTATTACCTGAGGCAAGTTGTCAGATTCAAAAACTTCTGTAGGGGTCAGATAAAACCATTCGTTTCTGAAACGGCCGTAGATAAACTGATTATTAGCATCAAAGGTACATTTTTGCATTAGAATCTTCTTTTGTAGCTCTGTAACGGAAGGATATGTCCAAGTCCATAGAATGTCATTGTTGAGATCCTTTTCTGAAAAGAAAAAGAAACCGTCAACCAAATATTTAAACTGAAACGGATCAAATTCGTAATTACAGAAAAAGATCTTGATCCTACAAAAGAAGGTTCTACGGATCATAACCTCTTCTCATCGGCTGGAACATTGTGAGCCAATCTTAAAGTGACTGAAGATTATGACCATCTTTAGCTAGTAGGCCTACCGTACCATTTTAGTTCACAGTTACTAATGAAAGAGAGATAACATAATTTTCAGAAAAGAGGCCAAGTACACTATCACAACAAATGAGGACGGAATGAAATCGATTTGCTTCATGCCAGACTGACCCGATCATATGCTATTACAGCTTCCCTCTTCATGCACTGAAGATCTACAACCGGTGTATTTCCGTGAGCAGGAGGACAATGTCTCTGAACGGGCACTTCGTGTGAAACTGCCGCTTTACTCCTTGGATAAAGAGGCAATACAATGTTTCTGAGTTTGAATTTGATGATTCACCGATCCTAGGACCGTGTTGAAGACACCAGAAGTAAGTAAGTTCTCTATGACTCCGCCCATCTCAATCATGAGTTTTTTTTTGTAAATATGTTTATCTTGACGCAATCTATCTAGCAAGTGGTGGTCATGGAAAGAGATTACTGAAAATGTAGGGGCAAACTGTAAGTCTTGCATGCAGTAAAGATGGGTCATATGTACAAGATGCAGTAAAGATGCAGTCATATGTACAATAGAACCATTGTACAATATGAATGGACTATTCACAAAAAAATCAAACCAGTGAGCTAACGGAGCTATATCATTGGAATAGAGTAGGTACGTGATTAATTCATAACAGACGGAACGCAATACTCTTTAATTCTGTATGAAATTTGCTGTGCAATGGGCCTGTTCTGGTAAAAAAGGTTTTTTGTTCTTTTTCTTTCCACCTGGTATGAATTCAATATGTACCCAAAGGCCTAACCTTTAAGTACTTTCTTTGCAATAAAGAATACAAGGATGAGTTTAGAGCCGGTGCATCTTCCTAAGGTTTTCTAGTTATCAATTAAGTTGAGTAAAAACTAGGCTATAAGGGCCGGTAAAAAATAAATCTTAAATACTAATATTAATCGATTTGATCTGGAATCCAAGCATACGCTTATCCAGAGATGGACCAGAAAGTTTGAGGTCGTAAAGTTGCATGACTAGCCAAGAATGGAACAGAGTAATTTACGCGTCTTCTACAGGTTTTACACAAAGTTTAAAAGCTTACCAATAATGTTACAAGATGCAAGAGAACTCATGGTCAAACTGGATCTAGAGAACTGGTCCGAAAGAAAATGTTGGAAATTAAAAATTTACATCAAGGCATGATGAACTTTATATGTACTGCATAAAATAGAATAATTATAAATATGTTTTTACATTGAACTTTACAACAGTGGGAATATTCACATAGAATCAATAGAATTCAATAATAATAAATGATGAAATAAATTATTATAATATTGCTATATTGCTGATAAAAACCAAACTAAAAGTTGACTGACCCAACAACAAAATAACAGTAAACATATAGGTTAGAATTTAGGTTAAACATTAGGTTAGTTTTCACCTAGCGATTGTTTCGATTGTTGCTGAAACGAATGAATACTATCGAAAAACACTTCAGATCCCTTTTTCGATAGTAAACCTCTCGTTTTTGGCCATTCGAATGGTCCACTTCCGATAGATAATCGCTACGGTAAAGAATGAAAGGAGCAATCAAATGGCTGAAGAAATTGTTTCATTGGAAACACTTTGCTTCGGAAATACTTCAGAAACTAATAATTGATTGTTGGCATTGGCGACATAACCTCTTAATACTTTAAATTGATTACTTTATTATAATTAATTTATACTGATACTTTGTATCGATTGTTCAATTTGTTATAAGGGCTATTAATGTATAATAAATCAATAGTGATTCACAGTACCTTTTAAAATGAGTTTATTCTTTGGATTCCATTCAAAATAAACATTAATAGTTCAAAATTAGTTCTGAAAAAATAAACTTATTCTCAAAGGTACTGGATGTTATTCATTATTGATTTATCATGTTTATAATCATTAATATAAAAATAATATATGTATGATTTATTTTAATTCTGAAAATACGAGCATGCTCAGTTGCAGTATTTTAAACTGGCTTAGAGAGAGATTTTACAATCAAACATTGAAGCTTTTCTCAACGATAGCCTATCGGTATCGGTTTCTATTCGGTTTGTATAGAACTATTCTATCAGGACCTTTCGAGAGGTTCACTATCGAAGTGTTTCATTCGATAGTTTTTCTTAACGATAGTGAACATTTCGATAGCTGAAACACTTCGCTATCGCGCATCACGGGGCAGGGACAGTTCACCGTACTGGACACTTCACAGGCCCGTAAACAAACACGTACGAACCTGGTGGTAGAATTTTGTCAATCTCATGCTACTCTTTAATATCTCTGCTCTGAAAATCATAACAACTAGAAGGCATTGGCGCATTTCGACTTTGTTATTGTTGGTTATGTTCATCTATCTGTTTTTTAAATTATTTAAGTTTTTAGTCAAGAAATTAGTCTAGTCTTCATGATTAGTTAAGTTTAACATTTAATAACAACAATAATAACAACTGAGTAAGTTCAAGTAATTAAAAATTCTTATAAAACGCATATTAACTCATTTAAAACATATCACTTTGAGATTTAATGCCACGAATTTGAACAAGGTAGGCCTAATATTTACATATATTGAGAGTTAATATTTAATATTGAGGCCTAATACTTACATATATTGAGAGTTATAAAGGCAAGATGGAAAAATGACTCCAGTATTAGTTCAAAAATGATAAATTTGGTCTCAAATTTTAGAGATGATATCTACAATATTGACCGATCTGCAATCATTTTCAGAATGTTTCTTGGCTCAACCAGTAATTCGACTAGTAATTCCAGTGCAAAATAAGTGAATAAACTTACAAAAATATCATCAATGGACTGAGTTTAATTAATTTTTTCTTCACAGGCACAACATTCCCACTTGGCGGTTATGAATTTGCTACTGGCTTAGAAATTGAAAAGTCTAATTTCATCCTATGAAGATACAGGACATGAAGTCAGTCTACCGCATATATATCAAGTAAGTCACTATTAATTGATTCAACAAGAAAAATGTAATTAGATAATCCACTGAAGAAAAGGGTTATCTGGTTACTGTTTCTAGTTCTCATTAACAAAGATCTTTCTTAATGAAAAACTATGCTAATCCATGCTTTATTGGTTGATTAATCATATTTAGGATATTATTCAATTATATAAAGATATAATTCACCTAAGAAAATCATCTGAATATCCATATACCCTTGATTTATAGGGGGTTTTGAGTTGAATTCCCCCTACTGTTTCCAGTTCTCATTCGGAAAGATTTTTCTTGAAGGGAAACTATGCTTTTCCAAGCTTTATTGGTGAATTATTCAGGTTTAGGACATTATGAAGATATATTCCACCGAAGAAAATCATCTGAATATCCATGTACCCTTGATTTATAGTGGGTTTTGCGGTAAATTCCCCCTACTGTTTCCAGTTCTCATTCAGAAAGATTTTTCTTGAAGGAAAACTATGCTTTTCCATGCTTTATTGGTCAATTATTTAGGTTCAGAATATTATAAAGATATAATACACTGTAGAAAACCATCAAAATATCCATGTACCCTTGATTTATAGGGTGTTTTGCGTTGAATTCCCCCTACTGTTTCCAGTTCTCATTCAGAAAGATTTTTCTTGAAGGGAAACTATGCTTTTCCAAGCTTTAATGGTGAACTATTCAGGTTTAGTACATTATGAAGATATATTTCACCGAAGAAAATCATCTGAATATCCATGTACCCTTGATTTATAGGGGGTTTTGAGTTGAATTCCCCCTACTGTTTCCAGTTCTCATTCAGAAAGATTTTTCTTGAAGGAAAACTATGCTTTTCCAAGCTTTATTGGTGAATTATTCAGGTTTAGTACATTATGAAGATATATTTCACCGAAGAAAATCATCTGAATATCCATGTAACCTTGATTTATAGGGGGTTTTGAGTTGAATTCCCCCTACTGTTTCCAGTTCTCATTCGGAAAGATTTTTCTTGAAGGGAAACTATGCTTTTCCAAGCTTTATTGGTGAATTATTCAGGTTTAGGACATTATGAAGATATATTCCACCGAAGAAAATCATCTGAATATCCATGTACCCTTGATTTATAGTGGGTTTTGCGGTAAATTCCCCCTACTGTTTCCAGTTCTCATTCAGAAAGATTTTTCTTGAAGGAAAACTATGCTTTTCCATGCTTTAATGGTCACTTATTCAGGTTTAGTACATTATGAAGATATATTTCACCGAAGAAAATCATCTGAATATCCATGTAACCTTGATTTATAGGGGGTTTTGAGTTGAATTCCCCCTACTGTTTCCAGTTCTCATTCAGAAAGATTTTTCTTGAAGGGAAACTATGCTTTTCCAAGCTTTAATGGTCACTTATTCAGGTTTAGTACATTATGAAGATATATTTCACCGAAGAAAATCATCTGAATATCCATGTAACCTTGATTTATAGGGGGTTTTGAGTTGAATTCCCCCTACTGTTTCCAGTTCTCATTCAGAAAGATTTTTCTTGAAGGGAAACTATGCTTTTCCAAGCTTTATTGATGAATTATTCATGTTTAGGACATTATAAGGATATATTTTACCGAAGAAAATCATCTGAATATCCATGTACCCTTGATTTATAGGGGGTTTCGCGTTGAATTCCCCCTACTGTTTCCAGTTCTCATTCGGAAAGATTTTTCTTGAAGGAAAACTATGCTTTTCCATGCTTCATTGGTCAATTATTTAGGTTCAGAATATTATAAAGATATAATACACTGTAGAAAACCATCAAAATATCCATGTACCCTTGATTTATAGTGGGTTTCGCGTTGAATTCCCCCTACTGTTTCCAGTTCTCATTCAGAAAGATTTTTCTTGAAGGGAAACTATGCTTTTCCAAGCTTTATTGGTGAATTATTCAGGTTTAGGACATTATGAAGATATATTCCACCGAAGAAAATCATCTGAATATCCATGTACCCTTGATTTATAGGGGGTTTTGCGTCAAATTCCCCCTACTGTTTCCAGTTCTTATTCAGAAAGATTTTTCTTGAAGGAAAACTATGCTTTTCCATGCTTTATTGGTCAATCATTTAGGATCAGAATATTATAAAGATATTATTCACGAAACAACCCCACTAGCTTTTCCTTGTACGTTGATCAATTTTCTGTTTTCAGGATCAATCATCAGCAGCTATGCCCACTACTACAGACAGCGTCAGAAGCGAATGGGCAACCGTCATTATTCATATCCATTGAATAGAAGTTTAACGTTTTCCACATAATGTACTTGTTTCAGATTTTCAATAAAACTCTTGGAAAGTTTTCCTTAATTGTTGTCAAATGAGCCATTAAAATTAAATTAATATAGGCTATTCATATGATTGTAATCTTTTGTTATTCCACCTTCATATTTTGAAGGCTGAATCGCTTTTATTCATGTTCTTTCAGGTTAGTTTAATGTTTGTAATGTTTTTCAAATTTGTCATTGAATTGTATTCCACTTTTTTTTGGATTTCAATTTCTGATATGTACTTGGAATAGTTTCATTACAAAATGTATTAAGTATGGCCCCGAAGGTGAAGGGCGGAGAATATAGAGCTGTCTCTACCAGAACTTGTACTTATCATTCAAACCTTTCCAAGATCCTGACTTTTTACATCAAAAATTATATATTTCATCTACTAGTACGGTGCAATTAGTTGAAAAAGAGGCCCATCCTCGACATCCAAAGAGAAAGGACGATTCCTACGCCGAATTGTTCTACATAACCCCTTTATTGTTTGGTAAAAAGTTACACACTTTTGAGCGTCGGGTTTTAGGGTGAGAGGGGTTGAAAGGTGCAAAATATGAGTTTTGTATGGGTTTGTATGGAACAAGTTGGCGTAGGAATTGTCCTTTATCTTTGAATGTCAAGGTTAGAGTCAAATTGCACCGTACTATACCTATAACAGCAAGACTGACGACTGAGGTTTTACTTATATAATTTACTACCTGTTCAGGATAGCATTTCTTTTCGCAGATGTTACAATTTATATCACAGACCTATTCAAATTATTTATATTTATATTAGACCTAATCAAATACTTCTGCAACAAAATCACGAAAATATAGGTAGGAACACCCTGTAGAGGCATTTCAGAAAGAAAAGTGGAGATAAGTTGGACTAAAAATTGAAATTATGGTCTGCATACAGTTTCAAAATCTATAAATTGAGAGCTTCAATAAATTTTTACTAAATTTCTGCAAATTATCTGAGAATGGATTTAGAATGGGATTGAATCTATTATAAAGTCTAATTTTTCACCTAATGAAGCAATATTCATGATGCACCGTGATTATTCCATTTACAGCAAAGAGCATATGTAATCTAGGCCTGTTTAACGGAATTCAGTAAAAAAGAATGTGAAAGAAATTCAGGGATTGTATTATGTTTGGAATGTCTAAATCATTATTCAATATTCTATACAATGAAATCAGTGATATGTAATCTCTTCTATTTTTCAATGACATAATTTGGAAATTGTCTCTCAAATTAATCATAGAGTAATCAAAGGGGCATGAGTATCCAATCCATACTTTTTTTATAAAACAAGAATCTTGGGAATTTGTTCAGTATGCGTTCAATACAATTTATATATAAAATCTGATATTAATTTCAAATAACTGCGCAATATTCAACTCTACTTCTAACCAAGGACTAAGGACGTGAAAATCGATTTGACTAACTCAATATCTGTGAAGTCGCGAACATTTCTTATTAAAAAGCCTAACATCTTATTGGAATTATTTACAATTTAATTTATGTGATCGCTATAGGTGAGTGCAGAGTCTATGTAGACGCCCAAATCTTTAATTAGGTTGAAGAATTCATAATAATCTATTATTACTATTATATCATGCATATAAAAATTCTCAAACTGGTGATACCATGATGTGCGATGCGCCCGATAAATGTCTTTCTTATTTTTAGATAAAACTAATGAAATGCAAGGAATTCATAACCATCCATCATGAATAATATTGTCAGCAACAAACATCTATCACAAATTTATTATATAGCACAAACATAAACTACATATAGTACAATCATAAACTTCAAAACTGCGGAAAGTAGGCGTACCCACGCATAAAGTTGTTGACATTTTTTTCACATTCGCAATGTAGCTGGACAATTTAGAGAATAGGCATTATATTGTACTGAAAGTATTGCTTATGTTTAATTTAATCAAAAGGAATAAAAAACAATGTTGTCCTCTGAAAGCTATTGAATTAATAAAGTACTGCAGTACTGCACCGAATTATAAAAATATTCAAAATCGATTGATTTGGCGGGTTTTGCTTCAATGCGCGAATGCGGATTATTTTGAAATCACCATTCAAAACAACGGCGATTGACCGAATGAGTCATTCAATGGTGGTCCAGCTTCATCAAGAGTGGCTTCAATTCGATGCACAACGTTTCAAATTTAGCGTTATTCTCTATAATTTTGCCATCAGTTTTCATTTGAATTTTCAGGTAAGATTCTTCAAATACCGAACCATACGTATATTTTATAAAATGATACGGTAGGTACATGATTAGAACGTTTTTTCTGAATTACTTTGATGTTTCTTATAGTGACCACGTGTTGATTCGATGCTAACAACAAATAATTTAGCTCATTACACAATTATTCAAAGGATTTATATTGATTGTCGGGAATTTTTGCCACTCTTCTAGTTGAAATGTTTAGTGATTTTATGTATTAGTTCAATCAAATTGTCATTTAACTGTGCCTCGAACAAACAAAAATCCTGTTAATTGATTTGTTTCAATCGTCCCATCTGGGTGTTAGTAAGAGAAATCTATGTTCTTCCACTAAAATATTAGAGGCATTTCTTTTGGCAGCCTGAAAACATCGAAATTTTCGGACTTATTCAAGTTATTTAAATTTCTCAGAAACCAACTGGAAGAATACAAACAATAATTGGTATTATTCTGACGATATTGCTACTCATTTCGTTTTTGAAATCTCTACAATTTTCATCCCCCAAACGCTTTTCTATCTTGAATAGGAAGCGAATTGAAGCTAATCGAAAGTTGATCATTTTTTTCACATTATTTTTTCATTCTTACTCAGTGGCGGCACTACGGGGGACCAGGATGGGCCATTACCCCCAATATTCTTGTGTCCCCCCACATGCCACACAATCAGCATGCTTTTTCATCCATTATAAATTAAAAAAGCAAAATACAGTACTGCAATTACGGGAAATAGAATAAGTTGTATTGTATAACGTATCCACTCAAATTTGTATGTATAGTATGTCTACTTAATAGCTACGTAATAACAAAATTGTTGTGACAGATAATAATTGTGAATCATTACACTATGGTTGATTGGTTGGCTCCTTTGGGAGATTGGCTGTCGTTAGTAAAGACAGACAGTCGTTTCCCGTCTCTAGAGGAATAGTAATTGTTGCATTACACTCTAAGTGATTAATTGCATGTTATTCAGAGGTGTTCTGCGCCGCCAATTGGCTGCGGAGACTGGCTTATGGTTGAGAGGATCAACCGAGGGTTTAGAGTCATAGTAGCGTATCTACGAAATTCCGTTTTTTATCTTATATCTGATAGGTCAGAATCTGACTGTCATTCCTGTGATTTTAGTTGAATTGGACTTTTATTTTTTGACAGAAAAGTAGCATAATTCGAGGGTTTAGAGTCACAGTAGCGTATCTACAAAATTCTGTTTTTTAACTTATATACAAAATTCCGTTTTTTTAACTTATCAGATAAGTTACGCTACTATGACTCTAAACCCTCGCAACGTGCTAACCACACGTTACCTCTATCATGGTTGATGATTATTTGCTTGCTGCATGGTCTGTCCGGCCGGGGGGGAATTCTCGCGGGGTGGGGGTCGACTTCGGCTCGGCCAGTGTTGGTTCGGGGACCGAGAGTTCTGATTGAGAATTTATGGCTTTTGGGCCGGTATTGGCCGGGCTGGGGCCGTTTTCCCGTCGTACCGGGGTGTCTTCTTGGCTTGGACGGGTTGTATAGTAGAGTGAATTTGAAACTGGCAACCTGCTGGTAGGCCCAGGCCCTTCATGGGCTGTTGAGCCAGACATACATACACACACAATGGTTAATGTGATTACACCATGTAATGTGTTGTCGACTCAGCAGCGATTTCCAATAATTAATGTAATGGAAAATAGAAAATAGCATAGTTCTCAATATAATTCCTTCATATGTAGCAAGTACCTACTTAGTCGTCATTGCTCATGTTAAAAGCTTTTATCTTTTTAAATTTCCATACCTTATAATTTGTCTGTTTATTATATATATTTTTTTATTGTTGTATAGGCTATAGCCTACAGAGAATTCAGCCTACAGGGCGCATTAATTCTTGTAGCCTATCCGTGCAAGTGTCAACAGCATCCCAACAGGAATGGCTGAAGATCTGCGACCATCTCAGGCGCTCGCGGGTGCTCGGCGCGGTAGCACCGTGTATGCTGACGGCAACGGTTACTATTACCATTCCGAAAGAGTGAAAGGAAATCGGAGGTAACAAAAATGTTAATATTACTTTCAGAAAAACTTGCCGACAGCACAGCATGACTAATGTACATAATATGAAGCAATAGGCTACGAAAACATTACTAATTAACGTAAAAAAATGAAAAAAGTAAGATAGGTACGAATAATACTCTAAAATAAATATGAATGATTCGAGGCGCACAGCATTGCAATTTTCTGAAGCTGCATGCACAATTTGGATATTGAAATTATTAGCCAAGGGTCAGACCTACCGTATTTTCGGAAAACGCTCAGCATGGAAGTTTGTCAGTGGTACCGTACCTATTTATCTTACAATATCTTGTGGTTTTTTGCTACATTTGCGGTTGTGGAATTTTCCCTTAAAATGCCATTTGGCGTAATTTTCCTTTTCAATTTGTTCCTACGATTTCAGTGTCGTATAAAGTTGTATGATATATTGTTCCAGAAGTCTGAGATGCAGTGAGTTCGGAAGCAACCACTGTTTGGCAAGGGCGTCGATGACTCTTGAAGCAGGAGCACCAATTCGCCCTACGGCGAACAGTCCGTACCATAATCACCAGCCAGATATTATGAAAGGCAGGAGGCTGATGATGATGGCGAGGCTGAAGGAGCGCGCAACAGAAAATGTGGACGCTCCTATCTCATTGCTTCTAAATGAGGAGGAAGTAAGGTATGAACATAATAGTACCACAGTCCACAGTCTATGAGCACATTAGGGCCAACATCCACTGACAGATTGTACTGACAGTTTGATCGTTCACAGCTGCTCGTTCAAGTTTATTATAAGATACAATAATATATAATGTATAAGATCATTCTGAATCTATGCCATTTCAATTTTCAACAATAATTGGAAATCATTGTGATTCCCGATAATTATTGAAAATGGAAATAACCCACATTTTATTACAATTCCTTTATACTCAGCAACTACTTTGTCGCCATTGCTCCTGTAAAAACTTTAATGATCTTTAAAAATTATCTAAAAAAACATCAACTTCACTTTTCAACTTATTTCATTCAACTTTAGGTTTTCAAACTTTTGTCACATATTTTGAACTTACTTGAATTATTCTCATTTCAGAAATTTACATGAAAATTCACTCATATTGAACATTGTTATATCGAAATAAACTATTGCCAAATGTGCAACATGATTCTAATAACATATTATTCTTGATTTACATAGTTATTAAGGCTATAATATAATCTATTATCAAGTACTGTATCAATCATAATCTTAAGCTTAACATCATTTACTATCCTCCAATATTTCTCATTCCAAAAAGGAATTACTTCCTTGTTAGTATGTAATTCCCCGAACTGTAATTTTTTACCATTTTTTTAAAAGTGATCATTGTCATAAAACATAAGATGAAATAATTCCAATGTATTTCTCTGGTTATTACAAGAAATGCCAGTAAATTTCAAGTTTAATTGAATCTTATATTACTAAACTGCCTGATGTTTGGATATGGTACTGTGAGTTACTATGGTGAGATTTAATTCCATAATAAATACATTTTTCAGAGAACCGGAAACCGCTCAAACCATCGCCCTGCCAAACGCCCGCAAGGCAATGACCCGGGCAAGGGGGGGTAGGGCAGCCTCACACTCCAAATACATTGGAGCAGTTGAGAGAGGAGTTGGTCCAGCCTCATAATGAGAGGTTCCGACTCACATTGGACGGGTTGGAGCAATTCCTCCTCGACGGGCCCATAATGGAAGGAAACGAGTGCGTGGCTGAAGGGTTTGTGAGCAGGCGAACAATCGCTCACCTAGCCCGGCATCCCGCTGAAGCCACACACTTAATGATGGATGCCACATTCAAGACTGTCCCCAGAAGGCCTCAAAATATGTATCAGTTTTTTTTCAATACATGTCATGTACATGGATGCTGTAAGTACATGTTGTTACTTTAATTGTATTCTATTGAGTAATTTTCTGTATGTATGCATGTACGTAGTTGCTTGTATGCAAGTAACCTGAGAATAAACACGGATCTAGAGAACGGCACGAACGATTCCCAATAAATTTTGAATGTAATGTGACCGATAGAAAATTTAGTTTGCAAAAGGCCTGACCTCCATGATAACCCGTTCAAGGATAGAGAAAGGATTATTATTCCTTCGGGAAAGCAGCAGTTGGAATTTCGTTGTAGAACTATACCCTATTCACGATCACTTGAGACGAAATGAACAAATTTTTTGCGCGTGTGTGCGGGTAAAGGGAGGTATTACTTCATACGACGGTTGGCCGCAGTCGAACAGCTGTAGTCAATCACAATTCTTGGCTCTTCCTCAAGCTCAAACAAAAATAGCTACCTGCACATGGAAAAAGTTTCTTTATTTCGTCTCAAGTGATCGTGAATAGGGTATAGTAATATGCACTCTTATATTAGCCAATACTCTATGAGTTAATATTGTTTGGGGTAATACTCGCTTATACTCAGAAAAAATTCTGAGTTTATGCATAGAATGTAATGCCAGAACGTTACCTTTCCATGGTACATTCACGGTCGTTACCTTCATGAGCCGATGTTTGCAAATGAATCGAACGTTTGCTTGAAAAAGTTTACTCAATTAAAATAATGAACAACAGTCTGTTATCTTGAATAGATATAATTTGAAAATTTGAAGACTGTGTCCATTATGACACATAATACTATAACGTAGACCATGATTTAGTTCCAATGGGATTACTGTGTGATCTCTTACAGGCGTTCCCTGTGGCATATTTCTTTATGAAGAGAAAAACGGAGGAGGCATACCGCAGGGTGTTGCTGTACATGAGGAGAACGCATCTGACATGGCCGGTAGACCTGTGCACAACAGACTATGAACTTGGTCTAATAAATGCGGTGCGGGCCACTTTCCCAAATGCTCGAATACTGGGATGCTGGTTTCACTACACTCAGGTAAGAGTCTTACTAATATTGTGCTGATGATGTGATGATACATGAATACTATTAAAAGAATCTTCTTTGCGTAAGCTTGTTTCTTCCACCATTTATAGTAGAAATACTGTTGCAAGAAAATTGTACAAATTATTTACAAAAAAATCGTTCCCTAAATTACAAGCAATAAGTGTTTAGATTATCAACATTTGCTCTTCTATTGTCATTCACATTAATAAAAGTAGGAGTAATCCCTTTACATATAGAAACACTATTAATCAAGCACTCATGGGCAAGCATATGGGCAAAAAAGTCATAAACTCGTTGCCATCCCATTTAAAAGAAAGAACTTGATCATTCAGCATTTCCAGGTCAAGACTAAAAATCAGTTGAATAAATGAATGTCCTTACAGTTGGCAAAAATTAGTAAATTAGTTTGTATTATTCCTCTAATTAATTAAAAAATCAACTCAACTTATAGTTCAAGAAAAGTCCCTGGCCTAATTGCAATTATAGCATTAGATTTTTTAAATATTACTTTGGTTTGGATTTGTTTCGCTAGAATTACTGTTAGTTTGTAGGTGTATAAAGTTGAGAATCTTATTTATTGTATTATTAATGAATAATAAAATATCTGTATGACTATTGTCAATGCCAACTAATGGATGGCCAATGACATTTATATGAATAAATTAAAATTGAAATAGTAGAGCACAATAATTAAGGCAGTGAATCGGGTGATTATAAAAACATAGAAAGTAATTAAAAGAAATTTATTTATGAAAACTATACCACATAACACTTTATAATACAATAATACTATTGTATTTCATTCTAATTCAAACTTACAAATTGATTGTGAAAGGTGAAAGGTCCGGAATATTTGAGGGAGAAACTTGTACTATTTAGAGAGATTCATGCCATCAGAGACACTTGGATCGGTCTTACTGTTATTTTCTCCAGATTCCGAAGCACCGAATGGCAATAACTGCATGACTTCTTTTTATTATTATTTTCTTTTATATTTCTTGCCAATGTTATTAAACTTTCTATTTTACTTTATTTAATTAGCAATATGATTCTATAATATAACATACAAGGGCAAGGCTATATGTAAGTTAAATGTATATTACTGTTCAGTGCTATTGTTGTTTATGTACCACTATGGGTCTTTTCAGACTCAGTGGAAATTGTTTATTTGAAATAAATAAGACTCATATTATTGATATTATTGAAAGTTGACATTAACTTGCTTAATGATAGGGTTATTTTGTTCTATAGGATGATGAATATGGATAAGTTACAGCGTGTGAATCATCACTATTCAAAGAAGTACTAGTTCTATTTCTATTCTATCTTCAATGTCTCTAAAGTAATTCTAAATTGCGTTTTGCAGGCGATTTGGAGGTCCGTGATGCGGGAAGGCCTCGCACCTCTCGCAGGTAGAGATATGGAGGCGCGGAGGGTGGTGAAGATGATAATGGCGTTGCCTCACCTCCCGCCCCACCCAGGACCTCCTCATCACCCGAGAATCCCCGCCCATGGTATCATGGATGGGATACGTAGCATAGATGTCTACATTCGCGAGGACCCGGAGATTGATAACAGGCTCCTGGTCCTTGTGAACAAGTTCTATGGATACTGGGCGGGGGTTGTTGGGGTGGAGAACCTCTCCGTATTCGAGGCGCCGCATCGGACCAACAACCACCTGGAAAGTTTCCACTCTAAGTTGTTGGCCGTATGCGGCGTCCATCTGGACGTTTTTAAATTCATAAGTAAGTAGTTTCATTTGAATCAGTAAAATTGTTTTTTCATGTTTTAATAACATTCAAGCACATTCAAGACCAACTTCAGGTACGACAGCATTAAATCACCCTCATCATTTAATCTTATGAAATATCACTCAAATATTTAGAAACCCAATTTATCAATGATCCAGGTTTCACTAGACAAGCTAAACTACAGGAAATAAAATTATTCAACTTACACGAACAAGTTATAGCGTTTAGAATAGGTTAAAGAGCAGACTCTTTTTGAGGGACCCAAGCACACTCAAATTTGAGGGACCCTCAAGTTTACTACACTTGACTACACTCAATTATTTATATTGATTGACTCATTAATTAAGGCGTTCAAAAGTTATTGTCGAACATACAAACAAACAGACGGACTAAGACTTAACATTGCAACGTAATTAAAATTCTTCTTGAATTTTTTATTAAAAAACATTTTTGGTAATTGCTTTCCAGGAAAACTCCAATCAATTGACAACCAGTATCTCATTCAGTTACGGCGAATGGACGGCGATTTGGCATTACGCCGCCGTGGTGGAGGCCGAGCGAAGGCCAACAGAAATACCCAGACCATCAGGGAAGCCCTCCAAAATCTGGTTCAGGGAGGATTGGTGATTACGTTCTTGAAACATGCCTCTCACTCAGCAGACAACCTAGTTGATATGGGGCTCCGGGTTCATTTTATAGAAAATGATCAGGAGGGCGGCGAGGTGGAAAACGTGGTGGCTGAAGAACAGGTGAGGAATTATAATAGCTTGTTATTTCATGAAATGTATTATATTTTGTGTGAAGTGCTTATCTTGATTAATTAATACGAAATCTATAGTAGTACTTGAATATTGATGTTGATGAAGTCAACATGACAGTAATTTGATGACTGACATTTGATGTTTATTAATGACTGCTATCACAATCTACAAGGTGTTAATACCACTGAATACATATTTTTTCAGATTAATTTAAGTTTTTATTGTTATTTGAGTTGCTGAAATAATTATACTGCCATTATAGTTTTGTCTGAAGTTTACCTCAATTGAAAAATGTTATATTCTGCATCATAACATTTTCAAGGAAATCCAAACATTATTTTTTATTATTGCGGATGATGCCCACATAAGCATTTTAGCTTTTACGTGGGTAATGGATATTGAGTGCGAAGGTGATTGATGAGGTGAAAAGCAGCCATGCCACTGGGATTTGAACCCAGACCTGGCAGTGCTAGCGGAATGAAGGTTGTAACGCCCTAGCCCACTGACCAACCATACCGATATTTGCCTAATATTGTTACGTTTATTATGAATTACAGTTTTTACAAGGTAATTATAATAAATTTCTCATTTAATGAAAAGATGAGATGTTGTCAAATTCAGTTTACCAAGGATTGATAATGGTGCAGCAAACAAAACCGGTAAGTTATCTCCATTTTTTAATAAATCAGCGGTTTTACAACATCTTGTCTTTTCATTTAACATAAATATTAATAACAACCACAATATTATAATTTCAGAATTTCTTAATATTTTAGGTGCTGGCAGAAGAGCCTAATGCTCCTCGACGAAATCCACTTGACGACCACCAGTATGCTGCTCGAAGATAGACCGGGTTGTGCATCAAAGCATGATTTTATGTGAATTTTTTCAATTAATTTCATTTCCAATATCAATGAATAAATGAACTTATTGTAAACTTTGTACATAGATGAAATATATAATTCGTTGTAGGTACTATTAATAATGATTATGAATGATGTTATACGATTATTTTACTGTGATATAAGTTATTTATATATATATAAGTTATATTTTTATGTTAACTTGCCTTTTGCCTACTTGTAAATTGTAATCATCAACTATTTCATTTTTAATAGGGCCTACTTGTAAATGTGTAAATATGTAGTTATTAGGGGTGTATGAATGAATAAGATTGTGTAATTTATGAGATGCCCTGATGACAAATAAAATTTTTGATTTACTTTCATAAATTACTACCGTATTATTATTTTACAGCCCTCTTACAATTTTAGGTCTACGAATGTGAAATTGCGCTAATTTAGGCTGATAAGAAAAATCCATGGTACTGTAAACGCAAATAACTGTTTTAAATGCTAAGCTGTCAGTACTACGGCTACAATCTAAGACAAGGTCGCTCTTTCTTTCTCAGAAATATTTGCTGATATTTATTTACATTACCTAGATTTAACTTTGGCTAGTAAGGCAAGTGAAGTAGGTCATAGGCCTATAATTGAACGTATAATCTATAATATTCCAAGTTGTATGGGTCAATTGAATTTCATTGGATCTGCACAAATAAACCCGCTTATTTGGTCACCTGCTGACATCAGTATTCAAACTGACTCAGCTACAACTATTGTTTGTTTGAATAGAAAATTGATAAAACTTAATGCAGTAGGTCATCAATAAAATTTAATTGTTATTTGTAAGTCTAAGTTGATGATATTAATAAATAATTGCAGGAAAGTTCTAAGTGTTAAGTATTATATCACTGACTGGGATACTAAAGCCAAGGTGTATGTATTGACAAATAAATTTCAATTTGCTCAATCTATTCAATCTGAATATTGCTATTTTCTGAATAAAGTAGACTAGTGTTTGCTGCTTAGCCTACCGGCAATTGCAACTGAGGTTAAAATAAAATACATCTTTGATAATATAATAATAACAACAATTTTACTCACATTTATTTTCTCAGGTTTCATCATTTTGTGAATGGTGAAACTGATTTTCAAATGAAAATCTTTACATCAGTATTACAGAACACCTCTAACCTAATTTTCCAAGCATCAAGCAAATAAATAAACAGTCAATGCCATTAGAATAGTTCGTTTATACATATTATTCAATAGAATACGAACAGTCTTCTAGATTACCTGTGTTGAAATTTTTAATTGACTCATAGATGGCGCGCGTGATGGGACTGTGAAGTGTCCGGTACGGTGAACTGGGTACCACCCCGCATCACTAGTTAGAATCTGCGTCTGATGACAGCTGATAGATGGCACCAGTTTCAATAAAACAGCTGATATAACATCCACATCAGTTTTGAACAGATGTTTATTATTTTTGGTTTGGTTTGGGTTTTGGGTACTGTTGTCTTAACCTAAAAATGATTAGTGAATCGTGGTGTTTATTTTCCTTATTTTATTTATTAGTAACTGTATGTTTTGTCTTTCGGACAAAAGAATTTGTTTCTGCTGGATTAACTGTTGAGGGCTTATTTGGGTCATGGATTCTGAGTGAACATGAAGATTTTATTCTTCATCACATTCAAAGGACTTCATTTACATTACTCATCCATTCGCTTTTACCTTTAGGTAGGCCTAAGTTTAATTAAGTTACTGTTAAGACTGTTATGTTCGATATGAACAACAAAAATTAAATGTTAAAATAGATTTAAATAGGTAGATTTAGTTAAAATCGAAATGCGGTCTTCAATAGCCTATATTGTTTTTGAGAATTGTGTTCATCACCGTCTTATTGGCCCAGTAGCCATTGTAACCAAACATCCAAAGTCTATCAATTGTCTGATGTTTGCGGATAGATATTTGCTAGAAACTGGGGATTCGAGATCGGCAGTGTCATAGTGATCGCTTCTAATAACTGTTAAAGGTTATTCATGTTGTGGCGATGTATCATCCAAAAAAGTGGTTCCCTAATCATCTCCTGAAGGGAATGAAATGGCCATGCTAGCAGCCTCTTTTTTACGGGTTTGTTGAACTTTTTTTGAGCCCTCGCCAGTCTGCAATAAGGCAACTCCAGTCCAGCATCATGTCGGATGTTGTACTTGTGTATGTCACTTCTCTTTGGTAGCTGCCCATTCTTCTCATACATTAGCGAGCTCAGTGTGCACTGGCTGTAAACTGTGAGAATTTTCAAACTTTTGGACAGAGAAAGACAGTGTAAAAATATCACCAACACCATCTTTTTTTTTTTTTTTTTTTTTTTTTTTTTTGAGGGTGATGCCCACATGGGCTCTTGGGCCTGTGCGTGGGTAATGGGAAGGATGATGATGAGAGATGAATGGACCTACTGCTTTAGGTGGGTTCCGAACCACCGGGAAGCGATTTTGAGGCTCATGAATTGAATTCAGAGGAGCCGGTCACCGTTACAACAGTGGTGATAGAGGCACGTCGCTTATCTAATCTCACCGATTAGACGCTCTCTACCACTGGGACAAGCCGCTTCCCAAAATCATCATTCAAACTCTACTGCAGAAGCAGTATATTATGCACGGCCGGAGCATGACTCCTCAGGAAAACTCTATACATTAGGTGGCTTTGGAAAAGCGCATGGTAGGCTATGCCATTACAAGGCATTTCCTGTAAACCAAGTGCCTCTGACGCCTCAGAAGGTATATAAATCATGACATCTTCCGACTAGTCCAGTACGCAGGGAATTTTGTAAGGCTAATTTCTGCAAAAGGTGGAGTATGCGATTTTATTGTTTTAATTGCTTCATTAGGGTCCCAATAATGTGTATTTGAAAAGTGCTCACAAAATTTCCCCCCACACAACTTTTGACAGCCAGAAAACCATGCAATTTTTTAGTTTTTCGCTTATAACTAAAAAACGGTCCACATTTTTATAGGTACATTTTCATAGTAATTTGTAGAGGACAAAATTCTGCGTCGATTGAAAAAAGGAAACAAAAATCGGTCGAATAGATAACGTTTTACATTCATTCAAAAAACACAATTTTTTCCAAAAAGTTGTTTAAATTGATATGTAGCTCATAAAGTAAAAAAAGAAATGTATTACCCCTCTTCTTAAAAGTTGTAGAGTATAAAAAATTGAGTTCAGAAAGTACTAAAAATTTGATATTTGACAGATTTTTGAAACTTTAAAAATCACTTCCATCCAAGGTAGGGGGTGAAATTAGGGGATGAAAATTTTGAAAAATCACTACAAATCGACCAATAACGTGATCGTTTTGAAAATTGGTGGGTATAATACCCTTATTATTCCCTACAATTTGAGCCATCAACGAAAAAAATCCAATCAAAAATGGCAGAGAAAATGGCGAATAACACAATGCCAAAAATTGTGTTTTTCGAAAACGGCGCCTTTGAATTCATACCCTGAATAGCTCATTATAAGTCATATGATTTGAGCCATCATAGAATTGCATTTGAAATGCACTCTTTCCGACCGCCAGCTGCCGGAGCGAATTTTTTACTTTATGAGCTATATAACAATTTAAACAACTTTTTGGAAAAAATTGTCAAATATCAATATTTTTAGTACTTTCTGAACTCAATTTTTTTTGCTCTACAACTTTTAAGAAGAGGGGTAATACATTTCTTTGTTACTTCATGAGCTACATAACAATTTAAACATTTTTTTGGAAAAAATTGTGTTTTTTGAATGAATGTAAAACGTTATCTATTTGACCGATTTTTGTTTCCTTTTTTCAATCGACGCAGAATTTTGTCCTCTACAATTTACTATGAGAATGTACCTATAAAAATGTGGACCGTTTTTTAGTTATATGCGAAGAACTAAAAAATTGCATGGTTCTCTGGCTGTCAAAAGTTGTGCGGGGGAAAATGTTGTGTGCACTTTTCAAATACACATTATTGGGACCCTAATGAAGCAATTAAAACAATAAAATCGCATACACCACCTTTTGCAGAAATTAGCCTTACAAAATTCCCTGCGTACTGGACTAAACACACTTGCAGCACGCGAATGTTCCAAGACAATCTTACATCACGCCATCAAGATCGTGTCAATAGAATAAAATTTTCAAACTTTAGAACCAGTACATTCAAGAAGAGCATTGGGTGTTGCATCGGTGAAGTGTAATTCAAACAGGACACAATCACGAATTCGTGGCTCATTGGAAATTCGAATTCCCCCAAAAATTGTACTGTAACGTGTAACTAGAGGTTTTGCAAATAAAAGTGTGAAAAACAATTGTAGCCTTGGCAAATCTAACTTCTTGACAAAACTATAATGATCCCTCGCATTCGTTACTGGACACACTGTATCTAATATGTATGCACACTGTCTAATATGTAATTGTATGTATAATAATTATACCTTATGATTTACTTCTTGAATTTGTTCCAGTCTATGTAACTTCACTACTATTTTTGATTGATGATACTCCACCATGGCTGTTCACAAGTACTTATTTGGGCTTGACATTTGCTGCATTATCAATAATTACACCTACAGTGGTGTTGACTTTGCTGTACAATTGGTCGAAAGATGGATACTCAAAACACCCAATCGCTCGAAAGTTAAGCGTGTTTTGTGACACTGTTACTTCATGGAGAACACTGTCCAGTGACATCAATGCAGAATTTAAAAGGTAAGAAACAAAAAATTTTGAGGAATATTTCTGGTTCATTTATGTACAATTTTAAAAAATCTATGCTCTAGAGAGAAGAAATCGACTGAGAAGAGACAGGAATTGTATCCACTTGAAAAAATTCCACTTGTGGTGGAACCTATTTTGTGGTGGACCCTAGGACGGTAGGGTACCTCCACCGATGAATAGCCATTGTTACATAGATTTTATTTTTTCTAGGATACAACAATAGATTATTTAAAGTCTAGGTAACTTATAAAAATATATCATTCCTTGCTGGAAATACAAAATATTTCTCGCTATAGTCTACTACTCTTTGTATGCCCAATATTTACATAATATATTTAACGAATTCTATACAAAGTTGTTTCACTTGATTTTTATTTTTCTTTTCTTTTTAAGAGTCAACATGCAAATTAACATTCTTATTATTCCATGCTTTTAAAATACAGTACAGTACCTACATTAAGTTTGTTTGTTTGTCAATGGCGCAACAGCCCTATGAAGGGCCTAGGCCTACTAGCTGGCCTACATTAAGTTACTGATGTTAAATGTTATTGTTAGTATGACTAATCTATCAAAATTGGGAATGGAAGACGGGTTGGACTTGTTGTACAAATGATGAACAGTGTCTGTATTTTCGCCCTAAAACTACCTACAAGTTCTTTCTCTAATAAATTAATTGAATTAAATAAATTTTCAGGGTCGACAAAATCAACTTGCAATGCAGTTCCATTCATAAAGTGATAGCAACCGACAACTGGATCATAAAAACTGGTCCTTACTCACTATGGGTGACCCACCAGAGTGACTCAGTGCTGATATTAGTGAGCGCCGACACTCATGACGTGTCAGTTAGTGGAACAGCCAATGGCACTGTGCAATACCTCAGCATTGAAGTCAAAACAACACGACGTAATGCTGAAAACTTCTTTATTAGGTAAGATGCTCACAAACTCAAATTAAAAAAAAAGAAACTTATTTTCAGCAGAGTTGTATATTTAATTAAAACTCCTCCTTAAAATTGCAGCTATTTTTCACATCTCTGTTCGTGATATTTGAACAAATTTCGTCAGTTATAGACCTTGACTAGTTCAAGTATTAGATGAATTTCCTCAGTTGTCAAAAAAACTTATTGAACAAGGACAATATGGAGTGACACCTCAGAATAACAATGAATGCAAATTCGTTTCATTATTGAAGAAAAATACGCGCAGGGACAAGTTTCTCGTGCAATAATAGCAGATGCCAACAAAACTGGCGGTTGGCCAATGACTTTTATTAATGCTCAACTCAGTCAGGATAGTCAGCGAGCGCTCTGCAAGAGCAAATTGAGTTGAAAGCAGCTTTAGCTTAACTGTTTCTCTTTTGTTGAGTAGTTGTGAAGGTGATAACGTGGTAGTCTTTTCTAGTCCAGTATTGTCTTTTTATTCAACTGTTTTACTTTCTTAGACAGCTTTCAGGCTGTCCTGACAGAGCTAAGCATTGATACAAGCAACTGACACTTTCTTTGGTGTCTGCTATTAATAGCCTTCTTGATCCTCCAATCAGTAGGTAATCCTGATGATGCCCACATGAATTTACTACTTCTTCATGGGTGATAGGTGATGAGTGAAATTGTGAAAGAATATTAATAGTAAAAATTCCTACTTTTCAGGTGTAACGCACTCGACTTCAAAGATTTGGAGGAAAAGATACGCAGACCTATCACCATTTTACCAGAAGTAACATTCCATCGATCCAGAACTGATCTTTTCCTTGAAGTTTTCAGAAATGCCGTGGCCCAAAATAGCCCATTCACTGCTAATCAGGTCAGTGAACATGTAATTAATTGAGTGGTGGAGGGGGGCTTGCCTCATCTTCTCCCACAAAACTTCTTCAATTCTCTTACAAAGTGAAAATAGAGTCATCTATCATCCAATAATCTTTTCAGTTATAATATTTACAGTAGTTGGATTAGACTTTCTTTACTCTATTTTAAGCATATTATCTCACCACTTAGCTGTCATTAACTCTAAGTTACTGTCTTAATTTTATTTCATAGAAAATAAAAGTGTCTAAAGTGTCATAGTGAAATAAAGTTTCTCTATTTCATAGAAAATAAAACCAAGCTCTTCTTGGTAGATACTTTTGTTTTATTTCATTTCTGATGTCAATTTAGTTCCTTTATTTTATTAACGCTATTCTCTCTCTATGCTTTGCTATAGTTATGTTTCAGTTCCATTTGTATTGACATTTTAAATTTTTTGTGCTATTGTCTATCACTTGATTTTGCAAGTCTTAGTTCTCACTTGCTAGATCAAGTCCTAGTAATCTAACTTAGTTTTAGAAATATGACAAGTCACCAGTCAAATGAGTTCAAATCAAAGTATGATGTGCTGTGATGATGAATAAATAAATAAAATTTGCTCGTATCAATTCCTTGCCTATAATACACACGCGTTGATTAGTTCATGTGAACCATAGAATCATCAGAAAGAGAAGGATGTATTATATAACTTATTCTGGAATACACCATATATGATCCATACACTCTTATTTCTCTTACTACTTATCTACTTACTCGCATACTCCCCCAGCGTGGTAGGGGCAGTAGAATGGTACCCGCAGTAATCCCTGCTTGTTTCGTAAGAGTCGACTAAAAGGGACTAGTAGGCCATAGCGGACTGGCAATGACATCTGCCATAGGATACGGATACAAACTTTTTTTTTTAGTTTACCCGTTCTTCTTTAGTTCACTTCAATTTCACTTTCTTTCTTATTTGTTTTACTTTGGTTTAATTTTATTTTATTTTGCATTCATGTTAATTTCTTTTGTTTGGTTTATTTCCTTCCTTTTTAAAATTTATTTTATGATTTATTATCATCTTTCTGTGTCCTAATTAAACGCTAGGCGGTGGTATTGGTGATTAGGTTAGTAATGGTTTAGTAATGGTTGCATATAAAGGAATTGAGCAGGGCTGTCCGCGCATATATAATCTGTTTCGTGCTCATTGAAATGGACAGCAACAAGGTGCCAAACGCCGTAAACCGGCCTCCCGGCAATCGCAGTGGTAGATTTAGGCATTGGAAGAGGAAAGTGGTAGAAAATATCGGTTCTTCTCAGAACCATGACACCCGACTTGAAGTTGGTAGTAATTTAAGGATTTTTCAACTCAATATAGAAGGTATCTCAAGGGCTAAGATAGAGATACTCACCAAACTCACAAAAAAATACAGAATTGATGTAGTTGCCCTACAAGAGACTCACGTTGACATAGATCATCAGGAGAGATTACAAATGCCCGGATTAACACTACTTGAAGCCAAGTTTCATCCTAAGCATGGCCTTGCTACGTACGTTAGATCAGATATATCAAATCCTACTTCATCAGTGACAGTCAATGATGAAAATTGTATTGCCAGTAAAATAGCGGATATTAGCATATATAACATCTACAGACCACCCTCCAGTACTTGGCCATCTAGAGTGCTCCTAGTTCCTGACTCAAAGGCAGTTTTCACCGGTGATTTCAACTCCAGACATGTGTTATGGGGATATCACACAGTGGATGAGACAGGAGAGGCTTTGATGAACTGGGCCAATGCCAACAGGCTACACTTGCTGCATGATGCAAAACAAAAAAAAAAAATATTCAGATCTGGTCGTTGGAACTCTTAGACAAATCCAGATCTATGCTTTGTAACCACCTGCCAGCAGAATGGGAGCCCAATACCATCAGAGCATGTTGTGTTGAATGATTTCCCTCACTCTCAGCACCGCCCATCACTGATAAATGTGGTCCTGTCTATACCAATAACAGGTGGTCATCCAGTTCCCCGTTGGAACTTGAAGAAGGCAGACTGGTCAAAGTTTCAAGGCTATATTGAGGAAAACATTGGCTGCATAAAGCCTGAAGTCTCTAACTACCATCAATTGGTTGGTCTCATCCTGGCATCTGCCAAAAAGTCTATTCCTAAGGGATTCACAAGGAACTACATTCCATGCTGGTCTGAGAGGTGCAGTGAGCTGTTGAAGAAAGTTGAGGAGACTGGTGACCAGGTGGCTGCAGATAGTCTCATCAAAGAATTGAACACTGGTCGGCTGGAGTGAGGTTACAGCAAACCTGGATTTTAAACATTCTAGCAGAAAGGCCTGGTCTCTTATCCGCCGCCTGGGTGCAGCATCACAAATGACTCCAATCAAACCGAAAGTCACTCCAAACAGTGTAGCAAAAACTCTCAAGGACAACAGCAAACCCAAACTCAGTAAAAATGCCAAGAAAGAAGTGAAGAGGCAACTGAGAGAGCTATCAGCTCAGAATGAGGGATCATCTAGTGTTGTAAGAGCTGTGCAAATGGAAGAGGTTGCTACTGCTATCAAAACAGTCCAAAACAACAAGGCCTCAGGCATAGATGGCATTTTCCCTGAATTTGTGACTCACCTTGGTAAAAAAGCTACTGAGTGGCTTTCAAAGTTCTTCACAAAGGTGATTGAGAGCTGCAAGCTACCTCCCAAGTGGAAGGAATCAAGAATAATTGCACTGCTTAAACCAGGAAAAGAACCTGACAATGCCAAAAATTATAGGCCAATATCACTCCTTTGCACACTTTTCAAACTCTTTGAAAAGATACTCTTGGTACGCATTACCCCTCTGTAGAAAAGTTTCTCCCAGTTGAGCAGGCAGGGTTCCGACCAAAAAGGAGTTGTACAGATCAGGTGCTAGCTCTAACCACGTACATAGAGAGAGGCTACCAGAAGAAATTGAAAACATCAGCTATTCTCATTGACCTGACTGCAGCTTTTGACACTGTCTGGAAGTCAGGCTTACTGCTGAAACTGGGAAAAATGTTCAAATGTAACAAATTAGTTCAACTGTTTGACAGTATCCTATCAAATAGGACTTTCAGAGTACATCTGGGGGATGGAATAAGTAAGAAGAAAGTCCTTAACAATGGAGTCCCACAGGGTTCAGTTCTGTCTCTGGTTCTGTTCAACATTTACACATCAGACATACCAGCTACCCAGGGCCAAAAGTTCATGTATGCTGACGACATTGCGCTGGCAGCACAGGCAACCTCCATTGAGGAAACAGGAAATGTGCTTCAAAGAGACATCAACACATTGACTAGTTACCTGCAGTACTGGGGCCTGAAACCAAACCCAAGCAAGACATGCATAACTTCATTCCACCTGAACAATAAGCAGGCTAATGCAGCTCCTACAGTGAACTTCTGTGGCACGGTTATTCAAACAAACCCTCATCCAACCTACCTGGGGATCACCCTGGACAGAACACTCACTTTTTGTGAGCACTTGGGGAAAGTTAAAAAGAAAATTACTTCCAGGGTGAACTTGTTGCAGAAGCTTGCTGGATCATCATGGGGCAGCAGTGCAAATACACTTAGAACTGCAGCTCTGGCACTTGTCTACAGTACTGCAGAGTATGGTGCCCCTGTTTGGATGAGGAGCTGCCACACTCATCTGGTGGACACAGTGCTAAATAGTGCAATGCATATGGTCACTGGTTGTTTGAGGCAGACAGAACTCAATTGGCTTCCAGTTCTCAGTCACATATCACCCCCACAGCTGAGAAGAGAAGAAATTGCTAAAAGGGAGATGAAGAAGATTAGTGAGATGCCAACACTTCCAATACATGAGGACTTACTTCCAGATTCTCCAGCTGCCTTGCGCCTGAAATCAAGGAAGCCAATTTGGCTTTACTCCCATGAAGCAGGGTTTACAAACAGCACAGTGCAGAAATGGTCTGACATATGGGAGTCTCAGGAGGTTAAAAACAAAGAGCTGGTGTCTGATCCAGGCAACAAAGTCCCTGGTTTTGAGCTGCCCCGACAGCAGTGGGTTCGGCTGAACAGGTTCAGAACTGGCCAGGGAAGATGCTATAGGAACATGCATATTTGGGGATTTGTAGAGTCTCCCAATTGCGAATGTGGAGAAATTCAAACAATGGACCACATTGTCTCATCGTGTCCATTGTATCACTTCCCTGAAGGGTTGTCCAGATTGCACCTGGGAGATGGAGAGGCTGTGTCTTGGCTGGTGGGGCTGAGTGGCATTTGAAGTCTATCTGGGTCTTAATGTTTTTAGTTGTTAGTTTTATGTTTATTGAATTTTTCTTTTAATATTATGACAAATACACATTGGTAGTCTCTTTTTTGTGTGTATGCTGTACATACGTTTTTAATATGTTAATTAGTTGACTTTATTTTGTTGCCTTGACCAATGCGACACCATACGCTTATATATACTTGCATACTTAATAATCCCACTGAAAGCCTTGCAGCTGTGGTCGTAATTTTTGTCAGTTTTATCTGTAGGTCAGATGTCCTCCCCTAACTCCTTCATGGAGTAGTATGTCTTTCTGTGTAGATAGCTCGTCAAGGACCTCCTGAAGATCACTGGATCCGCACCTCCGTATCTCCATACATGGTTGAGTGTGAATGGCAGGGATGTCTTTGAACATGGAAATTTATATATTTAAACCCCACCCATTTCATGATTTTATGTAGATACATCACAAATTTATATTACCGTTAGCTTAAATCCCAAATCTTAGTCATTTTTCAAGTTTACATAGTCTAGACTCTAGTGTATGGGGAAGTACCATGTGAGTGCCAAAATTGTGAAAAATGTGATTTTTGGTGGAAAATTATGTATGGTGGTAAACACTGAATGTGCCTTTGAATGTCTTATGAGTTGAAATTTGAGATCGAAAGATGTCGCTAGCGCTGTAACTGCGATGCTGATTGTAGTGGAGAACGATGTAAGTTCCACCAGCCGAATGAGTTGCTGTGGTAGAGAACAATGGAAGTGCCAAATTCCCATTATATCGGTTTTTGGCCGCTCCTGAAAAATTTACTTTTTGGCTCTTACATTGCTTCCCATTTGAACTCCTCAATCAGCCAACTCAAGTGAACTGTGTAATAAGTGTCATTTTTTATTCTTATAGCATAGGATTTAAGCCGATTTACCTGATTATGTAATCTACATGGATAAAGTGATTGCATCTAAATCTAATTTGGGAGCTTGTTGAACACCCTGCCTGAACATTTATTATACTAGTCAAGG
Source organism: Sogatella furcifera (assembly GCA_017141385.1). Classification (NCBI taxonomy): domain Eukaryota; kingdom Metazoa; phylum Arthropoda; class Insecta; order Hemiptera; family Delphacidae; genus Sogatella; species Sogatella furcifera. Next base: position 12,671,689 of record CM029548.1, read on the forward strand.
CTGGTGTTGTTCTCTGGCTCTGCATTTCTATGTGAATGTTCTCTTCCTGCCTAGTATTGTGCTGATGAATGCTGGAGTTCCTATCAAAATATCCAGGATATTTCAATATTCTAGTCGCTGACTCCATTATGTGAATATCAGTTACATAAGTTGCCACTTTTCATGCTGCAATTTCTTCTATTGTTCACATGAATAATATAATAATCTGTCTGTGTTGTTAATTATAAAATATAAATATTTTAATGGTGAGGAGACTCTTACGGATAGGTTCCATCTCGCCAATGTGAGCTTGGCCAAATACTGATGGTAACCCATCCAAGATCATTCCACAGTGTTAGTGACTCAAATTCGTGTAGATTATTACTTGATTATATACTAGATAATCAATAATTGAAAGTGCGATTGTTTCAGGAGCTGGAGATGTGCATTGGATGTATGATAGTGCAGTCGAATGTTAAACTGGTCAAGAGTTGTGAAGACACGACGTCCACGGATCGTTCTTGCACCAATTGCTATTGCAGACCGCTTTGGTGTATAGACTGCATGGGAAAATGGTGAGTACTATAATTATTTGAAATTAGTGAATGAAGGCTGACAGTTCACGATTAGTAAGTTAGTTGAATAATAATAATTGTAATCATTACTTACAATGATACAAAACATAGCAGATTTATATCGCAGTTCTAACTGGTTCTTATATCACACTGTCACTTACTCAAATGACTAATCAATATTATTAATTTATCAATAAATTCAGCTCTAATCATAGGAACTTCAAATTAAGCACTAAAAGTAGAAACTAGTACTATTAACATAGAAGCTCAATCCATAGAAACTTGGAAGATTTCATGGAGAACAATCCTTCTAAACAATGTTCTCTATGACAAAAAAGTCAAGATAAGATTGTTTCTCATAAGTAATAATTATTTCAATGTTCTTGACAAATCCCTAAATACATGTTCAAATTGCAATTCCAGCTTAATTACTGTTTGAGCGAAAATTATTAACAAATTAGCCTATCATGATATTTGTAGTTTTACCTATTTTTCATTATTCATTTTGACTATCATCACTTTTTGATTTATGACAAACAACAGGACAAAAACAATTTCGTCACAGTTTACAATATTACAAGTTTTTTTTGACATCTGAACCTCAAGATTCGTGATTTGAGGATGTTTGGTACACATTTCAATACATAATTCTTATCTTAACAATTCATTGCATGAGAAAAAAAAATTAAAACTTTCTTCTTGTGTTAAATCTACTTTTTTGCTATTTTTCCAAAATTATTCAGTTTCTCCAATATATTTTAATTTTTTCAGGTGGATTTCAAGGCAAGAACAGGATAAACCAGAAACATGGCTGTCGTCAAAATGCACCTGTCCAGTTTGTAGAAGTGTGTTCTGCATGCAAGATATTTGTCCCGTTGTTCTGACGAATTCTTGATGAATTTAATCAGACCTTCAATCGCACTAGACAATAAATTGACAAAACGTGACAGAATATCTATGTTTATGTCAATACAATTACAGTCCATTCACGATGGCTTGAGACGAGATAAACAAAAGCTCTGCATGTGTGTGTGCGCGCGACTGGGGTGGCTTCGCTTTAGCCACGACATAAACAAGTCACAGCAATGCTGAAATCCCGAATTTTGTTGTCGGGACTGTAACCAACGCATTGGCACAAAAACTTTTATTATAATTGTTTGTTCATTTTAGGTTCATGCAGTCTAGAGAGAACCGAAACAAGCGATTTCCCAATGTGAATCTATAAAAAAAATACTTGAAGATACTTATTCTGAATTGCCTACAACAAAATTTGGGATTTTGGCATTGCTTTGACTTGTTTATGTCGTGGCTAAAACGAAGCCACCCTAGTCGCGCACACACACATGCAGAGCTTTTGTTTATCTCGTCTCAAGTCATCGTGAATGGACTATAGTTAGGTTTCCACATACTTATCAGCTATGTTTACATGTTAATTAGTGTTATTATCCATGTTGAATCTTGAATGAAAGTTAATATTGATTGGATAAAAATTTTGGGTATAAAAGGGGAACCAATTTATGTTATTAAACTGTAATGATGGTGATAGATGATTCTTCCATGAGATGAATTTTTATTAGTTTGCTTCAAGTAGCACATTGATGAATTAAGTTTGGAATCCTAACCTCTAGTCAATGAATCTCTGTTTCCTAGTTTTCCTTTCCTGGATGAGCTGTATATGAATACTTATTTAATATTCTTATTGAATTTGTTCTCAAAAAATAATGTGTGTCAATTAGTGAAAAATATGAGTTAGCTACATTTAATGTGTCAATAAGTAGCCTTTTATACAGTAATAATATGTAATTTTGTTTATAAGTTTAATAGTAATCAATATACTAATATAATTATAACAGTAATTTTATACAGTAATAATAAATCTTTTATACAGGTAGCATTCCCAAGTGGCAGCTGTCCGGCTTTAGCCATCACAACTCTATTCACATACCGTAACTATATTATAAATATTCACTTTGTTACCAGGGCTACTAATGTATAATAGAATAATAAATAGTGAAATTCACTTGAAAATGAGTTGAACAAGGGCGAATTTTTTTATTTATTATTGATTTATTTCACATCTGTAGCCCTAATAATAAAGTGAAGATTTATAATGTAAGTTATTAATGTTGACGAGTCAGTTTGTCGAAATCAACTAGTTTGTTTATTTAGAACAAAAACATAAATCGGCTGAGGGATAGTGAAGCTGATTGATTCAGCTGGTTTACTAAACTCCCCCCCCCCCCCCAAGTCTTCACTATCCCTTTACAGACATAAAAACAGAACAGAACAAAACTCAACAAAACAAAACGAAAGATAGAAGCAAGCAAGTAAATACACTTCAGTTCTTCTTATTGTTCAACAAATGTCTCTTCACTCTTTTTATTTCCTGTGCGTGCACAATCTCACATTGTGATGACACATTATTTAATTTCTTCAACTGTAATCGATTCCTTTCTAGAAGAGCCGTAACTGTGTATGACCCTAAAAACGGCTTGTCTGTTTTTGTCCTCTTTTAGTGAAATTTCTTGAACACTTTGTCACCAATCCTAATTTTCCTAGTCATCTCTTCTGCTTTCGCATTATGACGTGTGACTGATGCATTTGTCATCGTCAATCCTTCTCTTTACCAATTCATGTACTTCTGGGCGATCGTTCAACTCCAAAGGTGTGAACCCTGGGGTCGAATGTATGCTATTGTTACAAGCAAATATGGCCCTTGCCATAGCTTCATTCCCAGTGATAAGCTTATCTGCTTCAAAGAGGTGCAAATGCTCTGTTAGAGTATTGTGCAGTCTTTCGATCATACCGTGAGATTGTGGATGTCCTGTTGTTGTATAATGGCTCTCTTATGTTTGTATAACTTTGCTGGCATCAGTTTGAATTTGAATAGGTTTTTCAGGGTCAAAGACTTGTAAAACAGGAGCCTGCGTTATTATTATCTTTAGCTTGTCTACGGTTTGTGTGTGAACATTCAACCATACAAAGACTGAATCTTTTTTTAGGAGCTGCCTCAAAGGAGAAGTAATTTGAGATAAATCTGGAATAAAGGATCGCAAATAGTTTATGAGGCCTAAAAATCTTTGCAATTCAACCCTATTGGTTGGAATGTCATAATCAATAATTCCTTTTATTGTATCTTCATCAGGCCTCATAGTACCATTGGAAAATATGTGACCCAAGTAGTGAACCTCATGAAGCATATATTGAAATTTTTTCAGGTTAAATTTGATATTACATTCTCTAGCCCTATGCAATACTTGAAATAATATGTCATCAACTTCTTTTTGAGATTCCCCAAATATTAGAATGTCATCAATGTATATGAATACTCCTTTAATGTCATGAAATATCTCAGATAAATATCTCTGAAACACTTCTGAAGCAATGTTTAGTCCAAAGGGAAGCCTATTGAATTTAAAGGTGCCAAACATAGTAGAGAATGTACAATAATTTGCACTCTCTTCATCAAGTGGAATATGCCAAAAAGAATCTTTAAGGTCCAAGACACAGAAAAATTTAGCATCTTTTATCTTACTTGAAACCTCCTCCAGAGTGGGAATACCAAAGTGATCTTTAATTATCGCATCATTCAGATTTTTTGGCTTTTCACCATTTGGCTTTTCAACAGTTACTAATCTATTTACCCAGGATGACTTGGATATGATGCCAAGCTTAAGCAATTTGTCAAGTTCAAGTTTTAGTTTTTCTTGAATTTTAATTGGAACCCTGTGAGGTGGAATAGATGAGGGTTCACTGCCTGCTTTGAGAGAAATTTTATATGGTTTGTCTATTTTCCCAATACCTTCAAAAACATCATTAAACTCACTTGTAATATTTGACTTAGAATGACTTGAACTTACTGTTGATTCTGCAATTCGTTTGACCAGGTTATACTTTGTGCAGCAGTCTCTACAGAGAATAGGAACTGACAGTTCATTGCTAGCAACATAAAAACTTTCTTGTCCTGATTGTCCATTTATTGAAATTGTCAAATAAACTATGAAGTCCACTTCGGTGTGCATTCCATTCCAGCTTTCAAGGCGGGAACTGCTCGGTGTAGTTTTCAGGGTGTTACCAAGTCTTTTCTGTAGTTCCTTGAAGATTGGATTTGTTAGAATGTTGACATCAGCGCCGGGGTCGAGTTTAAAGTTGATGTCCATCTCTTCCTCAACTCTGACTGATTGGAACCATGCCTTCGATTGAATTGATGAAATACTCAGCGAGCCACAAAAATAGTCAGTGTTTTCATCATCTTCTTGTGTGTCAATTGAGTGTACTTTGCGTTGTTGATCACTAGGTTTGATTGTTTTACACATTTTAGCAAAATTATTTTTGCCTTGGCATTTGGCACAAGTCTTATTGTAAGCTGGGCATCGTCCACGAGCATGATTGTAGCCACATCTATTACAGTTTATCAAATTTTGAGCATTTGATAGTAACTGACCAGTTCGTTGATAGATAGTCCATTTTCTTGTTTTTCATATTACTAGAGTGAACAATTTCTAGGTTAGGTTTAGCTGTAGATAAAATCTCTCTCACTTGTTTTGATGAAATATCAGCAAGCCTCAAAGTTTGCACAACGTCATTTAACGTGGGATTGCCTTCCTTTATAAGTTTTGTTTCAATTTCGTCATTTTTCGAACCAAAAACTAACTTGTCACGGAGCATTTTGTCAATGTTTATAAATTCACAGTCTTGTATCAGAACTTTAACTTGGGTAAAAAATGAAGCAAAGTCCTCACCTTCTTTTTGTCTCCTTTCATAAAATAGAAACCTAGCATGCAGTATATTTTTCTTCGGGTTGCAATAGTTTTTGAAACGATCTAGCACTTCTTGTAACTTCTTGTCCTTTTCATCACGAATCGTATTGTACACAATCAGTGCTTCTTCCCCTATAAGATTAAGGAGGAGAGCTATTTTTCTTTCTTCACTGGTTTCGTCAAGTCCAGAGGCTAAAAGATAAATATTAAATGATTGTTCGAATGCTTTCCAGTTGGAACTGAGATTACCATCAAGGCACAACTTTGCTGGCACATTACAAGCTGCCGCCATCGTATCTAGGTTGTAGAGGTATCTCATGAAGAATTCACAGTTGAACACATTCACTCAAAACTCAAAAAGATAACTTAATACTCGTTTACAAAATACCGACTGTGCCATGTTTGGTGTCTCTCAAATAAATAACACATTATTAGAAACAATCCATTAGTTTTTATTTCACATTCCATAGTTCAAGTTAACCATTCCATTTACAACATCCAGTCTTGTGCGCCATCCCTAGTCCAATACAGTATAGCCAACATAATCATAAATTCATAATATAAAAACCACAATAATTATTATATAACACTTTTATTATTATAAACTTCACTTCTCTGAGACACAAGTTTGTTTTTTCTCTTGAAACTTTGAGTCCAAAACTCCTCATTCTCTCAAATAGTTGCTGGAGGTGTAGTTTGTGATCATGAAAATTTTTACTGAATACAATTATATCATCCATGTAAATCTGTATTGCTTGTTCATCAATACCTTCTAAGAATTCATCCATAAATCTTTGAAAAATTGATACAGCGTTTTTTAGACCAAATGGCATTCTGGTGAACTCATAATGGCCCCTTTCAAAGCTGAAAGCCGTTTTCTCAGTGTCATTTGGGTTCATTTTTATCTGATGATACCCTGATTTTAGGTCCAATGTACTGAAAACCTTTGCTCCACACATCCTATCAATCATATCTTCTAAACGTGGGAGGGGGTACTTCTCTGATTCAGTTTGATCATTCAGTTCTGTAATCCATAACAACCCTATATTTTGGTGGTTCTCCCAGGGCAGATTTTTTTTGGAACAACCCATAACGTACTGCAAAATGAAGATACTGATTTCCGAATAATACCTTGTTTAAGCATTTCATCAATATGTTCTTTGATAATTTTTTTCATAGAATGAGGGTACCTTCTTGATCTTACAAATATAGGTTTAGATGATTTCAGATGAATCGAATGTTGAACCCTTCCAGTAGTAGTTAAAATTTCTCCTTCTTTATAAAAGAAGTATGTAGGATGCTAGCTCTTCTGTGTCCTTGGCCAATATCTCATCAGAATCCTTTTGAATAAACGTCTCTTTGTAGAAATAGAACTTCTTGCTTCAAAAATTTTATTTCCTAATTTGATAATCCATTCACCCTTGTACAGTTCAGGAGCTCCATTAATCAGTTTTATCACATCACATCCAATTATGTCATACTTTTTATTATTAAATTCTGCTATATGTACTCTCATATACCATTAGTTTCATGTATCCCTACCAATCCAAATAATAGTAGTTTATGCAATGGTTGTATAATGGGAGCCTTCATAGCATGAGGTGAGATGTAAGTTAGAGCCACGAGCGAAGCAAGTGCTCTAAATATCTCACGAATGCTATAAAGGCCTAATACAACCGTTGCATACACTATTTTATCTACGACCACCAGTGTAGTTATCAGTATCAGACCAGTATCAAGCTATAGACCACCAGTATCAAGCTATCTGTAAATGTACGCTATTATAAAAATCAACATACCGTTGTTTATTTAACTTCTTTTGTCTTCATCCTACTTGAACTGTTATGATAATCAACTTATTACTTGTTAAATATGTTGAAAATAACATATCAGTCAGAACCACAAAACGCATTTGACAAGCAACAAAATCTTGAGTGTTGTTGTAAAAGTGAAAGTTATTAACATATTCACTAACAAAGTTATAAGTATATTAAACTATTTAAACTTTGGACTATTCAAATTAGTTGAATATTCAAATACATAAATTGAAATATTGACAAAAAAATACTGGTAGGCTACTCAATCCCAATCGCAGTTTTGATTTTGAGGTTAGTTGAACACTGTTTACTTTTTGTCACCTGATTTCGAAACGAAACAAGGAATGTATCATAAAGTGGAATTTGGACTGTATCGTAAAGTTCCTCCTGTATCGAAAAACGTTCATTACGACACGGTTCTAAGATTCCATTTTGAAATGGTAGTCATTTCAATTTCAATTGTAAAACTGAAATAGGAATTTTTCAATACGCCCGTAGATAAATCTATATTCACTTCACCTTTGAGAGCCCTCCTTCCTGCTAATGTTACAATTTGACATGAGCAACTTTCAACTTTTGATTCATTCTCTATTTTACTCAATACTGTTTCAGAAATTAAATTACTATCCGATCCTGCATCAAACAAACATTTAGCACCCCAATCCTTCACAAAAAATATAGGCAGCTCACCTATTATGCACACTCTTGACGTTCCTCTGCTGCCCATATTCCTCAAACATGTCCCTCAATCTTGCTTCTCATTCTGCCTTGATTTCTTTTCAATTCCTCTCAGTTTGGGCCAATCTTATAGTTACGTGAATAGAGTTGTGATTGCTATAGCCGGGCAGCTCGAGCAGCGTAGTTAGAGCCGGGCGTCTCGAGCTGCCGCTTGGAAATACTACCTTGAGAGAAACGGCTTGAACAGCTCTTTGATTCATAATTTGATCCAGTTTTATATCTTCTAATGTAATGATAAAATCCAAGTTTTGCATGAAACCAGTATTTTTCAAGATAGAAAGCTCTAATTTTTCCAATTTCGAGCTTTTGATATGAGATACAGTAATAGTTCAATATCACGTCGACTAATCATGAAGCTTATACCATGGTATAAATCATTATACTGTACCATGATTTTAGGTTATTTTCAACACATAATTTTTGTAACTGGAAGTATCTTAGAATGGAAACATGCTACTCATAATAAGTTTACATTAACATTATTTTTTGTATTATAAAAAAGCTAATTTATTGTATTGCATGATTCAGTTACTCACATATTGATATGCTTCCATAATATTTTGTGGAAAATAAATGCAGTTTTATCTCTATTAAGTAAACTGTTTGTTCCCAAATTTCATGACCCATTTCCATTCAATTTTCAAAAATTAGATAGCCATAGCCTATTGGATAAACTGTCATTCAGATTACTTATTTCATAGAATGGTGATCTGAGATAGCAGAACAATACAATAAAACACTCAAAAACGTTAACATAAACTTGTATTTGGTAACAATATTATTAGATTTTCAACTATCGTTACATTAATTCTTAATGCTATAATACTTGTTTTCAAAACTAGCGATCAAAAGTTGAAATAGAATAAATGCCTATCGTAAAGCATTCAGTTACATTTAAAACTGATAGAATTGACTCAGCTTTAAAAAACACAGTGTTTTTAAAAGAATACCAAATTCATCATAATAATATTAAAATTCGAAGAATTGCACATTGAAACAAGAAATTTTGAAGTAACACACACGTAAATAAAGAAAATGTAATCATTAGTTCTAATGCTGAAAATATGAAGTACAATAGTTGTCATTTAAAATTCTAAAAGAAATCAATTTTTATAGATAATGCCCTTGAGATGAAGACCATTCAAACGTATGTATAAGTTCCTGGAAGCGAACAGAAAGATTTTGCATGTCACGTTGAAGCACTGCCATGGGAATTACAGCGATTTCTCCTTGATTCCTTGTAATCAATTCAATGATATGATTGTTTCTGAGCGTGAAGTGTGCACTTTACTTTTTAAATAGCCCCAGAAGAAATATTCACACACAGTGCTTCGACGTTCCATGCTCACATGGAAATCTCACTGTTCGTTTCCACGAATATACGCATTTCAAGATTGGTCGTCATCTCAAGGACATTAATCTATAAAAATTGATTTTTTTTTGTAATGACAACTATTTTACTTCACATTTTCAGCAGTAAAACTAATGATTACATTTCCTATTTTATGTACGTGTTACTTCAAAATTTTCCATTTCTCTAAGCCACACTGTACAAGTGTACATAATCCAAAACACTGTCTATGATTAACGTATAAATTATGAGAATTGTTAAGAAATTATACCTTCTAAGAAGTATAAAAACTAATTTCTCTATAACACAGAAGAGAGGATTTAAATATACTGACTAACTACTCAACTTTGTCCTAACATATTTCTTGAAGTTGCTCTTGTTCTATAATTATCATAATGTTATTGTATTCTAAAATAAATTGACTCAAAAAAGTAGATAATATCGATCAGTTTCACCTACAAAATCGCAAACAAATTTTTAAAACGTCCATAAAACTTGTTTTCTAAAAGACTATTTTACAAATAACACTTGAAGATGAAGGCGTGTTTTAATTCTTCACAGGAGTTTTGACTGGATTTGATGCTGTTTTTTTCGTTTTTAAACATGCGAACTTGAATTTATGTTTCTTGCTTTCAACATGCTGCGACATTTGTTCCGGTGAGTTGAGAGTTACATTGCATGGTTGACAATAATAATGACCTGAAAAATAAACCAATTATTTTTCGTAACTAGAAGAAGAGTTAGAATAATAGTCTGAACAAAAATTTTTAATCTACTCAGGAATACAATCACATTAAAAATATGATAATTTTGGGTTTAACCCCTTCTTTTGAGATAATTCATCTATTGAATAGATTATTGTGTTCAATTCTAATACAAATGTGTACCTTACATGAGAGTTTTATGAGGAGGTAAATTTATTCAAAGGATAGCTTTATAAAGTTTCGTGAAAATCAATTTTTAGTGAAGGTGATCTTGTTTTCTTATTTCTCACTCTTGAAAAACGATAAAATCAAGATTTTCCATGAGTCAGCATTGAAATTATTGGGCAATATGGATCTGAAATACAAAATTTTTAATCTTGACGCTAAATCTAATCAATAAACTCTTAAATGAAAGCTATTGATATTAGATATGTGTACCTCGAAAAAGTGTTTCTCATGTATTTTCAATGTGGTATTTTAGGTTTTATTATACTTTTGAAATTACCTGAAGGCGTTCTGAACATGGAATAATCAGTCACATTCTTTTCTGGAGGCAGAAACACACTAGCCAAGATCGACTCTGAAGGGTTAGCTGTAGGACAAGAATCAATAAAGGAATAGCAACAATGTAACTAAGAACTCTTAATATAAAGCTATAAAAATTATAATAAAATTTATAAAAATAAATGTAAATATCAGAAGCTAAGTATAGTAGTAAGAAAAATTTTCAATCGCGAAAATGAGTTTACTTCCGCATAAGCATCAAAATTTTAATTAATAATTAATTAATATTAATTTTTTTAGCATTAATTTTTAATTAATAATTACTTCATGGGTTTGAAAATACAATCTTTTACATACAAGGACCGTGACTTATATCGTGCAAATGAATAATAATTACATTTATTCTTGAAGAAAAAGATAAATAATCAAATTTATCCTGTAGTATCTTGCTTTCAATAAATTAACATCCGCTCCAATCTTCAAGTTAGAATTAATAGCACAGAATCTCTGAGTTTAAGTCCGGGATATTCAATTTTATTCAATTATTCTGAACTAGAATCCTACAGTCTCTCGAACAGCTTCTACTGTACCGCATAGTAAAAATCCCATTTGTTGAAAATAAGTTATATCATCTGTCTACTCCATAAATGTTTTCTCAGAAACACTTCTAGAATGTCTATAATACTCAACTCAATAAACTTGTATGTTTAATAATTTTACAATAAATTAACATTATTTTTGCTTGCCATTCTAGTTTCCTATTTGAAGCTAGAAAATCTATATCTTGAATCTCAAAATACATGACAACTGACAGCTAATGATAATTTTGAGAATAATAGCATAAAATATAAAATTTATCACCTGGAGCAGGTATAATAGATGGGGTTTGAGATCGTTTCAAAGCTTTGACATGTTTTGCTCCTTTCAGATGCATATTGAGTTGATCCTCACTATGCGCTATAACTCCACAGAGATCACATGACCACCTAGAAGCAGTTAGAATCAATTAGGAATAATAATAAAATCTCTTTGTAATAATATCTGAAACATATATACTTTAATTCAAAATTTCAGGCAATGGGAAGTAAAATTATGATCAGCCTTCATCAAGTCTATGTCATAAAATCACATATAATAGGTTTAAACCATTAAAGGTTGTTTAATCATTCTCAAGCTGAACCTACATTTGGATGAATAAGTTATGAGAACTTATTTTCTTCAATTAAATCATTTAGTCATCATCATCATCGAGTGATCAGTCTGTACAGCATAAGACAAAAAATTATTAAATTTCTATCTCAGTCCTTCTTAATAGAACCGTGATATAGCCTATCTTAAACCATAACGCCAGCACGCGCCCTACTGAATTTTAATAATTTCATACATGCTGAATCCTTGCACAATACCTACGTTTACTACCAACCAGACACAAAGGAAGGAGAATTCATGATAATCACTCAAGGAACATGGGGAAACTCAAACAAGATGAATATGAGAGGTTTATTGGTGACAATTGGCTAAATTTCTCAGTAGGAAAGTGACAACTGACTTCCAAGTATTGTGCAAGGAAAAAGATAATCTATACTACAGTGAGAAAGCACTTTTTGTGATTCTAGTGGCATTCCAATATTTCAAACACTTCAATCAGGCTTCCATCCACTACTAAATACAGTTGTGTGAGTAGAAAACTGAAAGCAATATCATCAGTCATGTTGTGAGCTGAACAAAATATTTATGAAAATTTATTTGAAAGGAAATTAAAATTTCATGCGGATGCATTTGATACTAATCTAATCTCTCTAGAAGAAACTTTTTCAATACATTATAGGTAGAGAGTTGATTCGGGCAGAAAAATATTTTTTCTTATTATTAGTAGGCTATTAAGAAAAAAATTAGATGAAGCTAAAATCGTCGGACATAATCGTTAATACAAAAACACATCGGTAGAATATTAAATTCATCATCTTAATTAACGACATGCAACCAAAGTAATTAATATTTCAATCAGAGTAAGGGGAACACATAGTAGAATAGTCCAATGAAATTTACAATCCCCAGTTGCGTCCTGTCGGTTCAGAGAATTGGAAACATACAGGAGACTATAATGGAAACAGTCAAAGTACAACACTAGAAATTGAATACTTAGTTTTTATGATAATATAAGATTTGAGAGAAAAGAGGGGGAATAACAGACAAATTAATGGAAACTATTGATAGATGATGTTCAAACACACAGGAGAAAGACGCTATAATAGGAATATTTGTAAATATGTAAGGTGAACTTCAGTTTTGTATTCTCTTCATGGACGATACAATAAAGTGAAGAGTAAAGAGTGAATAGATGCAAAGTAATTCATGCTTGATGAACGGGAAGTATGGGCTTGCATTAATGTCTAATGAATAATGCACGTGGAAAGAAGAGAATAACCGCTACTTCATCACAATACATTTGTGAATACTTACGAGAAAAGTTTTTTCGTTATGATGTTCGAAAAACGATTGTTCTTTGATTCTATTGGCTGCATCCTGATAAGACAGTATAATTAGCCTGATATGGTTGAGGAAAATCAATCATTTATAATATAGATTTGAATATAATAGAAGAAACATTCTTTTTATACTTAGTATGAATACTATTTGGACCAATAAAACTAGCAGTAATAATTTATTATTATTATTATTTAATCTAATTGAGAAGATTTTTCTTTTGTTTCAATATTTTTCTTTGGTGCATAATTTATTCATTTCCGGTCATCAACATTCCAAATCCAAAATTTCAGTGTTATTCCTGGATTGAAAATTATGTGTTTACTCAGTGCTATTATATCATAACCTCATTTTGGAGAATATTGACTTCATGATATAATTTTTGGGAGAGGAATAGCACAGGCTATGCCTATTTTTTCCTCCCAATTCAAGTAGTTGTATCAATGTATGAATAAAGAATAAAGAAAGTTATGCCTATGGAATAGCATACACTTTGGGAGTTAGTCTTGTAAATTGCAAATAGTATAGAGAAAAATCATACTTTTCATTATTGTCCCAATAAATATATGCCATTCAATTAATCTAGGTCTTCAATGGGAATTCAGCAGAATAGTGAATATTATTAACTGTATTGAATTATTAATTACTATACAAACGAAGATGTCGAAACCATTATTTTTTCTCGTTGTGTTAATATGGCTGATTAAACTTAAATATTGAAGAGAGAGGGCAACAGATATTACATTTAACGGAAACTATACTATACCGTAAGAACCGATTAGCAGATCCCACGTTAATGCAATGCCGTCATTTTACAGTGGTTAAATACAATATTGGATTTTAGTGCAACTGGCCGGGAGACTGAATCAAATAAACTAACAATCAAATCTGACGTTTAAACTGGAACATTAACCCCCTTCTCATAATAGACATTGAATTATTAAAAATCTCACATTGAAAATTAGAAAATATTAGCATAGAGAAAGCTAAGCATTTCACACAATGCTTTCTCTATGACATTAGTCACTACGAAAACTAACTTGTGTTACAATTTTTGAACTAGATTAGAATATTTTATGAATTGTTAATTGATAGCAGAAAGCTAAACTACTAATCTGGCTGTCCTGATTATGAGCGACAGTACACTGATTAGTTGAAATATTCACTTTTAAAAACCTGAATTTATTGCACTTTCGTTACCCATTATCGACGTCAAGTAATGAATGTATCCCGAAAAGTAATGATAGAATCGATTAAGTAGAAAAATTTACCACCTGTGTTTAGCAGGAGATTCGACGCTACTCTCGTCAGCAGGAACTTCGTGTACTGATTCGTTTTCTTTCTTCTTCAAAAAGGCGGTTCCAATGCCGAATCTTCCATCATTCACTTCAACCCTGAAAATAAAAATATTATAATATTAGAGATCATGACAAATAAATTGTTGCAGTAAGAGATAATATTTATGCAAAATCTTACAGAATACACCAAATCTAATAATAGAATACAGCTTAGATGGTGAAAAACAGTTAACTTATAGGCTAGTCATAACATGAATGAGTGAGTAGAGCTTACAGAAAAAGTTTGGATATTCGAGTAGCGAAGAACTTATACGGTTTTATTCCAACTTATAAGAGTATAGTTTTTTATATAAAATGACACTGCATCAGTAATGATAATCGTTTTTAACTAGAATAGAATTGATCAACTTTTGATTCATTCAATAAGTATCGAGACTGGTTCTCTGATTTGTATTTTTATAAAGGAGGAACATAATTATAAGAGTAACAATCAAGGTCTTCGATGATTTAATTATTTGAACAAAAGTATTGATAGATTGAAATTCAAGACAAGAATTGAGCCTGATGAGCCTAGAACCCGTATGAATTAATTAAAAATTATTTTAATCTTGAATATTCCGTGTAAAATTCGATGATGATCAAGTATTTATATTTGTTTGTTATTAAATATGAAAGCTCATAAATATAATTGAATAAAACTTGATTGATTCAAATTAAATCTAAAAATACTGTAGGATACTATCTGTATTTACAAAAGTTGAACATTCTATTAAATACTGGATAATTTATTAAAAACTTACACGGGCTGAGCCTTTGTTGCTGACTTGGGCTTGCCACCTTGTAGAATAGCTTTTCTGTGGTTTTTTCCGGCATAATGCTGTTGAGCTACACTCACTGATGTCAAAATAATATCACACGTTTTACAGTAAGTAGGATCTTGTCTAACCTGCAAAATGAGAGAAACTTACATGAAAAGTGAGACACTAAAAATACTATAATTTGATTTCGAGGGAATTTTTGTGGGAATTTAGAAGTCATGTATTAGTGGAAGACACATGGCACACTAGACATACATGTTGATTGGTTATTCTATTATTATAATTAGCCTATTTATGATTCGAATTTGTTTGTTATTCACTATTATTGGCTATATTTATTTATGATTTTAATTTTATTTATGATTTGAATTTGTATGTTATTCCCTATCATTTATTCCAGCAAAGCTGCAATACAGGACTTGAAGGAAAAATCACAGATTTCATAATTGAAATGAATTTTTGGTAATAAATTGATAAGCTTTACATCAAAATAGGTATTCTAATATGACTCCTGATTGAATAAAACATCTATCAAAATAAAAATAAAGTGTTTTGAAATGTTTTAAATTATATAAGATATAATTAACTTATACAGTTGATCATCCATGAAAAATATGTTACTTGTCTTATTCTACTGACCTTTGAAATCTACATGATTGAAAAATGCTAGATTACTAATTCGTATTTGGATGAATTCTTAAATGTAGGTAGTTTGGAAGGTTTTCAAACGAACTTTATAAATTAAATAATCTTTAGTAAGATTGAAAAAATTATTAAATAGTTATATAATTCATGAGAAATATTTGAATTTTATAGTAGCTAAAAATATACTCTATAGAAAGTGGTGAAATTTCATCAAACATGTCATAATAATTTAGAAGAAAATTATTTCAAATAAAGTTTTATTTACATGTAAATTATAAAATTCTATATTAGGCGACTATCAACTTTGACATTTTCTAATTCAGTGAAAGACAGTGAATTTTTTTACTTTTGCTTCAGGTTTGCTGATTTTGGGCATTGGATTTCCAGTCTCTTCACTCCATTTCTCTAAATAATGTCGAACACGTTTCTCATGTGGTTTGCCCGAGTAGTGCGCTCTTGCCATCATTGTTGATGTGGCCTGAAAGTGAAAACAAGAGAATTAAAATAGAATAATGACGATCATCAAACTCAACACAAAAATTCCAGACCCAATAGGGAACTAATCTACAACATGAGTGAAAATTTTTGAAATTAATCATAGCTTATTAAGCGTTGTTTACATTGTGATACAATTATCAGAGAAAAAAATTATCATAGAAGATAAAATTCAACATTGGGAAGGCTTTCCTGCTTTATATTTGAATCAATTTGTGGAGAAACGCATCTTCTTCAATAATCTTTTTACTAATAAATTGAATCACGGTGTACATGAAGCTTTACATAGAATATGCATCTGGTAGGCCATCTATGTTAGCTGGGGAGAGGACCAGCTTGGACACCCGGGAAAACAACAATTCAAATACCTTTATTTTGGAAGTAAAAAAAAATTATTATTAGAAAGTTGTTTAGAATTGAAAATCTATCAAAGAATGATTGTTCGAGCTGGGGATGTTGTAGAGAGACCCAGTCTAGAAAGACCCATTGCAAAAAGCATACAAAATTAAAGAGATTTAAATGATTTTTGAACAACACAGAACATGATAAAATTATTGTTCATCAGTCAAATTATAAAAAGTTATTGAATTGCACACACAAGCACTTTCAAGATTAAATTTGAAATATTATAATATTGAGTATAACTTAAAGACTAAGATAAAATGAATAAAAAAATTGGTACGTTGAGAGAAGAGTTGAATAAGGATGAATATAACAAGCTATATTAGACAGAAAGAAAAGAAGAAAGAAAGAGAAGAGTAAAAAGAATAAGAAAAATGAGAAGTAAAGAATAAGATGGCTAAAGGTGAATGAATGATGAGAGAGATGACTTAAGAAACGTTCAATTCTTGGGACATCAATTTCAAGAAATTGAACCTTATAATAAAGTATTTCATTTTATATTTTAATAAATTCAAAATTGAAACATAGAACAAATATTACTTGCGCTTCATTAAATTGAAAATATCAGGAGAAAACTTACGGTAACCTCACAGAGTTTACAGGTCAATGGTCCAAACATATCCCTCAACTCTCTAGGTAATTTATCAGGACTTGAACCATCTGAAAATTAAATATTGTACAATTTAAAATTAGAAACAACTTTTAACACTTGGTTATGAGTGTAATTATTTTGGTAATTTAGGTATCTTCATTTTATAAGGGAATGCTATAACTGGTGAATCATGGAAAAAATAAATAGAATAGCCCACAATGGAAAACAGTGATATATCGTGTCAAGCTTATTTTGTAGCAAGTTAAACAATGTTCAGTACCATCCACCAATAAGTTGATAAATGACACTGATGCAGTGCCGGACTGGCCAGGTCGGCTAGTCGGCGATCGCCGACGGCCCTGGGCCCGGAGGGGCCCAAGATTCACTCAGCAAAAAAAAAAAAAATTAATCGGCTCCAAAGAAATGAATAATCTTTTATTGAAATTTAAACAATTTAATAAAAAGTAAATCATTTTCTAATAAATACTATCAAGATACTACAAATTTTCCCAGACTTTCATGGCCACTGATTAGACATAAGGGCCCCTGATTAGACTAGTGGGCCCCTCATCTCAAGTCAGCTTGAAGGGGCCCCTTGAATTCTGAGATCCTTCTTCACGTAATCTACTGTGAGGTGCTCGAGCTCGAGTCTTGTGCCCAGTAACTAAGGCCAAAAATTCTTCAAATATAATTCTCTGGGACCCTGGGGGCCCTGCATTCTAATCTACGACACACGGTACTCACTGGGCCAACAAAAATCTGCCGATAGGGCTGTAAATATCAAAGTAACGATATATAACTATAACTATAGTTATTAATAAAGCATTTGAAGTGTGTAGACTTTAATTATGCTGATATTTTTCTAAGTGGTTTTATAGTGATTTCATGGCTTTCTTTCAAACAAATTCTATATTCTTCAAGTTTTTATTGCTTTTTTAACTATTCCATTTGTCTCTCCATCACTCTCAACACTCTAAATTCAGTTTTCAATATCTTTCCTGGACCATGAATTATATATTCAAGAAAAGTTATACAATAATCACATCTGGACTACATCAACTTCTTTCAAAATTCGAGAGATAACTAGTAGGGTTTCAATAAAGTGATTTCATTATATCACTGTAAAAAATGAATAAATAGGTAAGTTACTGATAGAAATGTTGTACTAAACTAGTGCATTGGTAGAATGATTGATCATAGAAATTTCAATTGAAATTTCTTATAAGGCTAAAAACTATAAAAAATGTAGTTCTTGTAACATTGTTCTTGAAAAAAGTTTCCCCCTGACGTGGGAAATACTTATTTAGAGTCCTCAAGGCGATTTTTGTTCATGAGAAACACCTTTTGAGTGCCGTATGAATAGTGTATTCAACTTCCCTAATATATAACTAATGTAAGATATTCATGATGCTAGATATCTATTAAAATAAGTATTATAAATATATATTCACAGCTTAGCATACGCTTACTTCATGAAATAATTTATTTATAAATATTCGTATAAGTAGATCTTAAACTACTCTGAATGCTGCTTCCAATTGCCTAATTTTACTAAAATTTCCCGGGGGAAGGCCCCCGGACCCTCTTTTCTATATCAGGATAATGGATAGTCCTATAAAAGTGATCAAGGCAACTGATCAAGAAAAGTTCACTTGTTTCTACAATTAAATGCATTTCACAGTTTACGTAATAATAATGTTGTACATTCCACATCTTACAAAGGGGAGAAGTTCATCTGTTTGAGGAACTACAACTACTACTATCCAAATAAAGCTAATTTTATTATTTTTATCAATATACAGTATTTCAGTTCAAAGACCAAAAAAATGTTTTTTTAGAATGAATTTCTCAGGTTATCTACCCTCTCAAATTCATAACTCTTCTTACTTCCTCCTCTAAAAAATCGTATCTGAGTTTTTAGAAGTGTAAAAAAATAAAAAATACCCAGATATACCCAGAAAGGCTGGGTACGCATTTGGTCAGCAATTATCAGTTCAGAAAGTATAGAATTATAGAATATTCTATTGTTAAATACTTTTCATGCCATCAACATAAATACGATAATGGTTTGATTAAAGATAATCACTTGTACAATAACTTCGAAGTTTTCAGTTAAGGATAACATTCCGCTTCCGGAGAGTATTCCACATCCATTCCTCTCAGTATCCCAAACCCATCAGTATTTCGCGTGCCTTTCGAATATTGACGTCCTAAATGAGACAAGGTAGATCACCTCTGTTATGGAACTAGGTACATTCTGTAATAGTTGGCAAAATGAATATATAGCACAATTATAACAATAGTACAAGTGAGTGCAATTAGGCCTATGCTGCTGGTAGCCTATTGTGGTTTGTGGTATTTTCTCTACTGCCAAAGTCTACGTAAATATTACACAAAAATGAATTAATAATACAATAATGATATATGAACTGTTTAATTAGAAAAATTTCAACGTAATTGAGAAAAATTGCAACAACCCCCTCTCACCCCCCCGCTCACTATTGAAAATAGTTTTAAAAACTTCCCCACCACAATCCCTCTTTAGGGGGGCCCTTGAGCGAGTATAGCCGACGGCCCAAATCCTAGCCAGTCCGGCACTGCACTGATGCACAAATATTGTGCCAAAATTTCAACTTCACAAGAGATTTTAATTTTACGTAATTCTAAATCAGCAGGTAATGAAAAACCAAGGCATAAACCATTTTCAGAGCAGTAAAAGGTTGAATGAGACTCACTGTCATTGCTGGAAGGCTGGCCATCTGAATTGGCTTCATCAAACGTCCGCTTCTTTGCTGATGGTGAAGATGTCATACCGGTATTGAAAGTTGCAGTTGTATCCGGCATATCAATTTTCACTGTAAAAATACAACAGTTATGAAAGTTGAATAATTGCTAACACATCACGTCAATCATTAAACTAATCAGCTTGAACTTGAACTACTCAACAAGTAAAGAAGATTTCCTATGGTATAATACTCATAATCATGAGGGATCATTCAGCCAATGTTGTGGACAAAAAAACGGGCTACCAAGATCAACACTGCAAGCGATTAACGTGCTCATTGCAAGCCCATTTTTATCAGACTCAGTATTCTAGGTATTCAGACACTTCCTTTTTCCTGCCTATTGTACGTCTAGTTGAACCAGCATAATCTGATTTAGCTGACGGATTGAAAACCAAGCTTGAGAGTTTGTTTCTTAATTTATGCTTGTTTTGTTTCAATTTCTTGTCAATAAATCATTATTCTATTGTAATCTCTCGACTCAAAATAAGGCGCATTAAAATATCCCGACTTAGAAAACTGATTGACATTTCCAGATATCACAGCGTGCTTCAGAAGTTCAACACTGCGATACTTCAACAAGCTGCATAGTTGGATCCAAGAGCTAATGAGAGTTGTGTCAAAGTACTCTTCCATGTAGTGCATAATTGGACACAGTGATTGGGATTACCAATACATGATTGATGATTTGTCTGAAATCTTGCTAAACATGCCCAATGGATGTTACATGTATATTTGACAACATCGATCTCGTATTTCGGGTGTAGTAACCGTAGTGGCCTATAAAAGTAGTTGATTTTCTTAATAATACAAATAAAGTTTCATTTTATAACTATAAGAGGTTCAAAGGTGTTATTATATTCCACTACTCACCGCTTGACTGCAGCATAACACCATGAACACATTCAAGATTTGAAAATAAATGCAACGTTTTAAAAATGCTTTCGTTCAGGAGTTGACAGCTGAATGGATTAATAAATTACGTTCAAAACTGTGCTTCAATTACGAACACTGCAAAATGCCACAAAAATCAATGAAACTATTACCTTACAGTGAATTTAATTGACGAATTATAAACATGAATATATTTACAAAATACAAAATAATTGTATAGCAAAAATTTCTGCTAATTTCGGTATTCGCTTCAGACGCTTTTAGTTTTAGCAGCTGATCATCGAGCTTTCAGCCACTACAACAAAACAAAAAATGAAAGATATTTTTCTTATTCTGACAATCATTTTACATCCCCTTTACAAGTATTTGAATCATAAATTATATATTTTTGGAAAGAAGGACGCACTTTTTATCGTATAAACTTTACAAAATCATAAAAAATCCACGATATTCATAATTGTGGTTCTGACGTTGGTAACACTAGCATGTAACAAAATAAAAAATTTAAAAGCTTTGAATTTGAATTTGAAATGAGGTTAGGTTTACAAAAATCGAATGATCAAATTAAATTTTTATGAATATACAAATTTATTGAGTGTGTAAACTTTATGTTAAGCAGTATTTTACATTATTATATATATTGAGTTGTGATCTTGTCTTAAATTTTGTCTTTTTATTTGTTGAAGCAAGGATTTCTGAATAATTATTATCAAGAGGACAATCAAAAAGGTCACATGACTACATGAGTAAAAATATAAATTATACATTAACATTACACGAGCGCTCAATACTGGCCGGTCAAACTTTGATTCTATTCTAACTTATTTCATAACTTTCAAGATATTTTTGATGTTGAGAAAAGTTTGAGTGATTTGAGTCAAAATTTTGTGATACTAGGTGACTGTGATTTTAGCCAAGTTATAAAATGATTAAGAGATGTTTTCTACTAAGTTTGATGTTGTTAATATGTACAGCAATCGGAGGTAAGATAACTTTTAGTTTTAGTTTAATATAAATTTTTCTGAGGGTGATCCTCACATGAGCTCTTAGGGTGCGTTTGCGTTCATGTCGGAGCTTCGATCATCGATGATAGCTTTGCTTATATCAGCTGTACATGCGTTATACAATACAATACAGATGATAGAAGCAGAGCTATCATCGAAGCTTTGACTTCGGTATGAACGCATCCTTAGGCTTTTCCGTGGGTAATGAGATTCAAATTCAGAAGAGAAAGATTTTTAGCTGGTCGGGACCGATGCTGGCCGTATCTATGTGATTGACGTGATAGTGCTGTGGCCGAAGAATCGTTCCCTGGTCAAGAATTGAATTCTGTTCCTTTTGGATTAACCGGCGCGTTATCTCTAAAGCCTGTACACGGGGTTAGTAGTGGTGACCAATGGAATAGGTTCAGCCAATCACAGCTCTTGTTGTTCAACTCAATGACAAGACTAAGGCTGTGATTGGCTACAGCTATTCGACTGGCCGCCTCTACTGACCCCATGTACAGGAGTCTTCAGTGATAATGACGCGCCGGTTAAACAAGAAGAACAGAGTTTAATTCTTTGGCCACAGCACAATCAGATAGAATGACTACCACCCAAGGGGTAGCCTACACTCTTGTATGAAATCCTGGCATACAGTAGCGGTTCCAGACCCGAAAAACTGGGGGGGGGCAAGGACTCAAATTCACGAGTGATTTTCTAGGGGGAGGGGGGCTGGAATTTATAAAAGGGTATGTGGGTGCCCTTGCCCCTACCCCAGATAGTAGGGTTCCCAGGCGTCTTTTTTCCTTGGGAAAAATTGAAAATATCATGACAAAGTAAATAATTAGTCTAACTGAATTTGATTATTTTTCGAGCTAGGTTGAAAATCTTGATGCTTTGAAAATCTGGCCTTATTTTATTTTTTAAAAATATAGTCTTGAGGTTCAAGAGTGGATAATTTGGCAATAATTTCTACAAACTACTATTGAATTAATTCCAATAGTTTCATACTACGGCACACAGAGTGTTTCAGAAGGTTGCGCAAGTAGAGAAAAAAGTACCATCGAACATAGGTACCCTCAAAAATGCTCTTTTACCGAGATAACAATTGAAAAAAATTGAAAATTTTCATAAAAGTTCTTAACCTCTAAAGTTCCTTAAAACCTCTAAAGTTCATAAAGTGATCTTTAGAGGTTTTCATCCAAGTTATAAAATTATTATTTTATTCCCATGTCAAATTACGTGATAAATTCAATCAAATCTTAAAATTGCGACTTCACAGTAATTTTTTACTTGTTCAATGTTTTGTCAATGTTCAATTGTTTGTACTTGTTCAATGTTTTGTCTATTATTTTGTCTCCTTTCGATCGCGATTTCTAAGATTTTGGTAAAATTTACTCAATCACCGCTATTTAACGTTCTCTTCAGAATATCTTCTGATATTATTATTTATTACTATTTCTAATTCTCTTCAACTTCTATCAATATTGAAAATAAAAAATTATGGTAGCATATTTGCTCTATTATCTCAATAACCATTCAAGTTAAAAACTCCTCATAAAACAGTCATTGAATTCCTCAGATAATTTCACATGGGAATTAATAATTTTAGAATCTGAGTAAAGCCAGTAAAAAATAGAAAAATGATAGAAATTTTTTTGAGAAATTTGAATTTTTCGCCATTGTTATCCAAGCGGTGCTTTTTCCTCTACTTGGTTTGAAGAAACAACTTGAGAAGTATTGCACATTCCTACTGGAACACTCTGTGTAGTATGAAAAGTTTGCAATTAATTCAATAGTTGGTAAAACTTATTGCCAAACTATCTACTTTTGAACCTCAAGACTATATTATAAAAATAAAATAAGGCCAGGTTTTCAAGGCATTAAGATTTTCAACTTAAAAAAATCATCAAATTGAGTTAGACTGATTACCAGTATTCACTTTGTAATGATATTTTAGATATGATGCAATCATCATAATCCACTTCATTGTAGATTGGAGTACTCAATAGCCTTAATTATGAACTTGATTCATGGAAGATATCGGCAAGCTTCTTTGACTGAAGTACCAAACTATAACATATGAATGAGGATTTTCAATTAGGCTTAGAAAGTCCATATGAACTTGCAATAACAGATATAATCTATTCTATAAACCATTAAATGATTTTTGTCTACACTAAATTAATTTTTTTAGAAATAATTATATTATGTGCGTCTAACTAGAAAAAAAATTGGAAAAATTCCCATGAAAACTGGGGCAGCTGGACTTATTTGATCCTTGATACTGGAAATGACAAAACATGTCATGAACTTGATACTTGAATTGTTTTAGTAATTAGTTGCTGATTTGGGAAATAAAATTTGATTGCATATTTCAGCAGATAACTTTTGGCACAAAGCATCTATGGAATTGGAAATGGCTCTGCGTGTTAAATTGAATTTCAATAAGGCAAAGAATGTCATCATTTTTATTGGAGATGGAATGGGGATCAATACGGTCACTGCATCCCGAATCATGAAGAATGGAGAAGCTCATCTATTGTCATTTGAGAAATTTCCCCATATTGGACTAATAAAGGTACCATATTCTAGCATATTCAAACAATAGTTTCTTTCAATAGAGAATAAGATAGGTGAAAAATGTACCTGTGAATTGAGGATTTGTCGTAGAAAATAGACTATAGAGGAAATGAAATTATGTATTTTTGATATGAATTCGTAATCTACAAATACGATTAGACTGTGGTAAAAGAACTATTAACTTGATAAGTTTATAAGCTATATATATTCTCCAAATATAATTTAGCTTTCTCTCTATTCAAACTAACGTCTCATTGCTCAAAATTAAGTTGATTCCAATTATTATTTACATCACATTCATTAATCCAGACATCATAAATCAATGGTGAAAAACTTTGCTATTCGAATAAGTTATGTTTACGTGAGTTCTGGTTCCATTATTTTTTTTGTAACATTAAATTCTCAAATTATTTTGAGACCCAAACTATTTGTCATTTTAGAAATTGTCTTCTGATATCCATTATCATTCAACGTTCGATGTTGTCATTTTCATTTATCATTCTTGGTGTGTTGAAGACCTACTCTGTGGATAGACAAGTTCCAGATTCGGCAAGTACTGCAACAGCTCTTTATTCCGGAACAAAAACCAACTTCCGTACAGTTGGAGTGTCATCCAAGGTGCCCAATAAACAATGTAAGCCCGCTCTTGACAAATCAACACATCTGGAAAACATATTTGGTTGGGCCCAAGATGCCGGTCTGAAAACAGGTTGGTAAAGATTCTAAAATGTTGAATTTATTATGAATTACTGCAATGATGTAATGCTACAAATTAAAACCATGCTAGAATCGTGAATAAATTCACAAAAATGTATAAATCACAATATTATCAAAAAATTAACTAAAATATTCTTTTCTTCCAGTTCCAGTTAATTTTAATTCTATTTGGTGTATTATCCATTTAATAAGATATACACTTTTATCAGAGATGTGGAACTTATCCATAATTAAGGTAAGTGAAAACAAAGGTTGTCAGATCCACAAAGTTTATTTTCCACTGATGATGATGCCCTGGGCATTGAAACTTGAGTATGGTATTTCAAATAAACTTTGTGGATCTGACAACCTTTGTGTTCACTTACCTAAATTATCCATTCATTGATTTTTTCTATTTTTATTTTATTTCTGGTAGTTTATTTCACAATTTTATTAATCAATTCTCATTAATGTATTTTGTTATTCTTCTTTAACCATGTCCCTTAACTCTATTGCATTTTTATCATTTATTTTTTATTTAATGGATATGTAGTATTTGCACAGAAATGTAGTGAAGGGTTAAGTGTAAGAGAGGGCCGGCTGCGCTCTAGCTTCGCCCTCCCAGGCTATAAAATATTCTATTCAATTTTTTATTTTGAGAATCAAGCATTTGATGATGAATTTATTATTGCAAACTGATGTATCTTTAATGTACAGTTTACATCACAATCAAACATTAGTCTGTGTGGTGTGTCTGGTTGTTCAGTGAACGGTTGCTAGGTGATTGTGATGTTGAGTCACAAACACTATGGACTGATTTTGGATGGGTGACCTGATTGTGACCAAGGCGGGTGGAATCTACCCTTATGGGTAGCTCTCCACAAAAAACCATATGCATATTTTTTACCAATAAGGGCCGGTTTCTCCAAAAAAGTTAAACTGAATTTTGGCTTAAACCATCAGCTGGCTCAATTGAAACACAAGTTAATAAAAGTGACCATACACTGATAGTTTAAACTAAAGTTTTAGTTAAACGTATTTGGAGAAACCAGCCCTAAGTGAATTTCTGTAGAATAAATAGAAAAATAAATCTGAAATATATCATGCTAGGCTAATCTGATTATTCTTGAATATAAAATACTCTACACTGCCTCTGACACTATTTATTTCAGTTGATATCTTATTTTAGAGAAATCAGCATTACATTTTCTGATTTAGATGATTTGTGCAACTATTATATAATTGTCAAGTATGTTTCAATCGTCGCACTTACATTTAGTCTCATTTTTTAATTTATTGATGTTATAATTCCCAAAAAATTGTTCAAATCTATTACTCTTAACAATGAAATTCATTATTTTGTCATTGATTTTGAAAATGACAGTAGTTCGCCTTCTGCAGGGTTTGTAACAACCACGCGAGTGACTCATGCCACACCAGCTCCAGTCTATGCTCACTGTCCCGAACGAGATTGGGAATGTAATGCAAAAATTCCAGAGGACATGAAATTGTTGGGCTGCAAGGATATAGGCTGGCAACTTATGAACAATGAGCGAGGACAGAAATTGAATGTAAGTGACATCTTTAATCTAACAGAATTTCTTCTAATACATTTAATTCAACTGTGTTCTCTCTTTGATGGTCCTCTCTTTAATCTAAACTATTGTAGATTGGATGAATTTCAATTGATTAATAAGCTATTATCACAATTATTACTAGGAAGCTCTATTGAGAAATTGACTTACCTCAACTGGTTCCTCATCTTTGAGGAATATTTAATTTTATATGGCCAATAAACATCGATACAGTATTTGTATTTATCATTTAAGCAATTGTTTATTGTAGGGGTACATATCTTCTCCAAAAAATCTGCTTATGGATTCGGAATAATAGTCTATCAAATCTTCCTCGATTTAGGCAAAAACATGAATAAAAATAAGTATAAATAATGATTCAGAAATGCTTATAATAGGATTCATTGGAGATAAAATAAAGAGGTGATATGAATGGTTCCCTAAGTGTGGAATGTTGCTTGACCAGAAACATAAACAAATGAAAATAAACCAAATATATTTATTCGTATTTCAACATAGAAATAAAGGATTTTCTTCCATTTTCATTTCAAGAATTCAGCTTGAAAACTGAAAATTAATATATAGTAATTTTATTCTTTGAGATATATCCTATTAAATATACAGAATCTAATTTCATCTCTTAACGTAATTCTTCCCCCACGGAAGAAATGAGCTTATGTGAGGATTACCTCAGAAAAATTGCTGTTACATTAATGTTTTTAATATTTTAATCCCACATAAAGGTAATAATGGGAGGAGGTTTGCAGTGCCTCAACTCGGGTGCGAAGGCCAAACCGAACGACCCATTCGACGAGTGGGCGTGTCGACGTAACGACGGTCTCAACTTGACTGACGTCTGGAAAAGCAGCAAGAAAGCACGGTCTTTGCCTCATGCATTCGTTCAAAATAATAAAGGGTTGAAAGTTATCGATCACACGACAGAGTACATCCTAGGTGAGTGTATCATGTTAGTGAGGAATTCAAATTAGAAAACCAATGCTTGTATTGAATTTTTCTATCATTTTTTCATTGATATTTTATTTATCAATGAAAGTGTCAACTTTTATTTGGTCTCTTCATTCTTTTTCATTTCAATTTTTCATATCTTTAAAAAAAAATCCGGATACATTGGTGTTACACAGTCTGGTAGAGCAGAATGTTTTCTACAATATTTGAGACCAAATTTATAATTTTTAAACTAATATTAACCGAGCTGGAGTTGTTTTCCCAGAATGTCTCTTTTGCTCAGCCAGATAGCAATAATTTCTAAAGAGAGCTCACATTTTTCCCACTCATAATAATTTACTTCTGTGTAAGATATAATTTGAACCCGATAAGGATGTTGAAAGTTTTAGCTGTTTCCTTAATTTCAGTACAATACAGTTGAGAGTTGAAAGAGTAAATTTTAACAAGTAGATATCTAGCCAGACCATTATCAATAATTTATTAACAACGTTCACATCTAAATGAATCTATCATTTTTCATTCATGGAAGGCTATTAAAATGAAGTATTCCTCTGATCATTCTAGTCTGATGATTTATTTTCGGTTCTCAGGAATATTCGCAAATTCTCATCTACCTTATGAATACAAAAGAGACAAATCGGCTAGTGGAAGTCCATCCTTACAGAAGATGACAGAAACAGCCTTGCCGAGTTTGAATCATAACAGTAAAGGATTCGTTCTCATGGTATGAATTCTACTTTTATTGTATTGCGGATAGAGAAAATTAAAGTCCCACTTGAAATTTCTCTTTCCAAGTATATTACTATAGAGTAGGCTACTATTTGTCGGAACCAATATAAAATAATTAGAATATGATACTTATGACTTTTTATTTCTTGGGTCCTTTACGTGGAGGTTTCACGTTGCCTTATGTTGTAACGATTACCCAACAAATAGCAGTTTTCATTGTTTGTGACTTGCCATCATGAACACTCAGCAACCGCCCTCAACAAGCGACCAAACCCTAAACTCAGCCACTGTATTATACTGCAATATCAGTGTTGAACTTCAATATCAACTTTAAATTAATAATTATATAAATAGACATACAAGTACAGTATTGTTTTCTATTCAATTATATTAATATTCCAACCCTCCTATTATTTTGATATTTTATATGTATATTTTAACATAATTTAAATTACAAGAATGATTTTTTCGATTCAAAGTATGAAAAAGGGTTGATCGTATTTCTTATATGATAAGTTTTAGTTACGGTATGTTTTTTCTATTGAAAGGTTGAAGGAGGACTAATCGATTTCGCCCATCATAGAGGCCACGCACGAATAGCTCTTGAAGAAGCATTGGAATTCGATCGAACCATTGAATGGACAATGAGCTGGTTGAGCAAGACGCAAATTTTGGACGAAACTCTGGTAATAGTGACCGCCGATCACTCTCACAGCTTGATGATCAATGGATATCCTAATCGCGGAAATAACATTTTAGGTATGCTTCTTAATAATCCATGATTTGTTCATTCAATAGCAGTACGCATAAAATGAAAAGACTTAGATATTGTCAACCGAAACCGGTATCTCGATTTTTCAATAAATCAGTAGTTAAACAATATCCTGTCTTTTCATTTGAGATTGGGCAGTAGTAGTCGGCAAACTACCGAACGGCAGAATTATCTCCCATAAGAACTATGTAATTTTTATCGATCTCTTGGAACAGATAGAGCCTCTATTTATGGACAGAATTTCACGTTCATTATTTCATTGGAAAGAGAATGCAATTCTCCAGAGACGTGACTTTTTACTTTTTCGATTTTAAGTTTAGTTCAATAATTAGAGTTCAATACTTTTTTAGTTTATTAATTATACAATAATAATCATTAAAATTTACTTGGGTGGCTCGTTGGAGGAGTGATAAAGCGCCGGTCTGATAACCAGGTGGACCCTGGTTCGAATCCCAAGCGGAGAACAATTTTTGACCACAGCACAATCACATAGATACGACTACCCCGTCTTTCGGAGGAGACGATAAGCCGTCGGTCCCGACTACCTAAAAAGTAGTCGTCATCTATCATCCATTTCATTACCCACGCACAAGCCTATGAGCTTATGTGGGCTTCACCCTCATAAACAAACAAACTTTAAATCAAAAAAGTAAAAAGAGCCCTGGAGAATTTAATTCTCTTTCCAATGACATAACGTGAAATTCTGTCCATAAATAGAGGCTCTATCTGCTCCAAGAGATTGATAAAAATTACATTGTTCTTATGGGGCTTGCCGTTTGGCAGTTTGTCGTCCACTACCATCCACTCTTAATATGAATAACTACAACAATATCACCTTCACAACTACTATGTAGTACGTATCATTATGAATAGTTTTGTTAATTGATTTGATTTGGAATTATAAAAATCAAGAGTCAATAACACTTTGAATCAAAGTAAGTTAATTGAATATAATATAGTAGTAATGAATTTGGTTTAAGGATCTTAATATTGATAATAATTTTTCAACTTACAGTCATACCTGAAAATAAATAAAAATATTTTTCAAATGCGTTATCGACTGCGTGATTACCAGATAAAAACTGCAGCGTATTAGAATTCTATTAGGATGCATTCATAACGAGGATCCTCGTTTTCGAATTGATTCTAGTCGATGTCTATCTCATGTCGATGCCACTATTTAATTCACTGTGGATGCAATCAATTCAGTTAACACATTGGAATGAATGGAAGCGGTCAACCCCTACTAATACATGATGTTATAGTATTTATTGAAGCGACCACATCAATTTTATATGTTCACTTCAGTTATAATAATAATCTCAATAAATTTCTAAATTATAATCAGCTATTACATTCATGTCAACCTCTACTGTTACATCATAATTCAACAGTGACTGAATTTTTCATTTTATTATTTATTTACAGCTTATAACTCACAAGCAGTAATAAGCTTGTGAGTTAGTGATTTTATTGTGGCTCCAAATTTTGCATGTTTATAAACATTCTCCAAGTTTTTAAATAATTATTTGAGTAGATTTTATTTATTTATTCATTTCTTGTATCAACCTTTTAAATTCAAAATTATCTTTGGTGTTTTTTTCTGAGTGAAATGAGTTTTGAAAAGGGACTTCAATGAAAGGAGTATTAACTTAGAGGAATATTGAAAGGGACGTTTCAATCTAAATGATTGGAATAGAAGAATTTTTGGGCCCACACCGTTTTTTTATTCCTCTTATGGTATTACTGTATTCTAATGAAATGAATGAATATTCATACATTTATACACTTTATATCAA
Source organism: Sogatella furcifera (assembly GCA_017141385.1). Taxonomy (NCBI): domain Eukaryota; kingdom Metazoa; phylum Arthropoda; class Insecta; order Hemiptera; family Delphacidae; genus Sogatella; species Sogatella furcifera. The sequence goes on from CM029548.1 coordinate 12,702,633, forward strand.
TAGAAAAATGATCTAACTTACAGGAGTAGCTCAAAAGTCTAAAATGGATGGCGTTCCTTTCACAACACTGACGTATGGAACTGGTGGTCCAAACAATTACCAATTCAGTAGAGAGGAAGAAGTCGGACTTCGTAGAGATCCTTCGAAAAACGACACAACTGCCTATGAATACTCGCAACAGTCGGCAATATTCACTGATGAGGTATATCATGGCGGTGGCGACGTCGCAATATATTCACAAGGTAATTGAAAAGATAAATCTTCAACGCTTTTGATCCTAATGATGATCCATCTCATTTGACATCTGAGCTAGGGCTTTATAAAGACAAGCTAGACGCAGCATCCACCATTCCACTCTGACAGCTGTCAATCACTAACCGTGATATTCTGGGTTGTGGATATTTTTTCACTAGATGTTTCAATCTATTTTATTATGAATTCAAATTCGGTGTTATGCTTTGACCACTGAATGGTTGATGCTAAATATACATCCTCTTTATAGAACCTCAATCTGAGCTAAAGCCTCTCTAGCCTATAGAGCCTTAATCTGAGCTAAAGTCCCTTCATAGAGCTTTTATCTGAGCTAAAGCCTTAGTGATTTCATCTTACTGTTGAAAGATTAAAAAATAATTCCGAAAAAACAGCAGCTATTTATTTATTGGACGAAATGTAGCTGCAAATTTCAAATAGAAACATTGTACTTGAGCTGTGTGTTTACACTTGAATGTCTGTTCTAGAAGATACATAAATTGTATTAAATGAAACAATCAAAAATAAATTCACGTCCCAATAATAATAATTGAACATGACCTTTTTGATTCGATACATATATCTTCTTGAAAGGGAATCGAACCATTGACACACGGCTTCAAGTTATTTTTACAATTTCCAAATAAGTATTAAACTTTCAAAATCTTTTTCAGGAATCCAAAATTGATGAGAGGGGATTCTCCTTAGTGCCTCGGCTAATTTCATTTTTCATGCACATGAATGTGGCCTAATATTCATAAATTCTAAAATTTCCTAATATTCAATTTATATCAATTGACCTGTATTATTACATTCAAATTCAAAAATCTAATGATCAGACTTTTTAAAGGTTCATTACATCAAGCCAAATCTACTTGGCAAATACTCTAAGCATTATCTTCTAAACAGTATCCATATGAACACAATTTTAAACTAAAAATACTTCGAACTTGTTATTTTCCTACGCATTGATATCCTATTTTCTATATTGTATTTTTACTTCAGTTTTATTATGTTTTATTTCTTGTGTTCTTTTCCAGGTCCGATGTCCCATCTATTCCACAACGTACACGAACAAAGCTACGTTGCTCATGTGATTGCATACTCGGCGAAAATTGGACCATACAGGAGTGCAGCATCAAATTTCTTTGGTATTGTAACAATTGTATTTTCAATCGCAACTACTATAATGGCTGTTAGTTTATTATCTTTCACTTGAAAATCAATCACCGCTTAAACATTACTCGTACAATTACTCTTCCAAAGATTGTATATTCCTTAATATGTTTTATAAAATTTGTTGTTACATTATTGTTATTTTGTATACTCGTGTACTCAGTATTATGGTGTTATATATATATATACTCAGTATTATAAAGCTTGATTTCTTCTCTGTGTTCTCCCCTATACATCACTTCCACGTTGACTTCTCTTGATAATAATGAGAAATTATATTCAGGATTTTTATCAACTCATAACAAATATTGTTACTTTTTTGGCTGGTAAAAATTTAATATTTTTATATTAATATGATTAAGTAGTGAGGTGTCCTGCTAATTCACCAGTTTAACATTCCTAGAAGTTATTTAATTGGCTGCTTATTCCTTGGAGGATGAAAATAATTACGTAATTTCTTGCTTCAAAAATCGTTTTGTTTATTCATGGTTCCGTATTTTGTATCTTATTAATGGTTTCTACAGTGCAATATTTTTAGATTCCGTCCATACATTACAGACATTGTGTTCAGGGTCCACTTCACATGTTGGATCAATTCGACATGACTCTGAAAAAGGAGAATTCAACATTAAGTCGCATCAAAATAGAGGGCTTGGTACAGATTTAATATTGAGAATTTTACAGTGGTTGACAAAGAGATGTTAGGCATGAATTGTGTTATGGGTATTTCTTTGGACTCCTTTCACCTCCGTGCGATTCAGGCCCGGATCAGACGGGATGAAAAAGTTTTGACTGATGAATCATATGAGTGTAAACAGACGATTTATTGTGAGTACACTCATATACTCATACATCTGAAACTCTGTCCGATCGCACTGATGTGAATGAACTGAATTGAATCGTTGTGTATTGAAGGCCTTATAGTAAATTAATGAAAAATTTGAAATCTTCTACAGTGTTCATTCACAAGAATGCGTAATATAATATCCAAGAGAACTACATAATAATAATAATAATAATGGTGTGCGTATGCACAAGAAATGGAATTCGCACAAATAATGAACTTGTTGCCTATTGGTCTGGAGCGTTAGAACCTTCAGTCACTGCCTGGTCGAGGGTTCGAATCTCACCAAAGGCATGAACGTTTGACCATATCATAAATCACCCTCGCACTCTAATCAGAGTCACCATACTCTAATTACCAGGGTAATTACTCATCCTGATCATCCCAATTACCCTATTACTCTAATTACCCATAGATAAGCAAAAATGCTCATGTGGGCATCCTCCGAAATGAAAAAAATTGATTTTCAGAAGTTATAAATATGTCTATTCTACTCCAAATATTTAAATTTATGTTATATTACTGACCAGTAAAAAAATGAATGAATTTATAAAGGGTATCACAATAATGACGCAGAAATGAAGATAATAATGCTGATATGTTGTTAGTGATGAATAACAGTTTCTATCCTATCTCATTAGTAATGGAAAGTTGAAAATATAATAAATCAAAACACCATGGTTCTCTTATGGGTGACCAAAATGTGATCAGGGCGAGTGGAACCTACCAGTGAATGTAGAGTATTTTATACTACAGTGAATATAGAGTAGTAGTACCTACAGTGAATATACTTCCTCTTCACTGGATCTACTCTTAAGGGTAGCTCTTCATAAAAAACCCTTATGCTAATTTTTCAATTAGTAAACTTGCACGCACTCATGTTGTGCTGGTTTAAAAAAAAGGTAGATTTTAAAACCTACCAGTATTACAGCAAACACCATCGGTAGAACACACCCCGTAGCCGTCTGGCATGAAACAGGTGGGCGTGTTTTGGGAGTGCGGCAACACTGATCCAGAGCACTGGTTTTGAATAGTTGGCGAGGCGAACAAACATCCTAGCTGGCGACCACAGCAAATAGATGGACCAACACAGTAGCCCTCTCCTTCTGGACCGCATCTGGCGCACTTTAAATCAAAATTAGATTTTTACTGAAAATCTTGATTGGTAAATATTGATGCAGACCCAATATTTCTAGATTAAAAATTCGTATGAGTCGTTGTCGATGTTGTAGAATCGTTCCATAATGAACTAATAGAACATACTGATGCTGTCAATTCTACATTTTATTTTGGTACAGGACCATGTTTTCGTGAGTCTGAGTCTTGAAAATGTGACCTGTGTGGCCACAAAACTATGGTCTTGTACCAAAATAAACGGGAGAATTGACAATATCAGTGTGTTTTATTTCAGTTTTACTTCAAATTTGAGAAGACTTGATTGATGAATCAATGCAAAACCAACGCATTTTCTTCAAGTTTTTAGAAAATCCTATAAGTATATAACTAAAGCATGCAAGGTAGTAAAAATAATCGAAAATATTCTTTTAATTTATTCTATTATATTATACGTTAATTTTGGTATGGAATCTGGACTGGGAAGGAAGTAAAGGGGCATTATAAGAATCGGGCATTCATAAGAACACAAAATAATTTAAGATAAAAAGTTGAGCTTGTTACAATCATACGAAATGTAAATTATATATTTCATTATTTAAAAACCATAATTTACTGAAGGATCATCGTAATTATGTTCTGTTATTGCCAATAATCTCGTGCAAAGCTTGATTATTCAACCAATCCAGTGGAAAGACCACGACAAACTAGTCTCGACAAACCTCTGTTATAGTTAACGGTTTAAGCAAATGTCTCTTCCACACAAAAATAGTAATGAATATCAATCAATATTATCCTATTTCTGATTACGTTTGGAATTATTAGTCGTTCAACTTGATTGAAAGAATAATTGAACTTTACACAAGAATGCTGGAAATTATGGAACATAGTGAAAGACATCCTTCAGTTTGGTATTTTAGAGAAATTGTAAATAATTATTTAAGTCTCATTTGGTATTATTAGGATCAGTGTATATCATGATTCGAAATAAATTTTGGTGTTCATCACTGCCGCATCTGTTACGGTACTTGTTCATAGGATTGCAGCCACTATGAAATTATAACTAAATTGCATTGTAGTGGATGATAATCTTATACAATTTCAATATTGTAAAAGCTATAATAATATATTGTGAGCCTAGGTGCTTTAGCAAATGAATAGACTGTATAAAGTGAATTCCCCTGTATTCCAGCTATTCCTGCAAATGTAGATTTAAAGTTCATACTGCTAAAAAATCAACGCGTTCGGGAAACCATAGTTTCTCAAAAGTGATTTCTTAAATTATCATTCAATTCTCAACTTTAACTAGAAGCGGTTCTTTTAATTTTGTAATGTTTTTCAATTACAGAATGCAAAACAAACGCATGAAACGTTCAAAGAACAAAATTGGGAGTTTTTCACTGGTCAAGTCTTATATTTCATAAGTTTTTCTTGTTTGAAGAATACAATCCTTCTCATTGTTACTCTTGTGCTTCTTAGAACTCATTTTACTTGATATTTTCCGTAATTTGATTTCATAAACTTTATTATTTGATTACACATTGCAATGATTATAAATTTATAACTTAACAGATATAAAAAATGGAACATGTTTTGTGAATAGAAATGACGATGTAGATTTTTCCACTAGCCATACTCTACCTGTAGTGGGGCCTCATTAGCCAGAGCCATTTTCTCTTCAGCCAGTTTTTTCATGTAAGAGTGGAGTCCCCGCTTACCGCCTCTTGGACAGTTGGTGATCAAACATCCTGCTACCAGTCCCACCACATAGAATAGCATTAGACCTATACTTGCCATACTCTTCATGCTGAAACAAGTTCAATGGTTTAAGTTGATATTATTTAACAATGAAACACTTCGAATATTGGCAATGTAATGTAGATTTTTAGCATATCTTATAATAATGTTATTAGGGTATACTATTAATTAAGTTGAATAATAAGCTAATTATATTAATTAATCATATTGGTAGGTCTTTGCTGCCTTGTTAAACAACAGAGCAGTAAATGCAAATTTACAAATCAAACTTCCATTTTATCACTTATAAAAATTGCCAATATTTTCACGGCGGAAAAATTGATGTTGAGTTAAATTTTGTTTAAAGCGTGATAACAAACACTCACGTCTGTCTCCCGTTCACCTAGCAGCCTGAATCCGAATAGAAAAATGAGGGACAATCTTCATGCTTTATACAGTTTCAAATAAGCAGCTTATCATTTCGTGGGGTAGTATTTACATTTGAAAGGATAATCTTGCAAGTGAAAAGAGATTCTTTCGCATATGGAATAACCAATGAGAATTTGACATTCCGTACAGAATAATTCATTATTACTCTTGGAGTGGCTCTCAATATTTTTTCTATAAAAGTTATTCTTGTATAGAAGATATTTCTTGGAACTCCCTAATACTCCAAAGCTCCAAACCTAAAACATCCAAACTTTATCAAGAAATCCAAATATTTCTGGACTGAGTATACATTTTCATATGTTAATCTAATTGCATCTTGGATTCTAATAATATGAATTTTTGATGAAACTGTCACACTTTTTCTTCTGTAATAATTGTCAAGGAAGTTTATTCTAGTTTCAAAAACTATGAAGCATATATAGATTCGTCCACTCTACATTCAAATAGGTACGGTAATAAAAAAATAAATAGGATTGTACTTGAAAGGTTTTTATTTTCCCATCTCTCATTAATTTTTTTAAAATAAAAATTTGATTCATCAGTTGATTGAAGCAGTTTTTTCATTTATTGATAAGGCCTACACTACTACCTATTCTATAAATGATAGAATGATAGTCTATCCAAGCATAGAAGACATTCTGGTAAGACGGGTGAATGATTCCAGCTCGGTCAATATTGATTAAAAAATTATAAATTTAGTCTCAAGTTGAAGAACAGAATGTTTCCTACAATCTGAGACCAAATTTATAATTTTTAAACTAATGTTGACCAAGCCGGAGTCATTTTTCCATCTTGTCAGAATGTCTTTTTTGCTTGGACAGACTGTAGAATACGGTACTGCACAGACTTACCTTTTACTGGTCACTGTAGTAGCAGGAATTCTACTGGCCAAACGCAACCTTTGGAGTGATTCTAATTCAGTGGAGGACCTTATTTAAATACGGTTTCCAAGGCAAGGACTGAATTAGCTTGATTATTGTGGGTCATCGAAGACAAAAACCGAAGTTTATTATTATATTCTATTCACTAACGTAAATTAATCGATTCAATAGGGCGCTAGATTACTGATTTTCATTTGGTAAAATTTGAACCGGACTAATGGATTCTATCAACTTGGGTTCTTCAATGAATGTCTGTTACAAACACCAAGTTTTTTGATACAAATATGAGACTTGGCTTTTAAGATGATTAGACTATATAAAACATTTCTCTTGACCTCCACTGCCATTATTGTTATTTGCTTGTTAGTTACTTGATTGATATTTCAATTTTATATCAATTTTCAACATTTAATTGGATACCGTATCAATCCTGGATATTTCTGAGTATAGTCTCTCTATGGGTACTTCGTATTCAAAATTAACTTCAAGGCACAATATCGAACACAAATTATTCTGTAATTTATTTTCTAAAGCTATAGAATATGATACTTGAAGTAAAATTGACATGAATCCATATTAATTAGATAAGCTAATAATTCATTAAATAATAATTCAAACAATATTAGCTATGTGATTATAATAATAGTATTTTTAATAATAATAAAATTAATTGTAACAGCCCAACAATTTAATTCAATTCAGTCAATTTGTAAATTCAGTTGGAAAAAAATGAGAATACAAAAATATAAAGGACATTTTGGCCCTATAACATAACTAACTATATACTATAACATTAACATCATGCTGTAATGATTGGTTTTCACTAATTCCCAGTACCGTACCATTTAGAACAATGATTGCTGTCTTGTGTGTCCATTATCTACCACTACCACCCATTCTGGGTGGCTCGATCGCTGTAGGGCTGAGGCTGCACTGCCGGAGGGTAGAGGGTAGAGGGTGGAGGGTAGATGGTAAATCGCCTGAAGGGTAGATAGCATGAAGGGTAGAGGCTAGAGGGTGGAGGGTAGTTGGTTGAAGCTACCAACTACCCTCCACCCTCCAGGTTGGTAGCTTCAACCAACTACCCTCTACCCTCCACCCTCAAGGCTCTATTATACGATGTATCACTATGGATGGTGTGTATGTTCTATAGATTTACCAACTACCCTCCACCCTCTACCCTCTACCCTCCGGCAGTGCGGCCTCAACCTAGGAGTGATAAAGCGCGTCGGTCTGATTACCAGTTGGACTCTGGTTCGAGTCTCAACCGGGGCAAAATTCTTTGACCACAGAACAATCACATAAATACGGTCACCCCGTCTTTCGGAGGAGACGATTAGCCGTTCGGTCCGGACTAGGTACCTGAAAAGAAATCGTCATCTATCATCCAGCTTCACTCACTCACTCCTCAGCTCTACAGGTCATTACAACCCTTGGTCTCCCTCACATAGCCTCTCCATCTGTCACGATCCTTCAATTCCGAATCCCAAGGATCCTTAGATCGCGCTCTACATCATCTATCCACCTATTTCTTGGTCTGCCTTGCCTTTTTATGTTATACATTTTCTCCTTCCATATACATTTTGCTACTCTCTCATCTCCCATTCTTAACATGTGTCCCATCCATCGGATTCTGACAATAAATCTGACAATGCCTTCATTGTTTAAAAACTGCGCTATTTCACTATTTTTCCTTCTTCTCCATCGTTCATTCTCAAAAACAGGACCCATAATTCTTCTTACCACCTTTCTTCCAAACACTCAATCTTTGTATATCTCTATCATCCATCTTACTATCTCATTACCCAATCACGAGCCTATGAGCTCATGTGGGCTCCACCCTCATAGAAAACAAAAAACATGATTTAAAAATAACTTCGATAGCAGTAGGCCTACCCAAGTTTTTTCTGTTAAAATAGTGCTTTTAAAATCAATTATTGTTTCAGCAGATTTGAAAGTGGGTTTTAATTTATATCTTTAGTAAATTAACATTATGCTGAACAAGCACCTTACTCTATTCTATGACGAATAGGCCTACCGTACGACGCGCACCTTTTTTTCGAAAAATACAACGCGAAATTCGTTGGAGCACGTCACATTTGGGGGTTTCCAAACGGAAAGGCAATACAGGTTTGTAATCATCAAGTTGGCGTTCCCTATACTCGTACATTGTGTTTGTTGAACGTAAGCTAACTTCACGTTCTATTATTTAATAAAATATTCTGTAGATGTATCCTATTATATTAAGCAAGTAATTTCTGTATGTATGTTTGTATGTGGAACCACGGATCTAGAAAACGGCTCTAACGATTTTCTTGAAATTAGAAATGTAATATAAACGTGATGGAAAAATAAGATTGCACCAGGTCTCATGTCCGGGAAAACTCTCTGGCAGGATTAATAAAAGAAAATTGAATATTCCTCATTCAGGCATAATCCCAAGTACTGCGTATAATGGCTGTTATTGTTAGCTGACCAAAACTATCCAGCTGGAGTAAATGGAGTTACATTCAAGTCCAAAAATTGTGAGAGGTGATCATATCAATTTTGAATTTATTTTTTACAAGGAGGTTCCTTGATTTTTTACAAATATCTGGTACCGAGCTTCGCTCTGAAGCTGCGGCCGAACTGTTGAATTACCGGTACATAAATATGTTTTCGCCACACTGCACAGAAAGCAGCTGTTTTCTGTGCACTAAAGAGATTCGAAAGACGCCATTTACAGGCGGTTTTGCTACTAGTTCCGAAAAGGGGCTCTTTTGGAGTTAGTGCACAGAAAGAGACTGGTAGTTACCTATCCGGCCGCTTGATTGGGCGACAATGCACTGCTTTCTGGAGCCATCACAATATTATTTGAATCAGCGATCGCCGCAAACATTCTTATACAATATTTATTATTCTTATTCTCGCAGTGTGGCGAAAAGTATCGTACTCAACTCTCACAGAAAGGTGTTTATGGTATTTGGATAACATATTCCCGGAAACTATCCTCATACCATAAACACCTACTTTCTGTGCTTGTAGTGTAATGTACTATATTGTAAAAAATCAAGGAATCTCCTTGTAAGAAATAAATTCAAAATTGATACGATCACCTCTCACAATTTTTTGACAGTCATGAACATTTTTATAGACTTGAATGTAACTCCATTCACTCCAGCTGGATAGCGTTGGTCAGCTAACGATAACAGCCATTATACACAGTACTTGGGATTATGCCTGAATAAGGAATATTTTATTCTTTTATTAATCCTGCCAGAGTTTTCCCAGACATGAGGCCTGGTGCAATCTTATTCTTCCATCACGGTTATATTACATTTCAAATTTCAAGAAAATCGTTAGAGCCGTTTTCTAGATCCGTGGTTCCACATAAAAACATACATATACATACATACAGAAATTACTCGCTCAATATAATATGATAACATATTTATGTAATTCAACAGTTCGGCCGCAGCTTCATAGCAAAGCTCGGTACCAGATATTTGTCATTGAACGGTGTTTCTATAGGCTCTAATATTACCCATATTATTTCATTAAAACATACTTTCGTTTTAGGGGTGCTTGCAAATTTGGTATAGTATTATATTCTGCAAAATTATAAATTTGTTGTAGGAAACATTCTGATCTACAATTTGAAGCCTAATTTATAAGTTTAGAAACCGAGCTAGAGTTGTGGTCACCAATTAAGTTTCATGAAGGTCCGTTTCAAAGTCATGGCGAGCTTCCGCGGTCCATTCAGGAGAAACCACTAGAGGGGGGTACTCCCGGAATTTTTGAAAAAATGATAGTTTTACTACTTTAATTCAATTATTTATTCAAATATTTGTGAGTTATTACTCTGTATGTATTTTGATTTTAATGTTCTTCAAATAATATTAAAGTTTGATATCATGCCATTGCATTGATATATAATTATATTAAAATTGAAATAAAGGCCATTATTCCAATCTGATTTGGCCATAAAAATTTCCTCTATTGTTTATTCTATTCATATGAAGAATGTTTACTTATTAAATTGTCAAAACTATTCTCGAATTTAGTCCTTGACTCTATCTCTTTAGCTATTGAAATACCAAGATAACTTGAAACGCTTAACTAGGTACAGTATAGAATAATTGGATGAAATAATGCAACAATATTCAATAAATAGCCAAATTTATATTGAGAGTTGTATGATAAGAAGTGTTTATTTTATTGTTTTTTAATAAATCAATTTTATTCGGACTTTAGAGGGTTCTTATGGATTTTTTGTATTAACATTTATTTTAATTTTTTTTCGTTGAGATCGGTATGACATCGCGGTCCGCACAAAACTAGCTGGCGGTCCGCCATTTGGTGACCACTGGTCTATACTGTAGTTAGGGTTCACATAATGTGCAAGCATTCTTTCTGGCTCGTTCAACTCTTATCTCATCATCTTTTACCGTGTAAACTCGGATGAAAAACAATATCTCATTTGAATAAATTATGTTTATCATATCATATTGAACGATGGGAAACTAACGATTAAGTTAATATTGTTTAATGTTTTAACGACAATATTTGATTTCTCAAATTTACATTGGAAATTAAAAGCTTGGCATACTTTTGTATTACTGGGACTTGAATAGGCATATCTTATTAATTTTCCGTGAATAAACTTCTGAGTAATGAAACTACAGCCTAAATCTGAAGACCATGTAGAGAAAGTAAGGATAGTGAGGTGGCAACACCAATGGCTTTTCATAGGCGGTGAAACCATTAGGAAATGGATTACTATTGATTTTCAAGTAGGAATCCGGTTGAGCGACCTGGAACCCTCCCAAGTCTCACCAAACCGCTCATAAAAAGCCATCCACATCACCATCACACTATCCTCAGTTTTTAAAGAATCTGCAAAACATCAATGCTCAACAAACAACAAGCCTCTCCAATTCGTATCACGTACATTTGACATTTGAAACTTCAGTTTTCGCTTTAATGATGTGTTTTCAAAATTTGGTTTGATCTATTTTTCCAACGATCTCTGTCTATAGGTAAGTCATGAACACTAATAACTACACTTGGATGGATGACCAGTAATAAGATTTACAATCAATTTACAAGTAATTCGACACAGTAATTGGCGAGTAGATAATGTAGATATTGGCTAGGTGGAACCTACCCGCGTAAGGGTCACCCCATTAAGTCACTAAAAATTGTTTCTATAAGGATGCAATTATCTGGTCCCTTCAATATAGCAAAGAGAATCTACTGTGGTTTATTCTTCTATTATACCCAGCCTTGTGAAGCAAATGCACGCCGTGGGTAGAATTTCGATTGTCCCAACTTATTTTTCATCATTCATGAGCCAAGCACTTCTATTTGATTAATCTGAGCGGGTGGACTATTATAGTCAATCACTCATACAAAGATTTTGGTTGATATAAACTATTAAAATCAAACTGAATCTCTCAATTAATTAGTACTTGACAAACTGCACTTTAGACGAAGTATTCCTATTGGTTTCTACTAGAGTATGATTGCAGTTTTGACGTCTAGTGAGATCGAATTATATTCTTTCATCAAAGATTTTAGAAAGATTCCACCTGGCGTAAAATGTAATTGGGCCATATAAGCGCGTATTTCTATGACACTAGCTCATTAAACTCATGTTTGAAAGGTAAACATTTCTAGGTCATACAAACCACATCAAACCCGATAACCAATCACGCCAAGCGAATCTGTTTTAAAATAATTCTCACTATCATGTATTCGAGGTTTTCATCATTCTCTGAAGGTAAAAGTGCATTAGGATACATTATGAGATACTTGATAAAGAATACCATACTTGTTAACTCAGTTGACACTTGTGTAAAAGCCCAACAAATGTTTATAGATCTGTCAGACTGAAACAAGTAATGTTTATGGATCCTAATGCAATCTTACGTAACTGATAATATTTTAACATGATTGACTTTGTCCATTCTCATGTTAATCCCAAAAATTTGACTCAACTCTCAATTCATACAAATAAGATGTAGTATGATGCAAAACATTTAAATTCTCTTCACTAAAAACTCGACTTTTGGAAATTTCAGATAGAAAACTCAAGTTTTAATCACAAAACAGTTATAATTAATAAAATAGAACTATCTTATGCCTTTTCTTTCGATTTTTTGACTGCTTTTAGGACCTTGACCACAATCTTCTGTTCTTCAACAAGGAAAGCTCGAACAATCCTGAAAGAAAACACCAAATACAATTAATGGGAATGCAGAAGAATCAATATTATTCGCTTCTATAATTGAGTATAGATAGAAGATCTGATTGAGTATGGATCTTATATGAAATATACTTATACTCAATGCTTCTATATGGTAAATTGATGTTGAATCGATTGAATTCTATGACATGGAACATTATTGAAATTTCAAATTATAATATTTGACCCACAAACTAATAAATATCAATAAATACTATTATTTCATTTTACTCCATCTCATTTTGGCTCAATGAATTTCAAGTTCCAAGCAATCGCTCGATTCACATTCAATTCCGGTGGTCCTTTAGTTGAGATGGGGTTCAACTAATTAGCCTAGATGACTTATTACATAACTTAGGCCTATTGCAAACAACCAACATAATTTTTTCATAAAATTCATCAGTTAACTCAACAATAGCGTAACAAACTAATAAGAAAGCAATTGAAAAAATTGATTTTCAAAACTAGAATGTACGTCAATGGTTAAAACATCATCATAGGTAAATGCTTGTATTATTATTATTAAAACTGACATGGACATCTCAGTAGCTTCCTGGGTCACTGTCTATTCAACAAACATGCACCAAGAACTCGCCTTCCTGTAGGCTATTACAGATGTGACATCAAAAGTTGTACTGTTACTCAAGTTACTGGATTTGGTACAGTTAAATTTTCAGGTTGATGGGGTCATATTCACCCCATGTGAATATCAAGTACAGTAATTTGATTGAAGAAATATTGAACATGAACTTATTCAACTTGAATAAATAAACCTCTACAATCCAAACGATTCAAAAATATTTCCAAGTTTACGAGTGTTCTTTAGGCACCAAGTAGCTCAGTAAAAGTGTAAAACCAATAATATTGAAATTTCAAACAACAAAATTAAAGTGAATTACAACAAGAGATACAAAACAAGTTGAGAAAAATGAACTTACTTTTCCTTGAGACACCTGTGGCACAAAACTCCTCCGTAGGCGCGCTTGACCATCTTCTTGCGACGAGACAGCCTCGATCTCTCCATCGGTCTTGCCGGCTGGATACCTCTCAGCTTTTCCTTGCACTGTCCACATCTGGGGATCTTCTTGGGCTTCTTCAAGTACTGATATACTAGCCGACCACCGGGTGTTCGGACTCTGGAAAATTAAAACCAACATAAGTATTCCACCTAATTGACAGGAGACAAGTAATTGTAAACGAAAAAAGAAACATATTGGGCAAATTTTTGAGCTTTTAATTATTCTAAATCTGAGGTAATCGTCAACGGACAATAGACCGTAACTACATAAGGTTGAAATATTTCATAACATCTTCAAGATGAGTTTCTCCATAAAATTTAAAAGAAGTTATTGTGGCTGTAGACCAATATAAAATGGTCGTCTCAGTCTCAAAATTAAAAAATATCAAGCCAACATTAACTACTCAAATACCATAATATCACAGCCACAAAATGGGGACCACGTCATAAATCATGCTTAATATGATATTAGTTATTTGCTATTAAAATAGTACAGCTAGAGTAGGTAACTTATAGATGTTTGATTCCAACACAATAACATTATTCAACGGGTAACGTGGATATTGTTTGTCCAAGAAAAGGAGACCTGAACATGCCCGAGTGGCATGTCCATGTCATGAACAGAAGCATTATTATTAATATCAAGACCCAATGGTAAGGCCTGGCGTATGCTGGGACGCACGTGTGCACACGCACTCATTTCAGCCAATCACAGCTCTTGTTGAGGACAAGACAAGAACCATGATTGGCTGGATGGCCTACGTGCACACATGCGTCCCAGCATACGCCTGGCCTAAGATTGGGAAATCAAGCTCGGTTCATATTGATTAAAAAATTATCAACTTCATCTCAAATAGAGATGTGGGTCGGGTAAATACCCAGCGGGTAGGTAAATATAAATTGGGTATTTACCCGAGGCCCGGGTAAATACCAAAAAACTGGGTATTTATCATTTTTATTGAATTTAGAAAAGATTTAGTTGTCTTTTTGCATTCAAACGCCTTCAATGATAGTGAAATGATGACAAAATGCAAACAAAAATGTTTTATATAGTGACAAATAGCATTTAACTTCCGAGCATCATTGACATAAATACCCGGGTACTGGGTACTTATGATTTCATTTGTTTCTGTGTTGTTAAATCTTATTGAAAAGAATTTTTTTAATTTAATAACTATTATTTAGCGTTCAAAGAGAGGGGAATTTGACCTAGTATGTATCACTTTTCACTTGCAATCCATTTTCTAGGAAAAAATCATAATAAAACGAAATAACAATAGAAGCATGTTCACTATTTTTCTAATGTAGTGCTGTCATGATTTCATTGATAAAGATTGACTTTATTGACGATTTCGTTGAGAAAGCATTACATTATGTCATTGATACGAGCGAATCTGATTAAGTGTGGATGGTAGTGGACGGCCAACTGTCGAACGGCAAAATCATGCCGCATAAGAACAATGTAATTTTTATCAATCTTTCCGAGCAAATAGCGCCGTTATTCATGGATAAAATTACACGTTCTTTATGTGATTGGAAAAACATAAAAGAGATTATTCACTCATTTTTTATTGAGATTTCTTTTATGGTACCGTACGGTCTTTATAAGCAAAGAAGACATTCTGGCAAGATGAGAAAATGACTCCAGCTCCAGAAATATCAGTTTAAAGATGATAAATTTGGTCTCAAATTTTAGATCAGAATGTTTCCTATAATTTGAGACCAAATTTATAATTTTTAAACTAATATTTCTGGAGCTAGTCATTTTCTCATCTTGCCAGAATTTTTTCTTTGCTTGGACAGACCATATAAGTATTATTTAGGCTAAATATTTCCAAGAGAACAGAAAAGACCTAATTTTTAGCGAACAGAAAATATTTAGCGAAATTTTAACGTGAGGATATTATTCAGGAATCTTTTTCATGAAAAGCCTACATCCAAGACACCTGAAAAACATTTCTTACAATCTAAAACTACACGTGCTCTATCCCAATCTATGCCAATAGGCCTCTGATTTTTAGAATGTTGATGAAATAAATTTCCCAATGAATTAATTTTATTAAAAGTCAAATGTTTGAGTTCGATCCATTTTTATACCCTTCATCAGCCTTAAAAAATATTTCAATATTATTTGTTTCCATCTACAGAATTTTAAAATTCATGATTCAATTAAAATTACACATTTATTACAATTTCAAGTAGATACTTGAAAATATGGGCTTCCATAGGTTTTTCTGGACACAAGAAATTCGCAAAAAAATTTCTAAGAGTTAGTTTCTTATTTTTGTTTTTAATTAGCCCTAATATGCTTCGCGAGATTTTCGAGTTTGTAACTATTGGTTTTAATTTTCTTCTAATTTATTATTTTTATTTTGTAGCCTCTTCCCCAGTTTTTTCATGAAGAACCCTATTCATTCGAAACTTCAAGTAATACTTGAAAAAACTATATAAAGTCATTAAAAAAACAAATAAGTTTTTATAATATTATATTTTATATTATTATTATTATTTATAATATTATAACAATACTATTACTATGCCAATAAATCATCAATGCCATTAATAACATATTCAGGGGTACAAACATCAATGATTCAATAAATACCCAATATACCCAGGTATTTATGAATTTTGGGTATTTACCCGGGTAAATACCCTGGGTTTTAAATATCCCGAGTTTTAAATACCCGGGTATTTTACATCACTAATATCAAATCGTAGGAAACAATTTGATCTAGCCTACCATTAAGATCACATTAATAATTCTTGAACAAAGATTAGTATGATGGAGTCATTTTCCAATCTTGCCAGAGGGTCTTCTCTGCTTGGACAGCATATACCACGAATTTATTTTTGTTGAATTCAAGTTTATACAATAAATCACTTTCTGTGACAAGGTTTTGGCTATCAAAATTTAGCAAAACGCTTGTCCCGCCTTCACAATGAATACGAAATGCCAGACATATGCACTCTGCACTACTAATAATAAATACCCCTAAAGCTGAAAACCTCAAGTGTATGGCTTTCTGTTATGGACAGTTAGTGTAACTGGAGAACCTTTCATCGATGTATCTAAAACATTCAACTCAACTAACGTTTTAAAGGTTAGATACTGTAATAGGGTAGTACGATCAGGAGAATACGAAATATATCCAACGAAGGTACAGTTCTGGTGGCCTATCACTCACTCTTTGCCTCACATCTGAGGTACGGCATAACTGACTGGGAATCCTCAGCTTAAACAAACCTAATGAGGATACTACGAGTACAAAAGAGGGCTATTCGAACCATGCTGGGGGTTGACAGGATTGCACATTGTAGAGCTCTCTTCTTAAAGTACAAAATTCTCACAGTTATATCATTGTTCATCCTGGAATACGTAATTCAGATGAAGAAATCAAGTGCTCAGATCTGACCGACACAATTACAACACCAGGAAAAAACAGAACATAGACCTTCCGCATAGACTCCAAAAATACAGTAGATCACCCATGTACATGATGCGGAAACTGAAGAAACATGTTCCTACCAACTACTTGGTCTCAGCTTATCATGGGCTGTTCCATAGTCATATAAACTATGGAATAGTACTGTGGGGCCATGCGGGAAGTTGTGAAAGGATTCTCCTCCTGCAGAAGAAAGTTCTCCGCATCATAACTTCATCACATTATCTGGAGCACTGCCGGCCAATTTACAAACAACTGCAAGTGCTGACAGTCTATGGTCAGTACATGTATAGCTCGCTGCTGCTCTTGCGGAGGGAGATTCATGTATTCCGGGAGAGGGGCCAGCTGCATCACCATAGTACTAGGAGAAGAGGCAACATCGATCTACCCTACTCCAGATTATCAAAATCACACGAGTGCTACCCTTTGCAAACGCTGAAGTATTACAATAGGCTGCCGCTTGGTGTTCGTGAATTGGAGTACAAAAGATTTTCAAGGCTTCTGCGTGGAAAACTCCTCAACAACCCTCTCTATTCCTTGAGAGAGGATGAAATTAGTAACCTTATAAAGGAGTTTGAGACTGTGTAGTGTTTCTGTGAAAAGACTGTACTGTTGGGTTGCGGGACCACCTGAAGCAGTCCATCTGCAGCCATCTAGTGTTGAAATTTGTTTTTATGTATTTTTAAAAATTGACGAAATCTGTCTGGCAACCGCCGGTCAAGGATGGAATATACTGAATTGGACCACACCTCTATAACCAGTTGCCACCAAACTTACATAAAATACAAAACACAAATGTCTTTATGAAGAACCTGAAAAGTTTTGTGAGACCATACTACAGTGTGGATAAATTTATGGAGGAACACACATACAGAAGACCATAAGAAATCAACGCCTCCTACAGAGGGGAAGAAGAAAATGACAATTCCCGCAGCCCTGGCTGTTGGTGAAGACTACTAAAGTAAAGTAGTGACCATAGAAGGTTCCCCAAAAGTACCGTAAGCCTACTAATTAAGATAAAATAATAAGTTATATCAAACATAACTAGACTGAAGTCAAGTTTCAACAATGAGATACATAGTAAAAGAAATAACGCGCAACCCAATAATATCCGTTTCAAAGTGACAGGAAAAATTTTAAAAATAAGATTAGAACCTACATAGATTTTAATTGTTAGTAAGTTGTAAGTGTAGAGTGTGGATCGAATGCTAGATCATACCATCGTGTGGTAATGAGACCCGACAAGACTTGAATTGTTCCAACAGATTCAAAATGTATTTCAATAACTGAAACTTCTTGAATAAAAAATCTGTGGAATGATTTCGTGGAGAGAGCCTCAAATGTACCCCCAAGGGTAGGTTCTAAAAAAACATTTTTCAGTGTTTGATCACCTATCCAAGAGCTGTCTATCCAAAGCTAGACTTCATGATCACAACATGATCAGTCAGCTATCATTCCCACTGCACTGAGCAACCAAACACAGAGACTCAAAGGATAATAATAATCGTTATTATTGTCGTGTGAGGTTGCTGCTAGGTCCTAGGCCTACATCATAGAGTTTTGTAGGAGCTAAGATCTTTATGAACATTCTCACCGACAAGACACACTAACTTACTTCATATCTAAATTTTTATCAATGAAATGACTTTAATAAACTGAAATGTAAATTTAAATGATAGGTAAAAAAACATTTTTGATCCGTTAAAGCACTAATCAACATCTCTACACCTATAATATTTGTGATAAAGATAATCAACATCTTTAATGTAATGTGAGGAAAAAGGATTATTAGATGTCAGAGCTATGATTTTCCTCAAGTAAAACCTGATGATAAGAAATAAAGTGTTGAAGCCTATAGGCAATTCATAAATTCAGAGAATTTCAAATGAATATTAAACATATCAATTATTACCGTACATCAATCATGTAAGCACACCGAGGAAATGATAGGTTATGATTGAGTATGGGTTGAAATTTAGGGTTATGAACAATATAATGTACAGGAACATTTTTGAAAGTAAAATAATTTTAGATTTTTTAAAAGATAAATATGCAATTAACTTTATTTCTACTCACATTCGCCGACGGTTACTTTTTGTGTTGTAGGAGAGACGTCTCCTGAATGTTAATCGCTGCACCATCTTTCACCTGTAAATAAAAGCACAGTAAAAGTTTTTTAAATATCTTATTATAGAATTTAAAATTGAAATGACCCTATAAAATTATCAAATTATAAGAAACAGAATCCGATGAAAGCCGATAAAGAAACAATTCATTTAACTCACCTATTTCCAGTGCAGGTTTTGGTAAAAGAATACCAAAAGAAAAGAGCTCTGTTCACCACAAAAGAGAAACGGAAGTTGACAACTAGTGCCATCATGATGATAGATTCGAAAACTTATGCTTTCAAGTTTCATTACTTCAATCGATTTTAAAATCAGTAAAAACGTGTTTATTTATTTCCAAAACTCCATTCCGCTTATAATATTGGTACATTTCCAATGGTTATCCCTATTATTCATTGTTAAACTTATCGATTGGCAACATTGGGTACTAACTTCTTTTGTTTGGCGTTGTCTGATTGGTTGATTATGGATGGTGTGTTCTATCGTTCTATGTAACTAACTATGTTTGTGTTGCTGTCTTGCTGTGCAGCTGTTGGCTGGGTAGGTCTCTTCGTTGTTTGATAGTCTTATCGGATATCGGATTTTGACATAACATTATTCGTTATTCTTCTGAACATTTATTGAGGTAAGATTCACATTCTTCTCTTTATTTAGTTTTGTATTCAACATGATTCAAAACACAATTTTTTATTGATTGAAGACTGCCACAGACGATGCTACAAATACTCAGGCTGAGGACTCCATGTTGAATGTCTCGACTCTCGACTAATGATTGATGAAATTTGAATTATTATGCCATTGAAATTTCAAGCATCCTTTTTATTCTTTTAGTTTTATAAATAGCAATTTCTACGTGAAAGGTGAATTCAGCATGATTTTTCATGGTTTGCACAATGAGAATTGGTGTAATTATTGAGAGGCTACGTGGATGCTACGGTAGAGTTGACAGTCAAGAGGGGTTTCAACCGGACAACACAACTGTAGAAAGCTAAACTAATAAAAACAATTTGAGATCATTCGGTTCTATTTAAAGTTAAAAATGTTTAAATCTTCTGCGTAAAATGTATTAAGTTTCATTCTCATCAAATGTTGTTTTAAGTTGGGCCTTAATATTGATTAGGATAAATATTTTATTTTGATATTGAATTTACCGTATACTTCAGTGCTTAACTCAATAAAAGTACAGTCTTGAATTGCAATGATAATTTATTTTAATGTAGAAGTAATTAGTCTTCACAAAAATGTTTTTCAACATTTTATTATAGTCTTTAAACGTATCTTATGATTATTTGCCTTTTTCAGATAAATCGTTTATCATGCCTGGCTTCAGTAGTGTCGGCACATTCAAAATATTTGTTGGCAACTTGGTAGATAAGACAACATCAGCGGATATAAAGCCACTTTTTGAAAAATATGGAAAAGTTGTTGAGTGTGACATTGTAAAAAACTATGGATTTGTGGTGAGTTTTCTTCCTATGTTATAACATGATATGTTATATAATATAATAATATATTATATTAATAAGAATTTATTCTCAGTATTCTATCTGAACACTTATACTAATTTAAATTAGCACAACAACGAACATTTATTTTGCCAAACGCACGATCTAAGCATCTCAAATTCTTGAACTTGATATTTTATCTAATTTGAATATTAGTTTTTCTGTCAACCGTGGAAAATAGGAAATGGATGACAAATCTGAAAGGGCCTTACGATCATTAAAGTTTGTTAACTATTTTTTGGCTTAAAAATTTTAAGTGAGAATTGATAATTTCAAATCATTTTAGATATTTTTGATGCTGTTTTGAATCATTTACCTACCAACCTTTCAAATTTTAAATTGATAAATCATGGTTTTTTTATTTTTGAGTGTTAAAATTTGTGAGTATAGTGAAAGTGGACATTGTGGATAGACTTATAACCTACATCTTAAACCTTCATGATCATCACTCATTCATCCTTTGCTTAAAATACTTGGAAACCAAGTCGCAATTGTAAAGAAAGATAAAGAGTAGTATCATGAGAAGTAGTTTTTAATAAAACTATTATTCAAATATTGTCTGATGCGATGTCAAAAATGGTTGAAGTGAAATAGCTACAGTAGTTTACCATTGCAAAACGTTTTTCCAACCATGATCAAGGCAAAATAACTTGAAAAATGTCTATCAAGTTTATTTCAGCCTCAATATTTTCATTTCCTAGGACTGGAATAGTAAAGCCGTTTGAGGACTTCATGTACTGCTCATTTTATACATACATTTTTTCTCAAAATTTTGCCCCGGCCTATAGTCCAGTCACTTTATACATGAAAAGGGGGGTCTGCTTGCAAAATGTATTGTAGTTCTGATTTTTAGTATGTTGTTGGGATACATAAGAGTAGTCTGTAACTAATTTATCAGCAAAAAATACCTTGTGCTAACTCCGCCATCTTGGAAAAACGACGAAAAATTTGCTCATTTTTTGGTTTTAGCCAAATAACTATCCATCGCACAGAATTTGTGTTCACAGACCATTTGATCTGTGTCTTGGGTCTGCTCTATGCCTCTATGTAATATGGAGAATCATGCAGCATTCCTCTGGACATAGATCTGGAAAATAACAGATGACAATGACGAAGATTCTATTCAAGATGACACAGTTGCCGGTCGAAAAACCCAACAAGGTGTGAAAGAATCAAAAGCCAAGAAAATACTCTGAAACCAAGAATCCAGTCTGCAATAATTCCAACATCTAACCTCATTTACCTATTTGTAAATCATCAGATATCAACGTGAAATATTGGATTATTTTCAATCTATAACAATTGATCAAAAATTGTGAAAGAAATTGATTCAATCAGTCCAGTTCAATTCATATCAGCATATTTTTCATCATAGATGAAAACCGTGATTGGATACCTATTTCATGCAGAGTATTTGAAGAATCTGTGTTAAATAAAATTCATTTCAATTACTTATTAAGATTTATAAACGCTCAAAAAATAGAGCTTCTGATTTTTTACTCAAGAGTTACTCGTTCACGTCAGCTGAACCTATATCCATATCTCTCCAGTATCTCTCACAAAACTGACAACAGAATTCAGCCTCAGCGTAATTTCTCAGCGAAATATACGTTTAATAGATGATTTTATTATCTCAAATTGAAACTAATAAAATTCTCTACAACTCTCTCATATATAAATTTGCTGTGGAATACTTAGTTTTCGAAATTTATAGCAATTTATTCCACAACTACAAAATTTCACAACTTTTTTGAAAAAATTGCGTGTTTTCGACGAATGATATCTCGGTCCCCCAAGTATCGAAATTCTCTCAATTATATCTCAAATTGTAGATAATTTTATGGTCTTCAAATGGTCTGTGAACATAAATTCTGTGCGATGGATAGTTTTCGAGTTATTCTGCTAAAACCAAAAAATGAGCAGATTTTTCGTCGTTTTTTCAAGATGGCGGAGTTTGCACAAGGTATTTTTTGGTGATAAATTAGTTACAGACTACTCTTATGTATCTAAACAACATACTGAAAAATCAGAACTACAATATATTTTGCAAGCAACAATGTATAAAGTGACTGGACTACTAGCTGTCGCATTGAATTTCCTTGTCGCACTGCCGGTGGATGGATAGGCTGGATAGTCTTTAGCCGTCATCTTTAAATTTTTTAATATGGTCAACATAATCAATGTCAAATGGTATGATGTATTACTTTGGATGTTGTATGTTCTACAGATAACTCATCCACCCTCCACCCACCCACCGGCAGTGTTGTTTCAGCTTGAGAGATAAAACTAAATTTTGACATTGGGATTATCTCACAAATATTTATACATATATTTAACCTCTAAATACTTTGAATTAGTTTTAAATTTACAATATATGCATTCAATTAGTATCGAGACTGGTTCACTGTTTTCTCAACAGAAAAGTGGAAAGGAGTCCGACTGGTTAGTTAGACAGTTTCTTTAGCACTGTAATGTAGCCTCCATTTGTGGTAAATCCATTACTTGCGGCTTTCACGCCGGGCGTTTTGAGAGTGTGGCGTAACTGTTTAAAAAGCCAAAGTCGAACTATCAAAGTCAAACCTCCCTGCAATTGCACTTTTTACTTAAGGAAGTAAGAAATAAGTCACGTGCATTGTTTAGGGGGGTTAAGATGTCTTGGCAATGCCAAATTTCGCCAGTAGATGCCACACTACAATCGCACTGTTTCAAGGCTCCTCAATTAGCAATTCCTCATGACTTTTCTCATCGCCAAATCATCCGTTTCGATAGTGTGGATGGTTTCCACTACAAGGCTATCGTTCTCACTAATGCGGGCGTTTATTATATAACCGTCAGAGTCTAAATCTTCTTTCTTTCTGACCTCCCAAGCCCTAGCTCAAGCATTTGTCAGGCGTCCAACTCAAAACTAGACTTCAACGAGTTCTTGGCATTCCTGAAGCATATTGTGCCATTCAAAAATTTTTGTGAAACTCGAATAATAATTCCTATAAGCATATTTAATGAGGGAAAGGTCCCCGACGCGGATTAATAGAAAAATTCAACACTGAAGCATTATACTAAACGGTATGCTTAATGTTGGAGCCGCGACATTCTCTCAAAACATCCGGCCTAGAATCAACTTCCTGTCCCAACTAATGGAATAAAGAAGCTAAGGAACTGCAGTGCTCCTGAATGGTAAAGAACTCCTGTATTGAGCACGCAATCGGTCGAAACCCCCTCCAGTTCTCTGTTGACTCTGCAGGGAGCCAGTCTCTATACTTATTGAATGGAGTGTGTATGTATTATCGTGCATTAGTACGATAATTTCAGTGTCATGTGTGTTTAAATGTTATACAGGGTGTTTCAGGAGGAATGTGCAATACTTCTCAGGCTGATTCCTTACACCAAGTAGACAAAAAAGTTCCATGGGACCAACCCCCAAAAACGCTTGGTTACCGAGATAACAATGGCGGAAAATTGAGATTTTTCAAAAAATATTTATTTTTCTAATTTTTTAGAGGCTTTACTGAGGTTCTAAAATAATCAATTCCTATGTAAAATTAGCTGAGGAATTCAATGAAACCAGTCTGAAGTCTGTAACTTCAAAGGTTATTGAGATAATTGAAAAAATATGCTTAAAAACGTCATTTTTCAACAATAATAACTGTTTACTGTAACTATTCGACAAAATATAGCACAAGTGATAAATTTGTATTTAGTAGCGATTTTGCGATTTTTGATCGCTATTTCTGAGATTTGGGTAAGATTTACACAATCGCTGCCATTTAACTTTTCTTTAGAATCCGACTCTCTTCAACTTTCATTAATAAAAAATACAAATTTATGATTCCTTATCCAGTTATAACCCTTATTGATGAAAAATGGCGTTTTCAAGCATATTTTTTCAATTATCTCAATAACCGTTGAAGTAACAAACTTGGAACTGGTTTCATTGAATTCCTCAGCTAATTTAACATAGGAATTGATTATTTTAGAACCTCAGTAAAGCCTCTAAAAAATTAGGAAAATAAATATTTTTTGAAAAATCTCAATTTTCCTCCATTGTTATCTCGGTAACAAAGCGTTTTTGGGGGTTGGTCCCATGGAACTTTTTTGTCTACTTGGTGTAAGTAATCAGCCTGAGAAGTATTGCACATTCCTCCTGATACACCCTGTATATATTTACTGATCAATGAATTTAATTTTGCAAGTGCCGTTATCGTTATTATAAATGTGTAGAGACGTGGTCATGCATGATGATTGTGTTAGTTGAATGGTATTAGTCATTGGAATACCTATGTTTTGTAAAATTATTTGTTTGTGTGAAAATTAAATGGTTCAGTTGAAAAATTCTGTGACTGTAGAGAAAATGCATGTTGTTCTCTAAATCTAAACTAAAAATGTTTTCCTCCACAATACATAATTATTGTTTATTAACAGATGATATTTTGTGTGTAAGTTTAATGGGAATCATGAAGCATATCTGGGTTTATTAATATTTTCAAGGTTAGGTTATTAAATTTGGGAGTGAACAGCTTTGATTTATGATGAGGTAGAGGTGATTGAATGATGTAATGAAATAGTTCGTCACCTAGCATTTAAAAAGTAAATGAACGTTGGATAGATGGATTGCTTACTGCTTTTTCCTATGCAGCATATGGAAAATGAAGATGCGGGTCGGGACGCTATTCAGAACTTGAATGGCTACATTGTTCATGGTACAGCTATGAAGGTGGAAGCTGCCACCAGCCGTAAAGGTCCTCAGGCTGCCACAACTAAAATGTTTGTCGGTAATCTTTCCGACACAGTTAAAGCTTCCGATGTTAAAGATCTATTTGCCAAGTTCGGAACTGTCGTCGAATGTGATATTGTTCGCAATTATGGATTCGTGGTAAGTGGTGCTAGATATTAGTGATGTTTTAATTAGCTGTAGTTTTGTCGAGAAGGGAACAGCGTTGGTAACAAAGCTGATGAATGTTGTTTCGTGTGTGGAAAATTTGACTATTTATCAAATTTTCTACAGCATATGGAAAATGAAGAAACTGGACGAGAAGCTATTAAGAACTTGAACAACACTGAAGTTCATGGCACGCCCATGAAAGTAGAAGCTGCCACCGGGCGCAAGGGAGGTAACTCCACCAACACTGTCAAACTGTTCATTGGTAACCTTCCCGAAAAGGTCACTGAACCCGAACTGAGAGCCTTGTTCGCCAAGTACGGAACAGTCGTTGAATGTGACGTAATTCGTACTTTCGGATTTGTGGTAAGTTGCTAACCAACATCAATAAACATTCTGATAAGCATCTTCACGTTGGTGTACTATCTTTCAATTTTTATTTTTATTCAAAATATGCTTATCAATGGTAAATATTCATATTTCTTTGTTCCTATTCTGTATGTCATACAAGTGTCTTCTTTACGTTATTAATTAGAACAGATAAATTGAATAATATTAGAATTGAAATCATACTGCAAGGAGATTAGAATTCTCGTTTTAATAATAGAGGTGCTTATTATTTCTTGAAATGCCTGATATTGGCATGTTTGTATTTTGAGATGATTTCATTCATGAGTCTAGCCAATAGAAGTACTAGACTTACTTGCTAATTTCGAAACAAGTTATAAAAACAGAGGTATTAAAATATTTATTGAAAATTGGAAATGTCAATAACTTATAGTTCGCGCAACCTGAGAAGATGAAAAGTGTATTAAAAAAAGTGTCTTCCCATCTTGCGCGGACTATAGTATCAAGTTTTAATGGATATTGAAAATTTATTGTGATGTTTCTCGTGATTTTTTGATAAAATATTGCATATACAGTGAACTGTGTAATAATCCAATAGCTCAGATAAATAATCATGATATCTGGTTTGCAACTTTTGACCTGTATTTTACTGTAAAGTCTGGTCTGAACACTACATATTTCCGTTTCAAACGTCTTCGGCAGTTTCGCATAACTTGGCTTTTGTTATGCGTATGTTTGATTAGGTTTTGCGTACGTGTGTGCCAAGTTTAGTGAAATGCTGGAATTCGGACTATTTTGTTGTAGCGTTTAGTCCTGGCTTTAAAGTGGGCAAGAACCGCCTATCAGTAATGTATAAATTATTGAATTGACGAGTTTGTTTGTGTTTTTCAACAGCATATCGATACCACCGATGTGAACACTTGTATCAAAGAGTTGAACGGCTACATGCTGGACGGACAAGCGATGAAAGTTCAGGTGTCGACCAGTAGAGTGCGCCAGCGACCGGGAATGGGAGACCCCGAACAGTGCTACCGGTGCGGCCGAGGGGGTCACTGGTCCAAGGAGTGTCCGAAGACAGCTGGCCGACTGGCCGGACCCGATCGCGGATTCAGAGACCGCATGTTTGGTCGCGACCCCTACCCACCCCCTCCACCACCACCCTTCTTGAGAGAGAGCATGCTCAGCGCCAGATTTGGGGTAAAGGTTGGTTTTCATATATCTCGTATTTAAAATCGACCAACTTCAATAAGGTGTAGATCGATTATGGTTGTGATTGATTATCGGTTTGATGGATATCTGGTTATTTTGTGAATGAATTTAATTCAGGTGTAAATCCATATTTTGAAGAAAAAAATAGCCTATACATATTTTTCCATCTCTTGGCTCATCAATTAATTAATTTATTCATGTAGACAACAGGGGCGTTCATAAAGCACTTCTAGAGAAAATACTTGATTTGTTAGGCTCACATTTTGAATGAATTCAAACAGTACAGAAGTCAGCCTGTCATATAATGACGAATCCCGTCACTCTAAAAAGTTGTTATCAATTCTTTTGAAATCTTCTTAGAATGGTTCAGTTATTTCAGAATGTTTCAGAAATCAGCATATTTTCAATTAGTTGCCGATTTATGGCCGTTTTTCATCTTTTTTATTATAGTTTTTCTTGGAAAATACAAGCTTGTAAGTTTTTTTGCGGATGATGCCCACATAAGTATTCAATTTCACTTGTGCGTGGGTAATGGAAAGTGCGAGGGTGATTTATGAGGTAGTTGAACGACCTCTGGTGGGATTCGAACCCACAACCTGGTAGCGCTAGCGGACTGAAGGCTGTAACGCCCCAGTCCTCTCGACCAACCCGGCCGGCAAAGGTTAATGAAGAAATACCCTGATATCTTCACTTATATGCGTAGTTTTTCTTTGTTTTAGCAATGTGAAAGGTCTTGATATTTTGTCAAAACTGTAATCTTATTTCGTTAATAGGTTGTTTTGGGAAATTATATCATCCATCTGATAACTTAGGAATTGATTTCATTAATTTCCAGATTTGAATAATTTCCAATAACAAGATATATTACAGATATGAATTAGTAATTTTTTCTAAGATATATGTAGATAAGTTTGATCAAGGGTTGAACTAATTATTGATTTCATTCATCTCTGGTGTTGAATAATTTCTAATAACGAGATATAACACAGAGTGAATCTGTATTTTTTCCCAAGATAGATCAAGGGTTTAACTAAATCTTATTCTGTTTGATTGGTGTGTTTGTAGGACAGCTACTACGATCGCTACTACGACAGGCCGAGCGCACGCTACGAGGATTCGCGTGACTCATTTGAAAGACGCTTTGCCCCCCTGCCGCCCCGCGACATCGGTCCCCCGCCCCCTCCGCCATCTCTCCGCTCCCGTGACTTCCTGCCGCCTCCTATCTCGTCCCGCCGCGAGCTGCCCCCCATCAGCAGTCTGCGCATGGGATCTTCCTCGCTGCGAGAGTTTGACCGCGGCAGTGACTACAGCATGTTCAGTCGGCGATCGCCGCCACCCCATTCCCCATCAAGATATAGGTGAGTTTCGAAAATATTCTAGATTTTTCAGGCACACTATTTTCTCGTTTTGTGTATAGTCTTGTCGAGCAAAGAAGACTTTCTTCCAAATGGCCGATTGAAGCGAGATTGATTCACTCATTGAAAATGTCCGATACGCATGCGCAGATCTGAAAATTTCAGTGTACAATCACTCTAGCCAACATACCGCGTGAGATGTGAGAGACAGATGGGTAAGAGTGAGACTATTTTCATATCGACTACTGGCAGCATTGAAGATCTGTCATTTTGAAGGAATGTCATCTTTGCTAGACAAGACTAAATCTTTATTGAATTAAATGACTGATATTGCCAAACCATAGATTTATTTGAAAAAAATTTTTGCTTTTCGTGAATTTTGCCAACTTTGCAAGTCTGCCAACCCAAGCCATCTTTGTGTTGTGTTTGGTCGAACATATTTCATTAGGGAAAATTTTGTGCTGGAATTTGCATATTCAATCTCATCGACTAGCATCTCAGTTAAACAGCTTCATCAGTTGAACAGTATCCAAGTACTTGGTCTACTTGTACCTGATGTACTTGTACTTGGTGACTCTGTCCAGTTTTTCAACTGATGTTTGTATATTCTACTTTCTTGGGTATTCAATAGTTTAAGTTTACATCACTCATCATGTTGTGTGTAATTGATAATGTCAACATAAACTTACTCTTGATGTAATGTAAAAAATATGATTGATTTAGTTTCAATTTCTATTAAAATATTTTTCATATTTCAGCCGCAGCATGTACGATGATTATACCAGAGATTATGATGACCATAGGTGAGTTATTTTTCTAATTGCCTTTCTGAAATGCATGCTGCTTTTAAGCCAGGTGTTGGAGGTACAGTACTTTAAAAAGTCACAAGACTATGGATAACCAAGACCAGTAAAGGCCTCAAAACCTCAGGTCTTGAAACACGTAATTTGTTTAGCAGGCTGTGCAAAATGAATATTCCATCGTGGTTTAATATTCTAGTACAAAAAACAAGCAAAAGTGCATGCATTGTAACTTGTACTAATTGAAAACTAATTGGTGCTCTCTTTATGGGAGAAATATCTCCCTGATATTAGAAAAGCAGCCAAAATTTCTTTCTAGGGAACTTATTAGGTTTATGCTAGTACTTTACTAAAAAATGAATAAGTCTATATTGGCTCATATCAGATATCTTGATATTTTAAATAAATATTCTTCCAGTCATTCGTATCCTCCTATTGGAATGTTTTTTCATATTAAATATGTTTGCAAGAAGTTTTTGTTATTTTTCTTTTATTTTTAGTAATCATTGTTAGGTTATCGTTTTTGAAATTTTCTACGTGAGTGTAGAATGATGTAGACCTAACTTGAGATCGATCCAGATGCTCAACCATTTAACTATTGACATCATGGAAGTCATAGCGTATAAAAGGTGATTATGGAAGTCATATTTATGATAAAAAATATGTAACTTGCCGTCCACAGGCTACAACTTGCACCGCATGACAATTCAAGTCTGAGTTGAAGCTTTTAGACCGTCCTTGGAGCTTTGTCTAAACGCTATTACGTTTGAGTGAAAGTCTTTCAAACTTATGTCATCTCGCAAAACCTTGGCTCAAGTTATGGTTATGAGAATTTTTGCGTGAGTCAAATTTTGCGAGATAACCAGAAGTCATCTCTTTTTTCGAAAAAGTAGTAGCGTTAAGACCAGGTTAATTTGAGTTGTAGGTGAACGGGAACTACAGTATTGAAATTAAAAATTTCATCTAGAATTTGAATACATTTAAAAAGTACTCCTGCTTCACTTTTCAATGTGCACTTCACTTCTGATTCTAATGAGATTATTATCGTATTACATTATTGAAAATACTATACTTGGGTATCGCAATAATAAATCATTACATTTTTGTTTCTTCTCATATTTGCATGCTCTTTGTATTTGCATGCATTATGATGTCATCACCAATTTTTCCTAATTTCACGTTTCAATTTTTTTCCTAATTCACTGGTTTCATGAATTAATGTAAACTAATCATATATTTTATGTTGGCAGTTGGCTTTGGATTCAGTATGAGATGTGACAATGATTTATTTAGTTTTTAGGGTGAGGTGTCAGCGTAATACAACTTTGCATCTTATTATTTCAAGATTCTAGAAAACAGGAAAACAGTTTGCCTGATAAAATTGGTAATAGCAAAACAAGTGATTTGCTAACCAAGACATGTTGCTAGAATATGATCAAATTGTACTGTACACCACCTACATAATAAACTGTGGCCTAATAGATATATTATTCCAATGAGATTGTTATTTCATTTCAATTCACAAAAATATCAGCGGATATATTGGAGTAATTGGCCTGAATAACTGCTAGACTGATTTGTCGAGTTGGTTCACGGTTCTCGAATATGGCTAAATTTGAATGTTTTGACAAAAAGTCGGTTTAACTTATACCTTGTATAAATGACTGCACGAGTCATTCTTCATCGATCCAAGTATTTTGTATTTAAATCGAGTGTTCGAATCGAAATTTCCTCGTGGGACTCATTGATTGTTATAAGTGTTATCAACGACACCGTTGTGAAATACAGTGGGAAAAGTACAGGATGGAGCAAAGGTGACGCATCATTTTTTAAGCGCCAGTACGTGTTTATTTACAGAGTGGCGCATAAAGGATGGTAATATTTGAAGTGATTATAACACTGACGTTTTTATAAATAAATTTTATTGAATTACGTTATTGGATGCTATAAGGTACCCAATAAAAAAAATCATATACGGAAGATAACTGCAGCAAGATGCCCTTCCGCATAGATGCAGTCCAAAATTCTGCCCTCAAAATTGTCCATTACTTGTACTACAGTTTCTCCCGCTTGGGTTGCCTCTTTCAGATCATGTAAGTTTTAAGGCTTGTGCAAGTAGACTTTAGACTGCCATGATGTATCCCCAAAGGGGAAAATCACAACCTGAGAGGTCAGGTGATCTAGCTGGCATGTACACCAAAATGTTGTCGGAACATTGCACAGTGATAAATCAGTCGAGGCAGCGGTTACTGCCCCTCCCTTTTCACCAGAACTTCCCACTCAGCTACGCCACCCCCTTGATATTATTATTACCATAACTACGTAGTTCGAATACGACCATCCTTTTTGCGCCACCCCATACAAATAATCAGTACAGTAGTAGTGAACATCTAAACCAAGATGTCTAGTGGTGTACAGTACAAGACGATTCTGATCATTCAAAATAATATACTGCGGCCAGTTGCACGAATCCTCAATTGAACTGCAACATCTACAAGTGACTTTATTAAATTGATGTCAGATTCGTTGATAGGTTCCGTTTGATAACATTATTTTCGGCGGTTATCTTCAATTTGATTTTTGTGCAACTGGCCGCGTAGTCATTCAAACAATTTTGGGCCGTAAAGTTGTGGTTATGCGTGTCAAATGTGTTGCTTTGTAAGGATAAAAGTTTTTATTTTATTAACTCGAAGTTTAATATGTAAATGGATTTGTTTGCCAGAATGAATCTTCGTGGTGCATCCCCGCGCCGTTACGCGCCCTATTAAGCCGAAGCCGCGGCGGACGGTTGCGCTCGTGCGTGCGTGCGTGTGCTCGACTCGCCTCGTCTCCGCCCCGTTTTACCTGAATCCGAGGACGACGGACCGTGCTTGAAACGAGTTTTTCGCAGCGTTCGATCAAACAATATTATCAATCTACGTGCTCTGCGTGAAAGACTCGATATATTTATTAAAATGCATAGTTAGTCATCCCATCACTAAATAATTGACTGAAACAATCGTTTTCCCAATGTTTTTAGACATAGTTACGTTTCTGTGCCGCAAGCCAGTTCAACGTTTCAGTTTGCGTTCATCTGTTTGTTTTATTCAGAGTAATGATACAAATAAATCCTTCTGATGTTCGATTAAATGGAAATTGGCATAGCAAGAACGGGATTCTCCGTGTTTTTGTGTATAAATTATGAATCTTCTAGTACTGTATAATTTAGATTTCAATATGCAAATGAAAGCTTTCGGCGACGGTTAAACCATCATAGACTCGCCGCTACTAAAATAATTTGCTTTCGAGTTTAGATGCTCATTTATTTTTACTTTTTGATTGTCCAAATGATTTTAATGAATAATAAAGTCTAGAATAAAGTGAAACGATCGATATTCATTGCGCTTCCTCGGATTCCTTTTGCCGGTTCGTGGCCGAACTAATCAAGATGGCTGATCGATCCTTGAACAGCTGATTGCAGCGGGTTCCTCAGCGTGCGATTGGCATGCACTCCGTCCGATAAGGTACTAGTATTATAAGTCGGTGAAATGCGGTTGATGCGAATGCAACGAAAGAAACCGATCAGCAAATCGTTGGCTGATGAAGATCATATCGACCGCTAATCGGTGCTTCTGTTTTATTCTATCTTTCTTCAATTTCAGCTTCACACAACAAAAGTTTTTGTTCTTTCAGATTTCTAATTCACTCAATCATTACAGTAAATATTATTTTTCTTACTTCTATTTTAATTAATTTTATTTCAAATTTCAAATACATTAATATATTACAGATTACAGTAGCCTACTTTAGATTTTAATCTTTTATCAAACTGACTTCCATTGATTTCATTTATGAATTTTTAATCGATTGATTCAATTTATCATTATCTATTGTTAAATGAACATCACCCAAAATATTTTCAATGTTTGATCAATATAAAATTCCAGAATCTTTTTATTTTACTTTAGCAGGATTTTACAGAAAATAGATTTTAACTTCATCTGATGTTTTTTTCTTGATTTGATGGCTGAATTTTCATCCAATCCCAAAGATGCGTTTCAGATTGTAACTATAAAATACAAACCAGCAAACAAGTTTCAACTTTTGCTGAATTCCTGATTGGAGTTTTGACTTGACTACTTTTATCCATTCAATATCCTGTTAATTGTAATTTTTTGTAGTATTAATTTTTACACAAGTTTCTATAGAAATGGTTCTTTTGTCAACTAAACTATCATTTTTTGTTGGGAGGTGATTTTTTCAACCTTTCTCCTCCAATGAGCTGCTAATAAAGATGTTTCAAAAGAGCCTGTTCTAGCCTAACATTAGGATCAAATCAATGATGGTTAAATATGCAACATACAGTACTGAGAAAACCGTATTCTAAAACGTATAAAACAGCGTTTTTAATTCATTTATGAGATTCAAATTTCACGTTTTTGAACTCAATTAAGCAGTCAATTCGAATAGAGAATGATTTTTCCATTTCTAAATATCCATTAGATGGTTCGCTTAAACAATCTAATCAAGGATGGTGATTTTTATTAATCTCCATTCAGAGAACTGTTGCTATATTGTCATACCGTAGTTTGTTATGAGCTTGTTACCTACCATTCTGGTATAGTCTGTCCATGCAAAGAAGACATTCTGGCAAGATGGGGAAATGACTTCAGCTCGGTCAATACTGGCTCAAAAATGATAAATTTGGTCTCAAATTGTAGAGCAGAATGTTTCCTACAATTTTTAACCAAATTTATAATTTTCAACAAGATTTGACCGAGCATTTTCCCCATCTTGCTAGAATATCTTCTTTTCTTGGACAGACTTAGCAGCTTCTGCTTACCGAAAGTTGAATAATATGGAAGATAAAGTTGAATATAAACAGAAGATAATATGGAATAAAGTAAGTAAAGAAAGTGAACACCGTGGTAAAATATTAATAATGAAGACTGGTCTGTAGTCAGGAAATTATAGTGATTCTCCTCGAATCTTTCCACAAAATCGTTGATTTACTTGAACATTTTTGTGTAAACTTTCAAAGTCACACTTCCCAAGAGTGCAAATAACAAACTGTACTAATCCAACTTTGGAATTGGATTGGTGGCATTTGAACGTTTGTGTCTGATTAAAAATTGATATTGGGCCGTTCATTGTAGTGGAACTTCTGGTCTGTTCTGGAGAACTAGAGCTCTCCAGTTGCAAAGAAGACATTCCTTCAAAATGGCAGCTGTTCAATGCTGCCAGGTTACCATCTGTATCACAACATCTCATCAGAGGTAGATTGGCAGAAGAGATTTTATACTAAAATTTTCAGATCTGCGCATTAGCAGTCGCATTCTCGGTTCAAGTGACCATCTTGAAGAAATGTCTTCTTTGCTCGCCAAAGAGTATACCGTATTCCTCTCGTGTTTTTTCCAGACTAGTTCAGGAGAAATTTTGTTTCAATGTGTTAGCGGCTACATGTGCGCCAGTCTTACAAGTGCACTATGACTAATTATAATTCACTAAAAAACAAGAAATGGTGTGCATTTGAATCACTCTATAGTTTCATTGGTACCGGTATTAATATTTTTATTCCAAACACGGAGAAGGTAGTAAATTTTTAGCCTTTATGTCATCAATCTCAATTGATAGCCTAAACTGATTGGAATATTGAGTATCTAAAGTAGAGATTGGTATATTTATTTTTAATTGGCTCAAATAGTACATTTTTAGTTTGGTAAAGATATTGTACTTTCATAATTAAATCGTATCCAGAAACCTGCTCTATGATTGAAAAGAAGATAAACTTCTACCATAGTCCATGCAAACCGAAGACATTGCGCTTAAAATTGTGTACAGTGCTGCCTTGAATGTGTGAAAGAAAGAGCGCATGTCAGTTTGCTAGTTTTTGAGAAATGCCAACAGAAAAACGGCTTGAGTGCCCTCACATTCACTTCAGATAATGGATAGGCATGAGACTGTGCTGCTTTCGTAGCACAGTTGCACACAACACGATTTTTGGACGTCCGACTATTTGCCATCCTTGAAAATTCTACTAGATTGAACAGAGCTTGGAATACACATGATAGGTACCTGCACACATCATAATATGTATGCCAAGTTTCGTTCAATCTTGATGAATCTATAAAGGGCCCTGTACACAAGGATTGTAGTGTCAGCCAGTTGAATATCTGTAGCCAATAACAACCTTTGTCGTGTCATTGAGTCAAACAACAACAGCTATGATTGACTACAGATATTCAACCGGCCGACACTACAATCCCCGTGTACAGGGCGCTTAAAAATATTGGGAAATTGGAAAATCGTGTTATGTCCAACGAGGTTTACATGGACTTGGAAGTTATTGGAGATTGAGCTCATGAATATTGATTGTTGTTTCTAACTGATCATGAATATTTCTTAGTTCACCCACATGACCAACTCATTCATTATGATTATTTTGTAACCAGATAATGTATCCTATGAAAAGATTCGTTGTTGAATATGAACATTCAACAGGAGGCATCAAATTGAATTCCTAATGAATACTTTCCAATTTAACTTGATTTCATTCTAGGCCGAGAATAGAATGATCAAAGAAACTATATTAGAATCATCTAATGTGAGAACAGATTGTGAAATTTTAGTGGAACTCATAGTCATTTTTTCCATGTCTCTTTTATATATTTATATGTATGTGCATGGATGAGGTTTATTTCTTAGAATACCTACTCAATCTAGGTACGTACCTTTTTGGAAAAATCCCTACCTCTATCAGAGTGATACATATAAATTTATTTTATCATTCATTAATTTATTTTTCATCGTTCATTAAAAAAGTATAATTTTATCATCATCGGGACATAAAGTAGTAATCATCAACTATCTGTTTGTAAACGTTTTTCATGTAATTCAATATAATATTGAAATTTTAGGGGGTCTTAGGCTACGTGTAACTTATATCTTTTTAGAAGTTGTTTTTCTATTTAGTGTGCATGCTTTGATAAAATTCATGTTGAAGAGTGAATTATTTGAATATTTCTCAAGATTTTGTATTGAGATTTTTAGACAAATAAAGATTGATGAGTAATTTGACTAAACTGTTATTTTATTGAAATGATGCTCTACCCTTTTTTAAAACTATTTCATTATTAAGTATGCTAAACTATCAGTACCTAATTTAATCAATTACCAGTAATTTGACTAAACTATTATTTTATTGAAATGACGCCATACCCTCTTTTAAAACTATTTCCTTATTAAGTAAAGGCTACGTTTATTCATCAATAATAACTTTTTTATTATTCAACAATATAATACGGTAGCTATTTCTTCCTTATTTTTATATTCATTTCTATGTTTAATAGGTACAAAATATGAATTCATTTGCTCAAGATATGATAAATTTGAAGAAAAAACTCTTGGAATGGTAAATTATAATAATGATATTATCTTAAGACTTTATGTAATGCTTAATTTTGATACTTTCATGAAAAGGAAGAACTTGAAAGCCCTCGAGGTTCAATATTCATATTGACTCAGAAAAAGGTTGTGTTTCCATCATAATAGTTATAAGAAAGCCCTTATCAGCCACAGTAGGCTACTCTGAAATAAGCTGCAATAGAAGAGAAGTAGTCTATTGAAAAGGATTTAAAATAATTTATTATAATGATGCATTCACTTGAGATTGGGCAATAATATTATTGCAATATCGTTGTCGTTCCTCCCTTCTTGGAACTGGTGTTTTCCAATTTTTACTTTTGTTACAAGAGGAAATCTAATTAGTATTTTGTAAAATATCTAGAGAGAAGGTAGATCACTTGTATAATAATAATGAAAATATCCAGCATATGTATGATATTTTCATCTGTGCTAAATAAAACGTTCAGTTGACTTGGAATGAACTCATTATCACACAGTGAATGACTGAAAATTGATTTTCAAGTGATAAGTCAACTAAAACTCATTTTCCCATGTACCGTAAGTGGGAAATGAAATGCCTATTTTCAATTTAGTAATTTGTAATAGGTAACTTACGCCCAAGTTTATTAGAAAATGTTATATGTCTCTAATAACGCTTGACTTACGCCTACTTTTCACGATGAAGGCTTGTAATTTTCCAGTGCATGACATCTGAACTATATTCTACACTTTCTTTAAAAATGGTTTGCAACCGCAACTTGAATGACAATTGGAATTTAAATTGGTGAAGAGGAGATTAAACAATGGCTATCACAGCTTTCGAAGAAGCACCTGTACAGAATTGCACACGAAAAAAACAAAAACAATACAGAGCTGCATTGCCTGCCTCTTTCAATACATTGATTGGTTCTGTATAATATGTAGTCTTGTCCTACATTATAAATTGATTATCAACTATCATAATAATGATAAATATCTGGTACCGAGCTTTGCTCTGAAGCTGCGGCCGAACTGTTGAATTACATAGGCTAAATATGTTATTGCAGAAAAAAACAAAAATTGATAATGACCACCTCTTGCAATTTTGTGGCATGAACATGTGTTATAGACTTGAATGTAACTCCATTTACTCCAGCTGGATAGTTTTGATCAGCTAACGATAACAGCCATTATACGCAGTACCGGTACTTGGTATAATGCCTAAATAAGGAATATTTAATTCTTTTATTAATCCTGCCAGAGAGTTTATCCAGACATGAGACCGGGTGCAATCTTATTTTTCCATCACAGTTATGTTGCAATTCAAATTTCGAGGAAATCGCTAGAGCCGTTTTCTAGATCCGTGGTTCCACAAACATACATATAAACATATACATACATACATACAGAAATTACTCGCTTAATATAATAGGATAATTAATTATCACGAGAGGTATCATTAAAACCCAAATTTTATTACGGTATACTCGATAAATTCAATACAATGGAAATATAGTGCGAAGATTAGTTTTTTAAACATAACTAAACTTTCTGAAAAATTGAGTAAATTCAATCACTTTTTTATTTTCCGAGTAAGCTGTGGCCTATATAATTTACAGCACTATTTTTTATCTGAGTAGGCTATGATATCCCATATAAAATTTCACTTTACTCCTTAATTATATAATTTTGATAAGCATCTCATTTCCTATGAACTCCAGATATTCAATCATAGGTCACATTGAAGTTGATTATCAGCAGGACTTCCTGATGCAATTTCTACACTCAGACGTGATTTGTGTCCCAGATATTCACCAGTTCGCTGCCCGGAGGCTCAAATCATGGTTGTCTCCAAAACTTCTATAGTTCATTATTTTTGAACCAGCAGGTACGTTGAATAGAAATTTGAGTTGGAAAATTCTGGAGGTAGTTTCATTTTATAATGCCTACTAGTAGAATAATATTTTCATGAGTTACTTTTAATGGTCAGTCGTTGTCACACCCAGCAATAGAGAGGATGCAAGTTTGTATTCTTTAGTTAGCTTGACGGATACTAGCCTACAGCCCTACACGAATACTAAATGCTGTATTCTAGTATCCGTGAGTCAGCCTAAAGATATACTGTTACTATTGTGCCTATAGAACTTGGATGATTTATACAAACTAGGACTTGCAGAAGCGTGCATGTTACACTCGCCGGGTGTACCTAACATAGACACAGTTTGCTTGGGAGTGAGAAGACGGCAGGATCGACCTTCGGATTGACAGACCTACATAAAAATAGGTGGAGGTCCTACACAGTCTTCTACAACCAAGTTTGGTCAAAGAGAGGTAATTCTAGAAAATCTACACATTTTATAGTGTTGGACTGAGAAAAGGCAAATATTTGAAATAATATTAAACTTAATCCAGGTAAACATAATAATTATAAGCTTATGCTGTAAAATGGAAATAAGTTTTTTCAATATACATTGGGAACTGAAAACGCCCCATGCAAGTGGTTTGATAAAAAAAAACATTAGTTACTGGAATAATGAAATCTCATCAAGCCTGCTTATGTGATTACAAAAATATGAATATTTGTTGGATAAGTAGGCTATAACTTACTAATAATACAAAAATAAGTAGAAAATTATTTTTTGACCTTCTGAATCTATTTTAGGCCTAATAAATGAGTCTAATGAGAGAAGTAATAAATCTCAAGGTAAAGTTATTCATAAAGAGATATTCCAATGATTCAAGTAAAATACTTTTAATGTTTTTTCTAAGTGTTTCTAAAAAGACCACAAACTCCTCAGGCTACACCAAAAAGTGAAATATGACTGTTCTATTGGAATTATACCATCAGAAATGCTTTTTGTTACCAGCAAGACATAATGGCGAAAATCAAAATAACCATAATTTTTCAACAAATTATACACTATAAGCAGTGAATATAAAGACAAAAAGAGTATATAAAGAGTTTATATTACTGAGTTTATAAACTCTTTACATTCACTGTTTACAGTTTATTGGAAAAGTGCAATATCTTCCGCCAATTACTTATTATAGGCCTACCGATTCTCAAAAAGACATCAATTGAATTCATATAGCAGAATCAGAAACGTAAAATGAGCACATATCACGGAGATAAGGCAAAAGGTAATGATAGAGTTTTGGATAGTCCATCCAGCAATTGAGATTCAGTACGATTTTATGAAATTTAGATGAGGATAGTGGGATCAAGTCTTTATCAGTGCTGTCGTGATGTCGAAAAAACCATGAGTCCCTGTCATTTAAAATTGGCGCTCAACATACTCAATCAGCTGACACCTGTTTTGTGATGGGAGCAGACGACAGGCGGTACAGTTATGTCAGTTCTCCGTTCTGTGCATGTCCGTTCACGATGTTGACATGTTGAGTGTTGAGCGCAAGTGCAAAGAACAAAAGAAGAGAAACGTGAAAGGAAGGAGAATTTCTTTCAATTCTTTTGAAATTATCATTTCAAGAATTTATTCATTATTAAATGTAGAAGGAAACTTCATACCTGAAATTGGGTAAGTCTTACACAAATGATTTAATTAAGTTTAACTGTAATAGTTGAGAACAGAATGTGGTTTTGTCGCAATAATGCAATAGCTTTCTGCAAAAAAGGCGGTGTAAGTGTCGATTTTATAAATGTTAAATAATTGTTGTATGTTCCCATCTAAAGTATTCTAAAAGTTTTCTGCAGGAACGGCACTTGTATCATTATAGCACAAGGTGCTATAATTATAATGATCTAACTCAGTGTATCTGGCTTTCACAGTTTAAAAAAATCACCAGTCCTTGGATTACCGATTCGTCTTTGATCAGATCCAAAATTTGATTTTTTGACTGATGCCGTTTTTTGAAAGCGATTGTTTTTTTAATGAAGCGATTCTGATGTTATGATTGGATGCAAACGTTATTATCGTAGGTAGGCTATGTAGTTTGTAGGCTAATCTGAAATCTGGACGTGCACACCTTGCATTGTGTAAATTGCATCACACTTGCTGGTATTAATAGCCTACCTGTCGCCAAAAAATAATGTGGTTTCGCCTGTCTACATGATGTAACCTATAATAATAGCTGAAGTAATGCATCTATAGGCTAATGTCTTGTGGTTAAAAAAAACATCATCTAGACATCACCTTGACTAAATTCGGCGACTCATGAAAACACCAACTTTTGGAGCTTACAAGGAGAAGACGAATCCGCCCAACTCTTTATTGGTATCAGCTATAATTGGTAGGAAAATTAGTGTGACCGGCAGTCAGGTCAACGTTATTTTTTCATGACTCTTCAAAATAATATTGTTTTTACCTGCACGCTGCACACTTGCTGCACTACCATATACAGGGTGTTTCAGGAGGAATGTGCAATACTTCTCAGGCTGATTCCTGACACCAAGTAGACAAAAAAGACAGTAGAAAAGTAGTCCTAAATGACAGAAACCTTCTCTTGAACGCCAACAAATCAATTGTAGTTCCGTTTTCAACAAGTCAAAGACAAAATGATGCTCACCCAAATGTTGCAATAAACGACAAAACTTTAAAACTAGTTGATGGCACAAAATTACTAGGGCTAGAGATTGATTGTCATTTGTCTTGGGATCGACATGTTTCTCTGGTTGTTAAGAGGATATCCCCCGGTCTTTTTGCTTTGCGACAAATGAATAGCCTTTGCAGTTTGCAGACAAAGAAAACCCTGTACCACTCCTTGATACATTCTCATCTGGCATACGGATTGGCTATCTATGGATGTACAACCAAAGGTAATCTTGATAGAATATTATTACAACAGAAAAGGGCTCTTAGAATGACAAATTTAAAACAAAGTGACTCTGTGAAACTCATTTTTCCACAGTTTGGTATATTGACAGTCTATGGGCAATACATTTTTGACATAGTCATGTACTTTAAAAAATATTCTTCAATGGAACTGAGAAACAAAACACATGGATACAACACCAGATTTGGAAGGGTTGAGGAGAGTTTACAGTTTACAGAGGGTTGAAACAGTTTATATGGGGAGAAAATTTTTTATCATGCTGCCTAGGGAATTGCAGGAAATAGGGGACATTAAAAACTTAAAATTAAACTAAAAGAATTTTTGGTAGGACTATCCAAATACTCCATTCAGGAGTACACAGATTTGACAGCTAGATTTTAGAGTCTATAGTATTTATTATTGTCTTCTTCTTCTTCTCCCGAGCCTATGTCCCATTTCTCTTGGGGTCAGCCCTCCTAATCCTATTCCTCCATTCTGAGCATTGCTGCGTCATTTCAGGCTCTAAGTCTGTCGACCTCATATCCTTGGAAATGGTACCCATCCAGGTTGTTGGTGGTATACCAGGGCGTCTCCTAGGTTGTTCAATTTCCATAACAACCCTGGTCATATGGTCCTCACTACGTCTCATGACGTGCCCGTACCAGCGCAAGCGGTTTTCCTTCAGCTTATCAGTTATACTTGCCACTTTAAATGTTCCTCTCAAGTATTCATTTCTGACTTTGTCTTTCAGGGTTACACCTCCCGACCACCGGAGCATCTTCATCTCTGTCACGTGGATTTGTTGTTCATCTGACTTTTGCGTAGCACGACATTCAGATCCGTACATTAAAACTGGCCTAATTGCTCTCTTATATATGTTTCCTTTGACCTTGACGGGCATTTTTACATCGCAAATCACTCCTGTCAATGATCGCCATTTTAGCCACGCAGCTGTTATCCGGTCCTTGATGTCTCTGTTGACAGAGGCAGTAGATGTAAGAGTAGATCCTAAGTATTTGAAGTGATCAACTTGTTTTAAAGGGGTGCCATCAAGCTGAGGTTGTGCCACATTGTTAGATGGTCTGATTCCTGCGAAGTTACAGTGCATGTATTCTGTTTTAGTACGACTTACTCTTAACCCTCGACTTTCTAACGCTGTGCACCATGCTGTTAAGTCTATTTGAACCTGTTGTAATGTTTCTGCCACAAGAACTATGTCATCTGCATACAGAAGTGACCAAGGGGCTGGCTTCTGAAGGTGTTTGGTAACATAGTTCATGACTATGTTGAACAACAGCGGGCTGAGGGTGGAACCCTGATGGACCCCAACCTTGACTTCAAATTCTGGACCCACACCTGCAGGGCTGAGGACTCTAGTCTTGATGTCATGATACATGTCCTTGAGGATTTTGATGTAGTGTTCAGGAACCTGTTGTGCTTGTAGTGCCATCCATATAAGCTCTCTTGGAACACAATCAAATGCTTTCTCAAGATCTATGAAGACAAAATGAAGGTCCTTCTTTAGTGCTTTGTATTTTTCCATCAAGATTCTTATGGTGTGTATAGCATCTATTGTGCCTACCCCTCTAGTGAAGCCACATTGATTAGACGTAACTGTAGTTAATTCTTTGAGTCTTTCAACAAGCACACTTTCCCAGATCTTCAGGGCATGCGATGTTAGCTTTATTGCACGGTGATTGCCACAGTCTGCCACATCACCCTTGTTCTTGTAAAATGGCACTAAGTTGCTCTGTCTCCACCCATCAGGCATTTTACCCTTTGTAAGTATAAGGTTGAAGAGGTTTGTTAGCCACAATGTACTTGACTCTCGGCATATTTTGTAGAGTTCTGAAGGTATTTCATCCGGTCCTGTTGCTTTGCCATTTTTCTGTTTGCTAAGGGCAGCCTCCACTTCTTCCAGCACAACTGCTCTTATAGGGCCATGCACTGATGGTAGGCATGGAAGTGGCTCTTGTGGGAACTCCTCATTCAATAGGAGGCTGTAATACTCATGCCATCTTTCATTGATATTGCTATCTGAAGTTAACAACGTTCCTGTAGAGTTTCTTACATACTTATTCTGCTTTATATCCTTAGTTTGCTTATTTCTTAATTTTGCAATTCTGAAAATCTCCTGGTCTGTTTCAGCTTTCTCCAATCTATTGTACATATCCTCTCTGGCCGCAGCCCGCAAGCATGCAACAGTCCTTTTAGCAAGCCTCTTAGCATCAACATATTTTTGGCGGTCTGACTCCTCTTTTGATGCTTGCCAGGTTTTGAAACA
The DNA here is from genome assembly GCA_017141385.1 of Sogatella furcifera. NCBI lineage: Eukaryota > Metazoa > Arthropoda > Insecta > Hemiptera > Delphacidae > Sogatella > Sogatella furcifera. Next base: position 12,746,408 of record CM029548.1, read on the forward strand.
CAGCTTCTTCTCCTGCAGGAATGGTTTCACATCTTCAATCCACCAATTGGGATCTTTTCCCTGTTTCAGGATACCCTTGCTAATACCCAGTACCTCTTTGGCTGTATCTGTTGTGTGCTTTTGAAAATCTTTCCATACAGTGTTTGCATCTTTCCCCACTGTGTTACACGTTTCCAAAAACTCCACAACTTCTGATGTCAGAGCTCTTCCTTGGGGTTTTTGAAGATTAAACCATTTTATCCTTGGCTCAGCTTTTTTCCTGAAACTGGTTTTCCACTGCGGTATCTTTAAACATGCCACTAACAGTCGGTGCTGTGTAGTGAGAGGTTCACCTGGGATGATCTTACAGTCTTTAAAGTATTTTCGCATTGGGCTATTGCATAGAATGTAGTCAATTTGAGATGCATTTGTGCCACTCTTGTAGGTGATTAGGTGTTCGTCTTTCTTCTTGAAGCATGTGTTCACTATTGGCATGTCAAAAATTTCAGCAATTTCCAGAATATCCTGCCCCTGCATGTTTGCCGCACCGTACCCATAGTTTCCATGGACTGTACATCCTGCTGGGGCTTGGCTACCTACGTGGCCATTCAAATCGCCTGCCATGATTTTGTTTTCTGAGATTGGTATACCCTGGAGAATATCTTGCAGTTCCTGCCAGTAGCACCTCTTTTCTTCACTTGTGCAGCCAGTCTGAGGAGCATATGTTGAAATGATATTCAAGCAAGGTTGCTTGTCAAGTGCTAGTTTGATGGTCATAATTCTGTCACTATGTCTTTCCACAGATATAATGCGTTGTTTCAACTGTTTGTCTAAGATAATACCTACTCCGTTTTGCCTGTTTGTTGTACCATGGTATACAAGCTGGTATCCCATTCCAATGTCCCTGGATTTGGACCCTTTCCATTTCAGTTCTTGGATGCAACATATATTAATATTGCGTCTATGTAATACTTCTGCCAATTCTTGGCTTCGTCCGGTCAGAGATTCAATGTTCCATGTTGCTAAGCGCATGTTAATGGTGCTGCGTCTAATATCGTCGCTTGGGGGGGACGCCCTAACATTTCCGTCGCTTGAGGGGGACGCCCTAACATTTCCGTCGCTTGGGGGGGACGCCCTAACATTACCGTCGCTTAAGGGGGACGCCCTAGCCTTCAGATCACTTTTCTTTGGTTGTACAATCATAGGATTAGGAGAAGTTTTTTTGGCTTATAAATTTTTATGGCCGGTTGCCACCTGACGCCTGAAGAAAAATAAGAGTTTGGCCAAGGAAGGCCGACAGAAAGAAAAAGAAAGAATGCAGCTGAGTCAATAGAAAATAGTGCCATTCTAGAATTTGAAAGGTCCAAAGCATACAGAAGAAGAAGAAGGGAGTTGGAGGAAGGGCTTTGGACAAAGGGGTTGTATCCGATTTAGTTCTCCAGAATCAGGTCTCCATCCTGATCTGGATATCCAGGCGCACCACGTGGAGGGGCTTCCAGCTTTAGTGAAAGATTTTATTTTTGGAGAAACAATTTGAAGCTGGAACGGATACAACTGCGCCCATAGTATTTATTATTGTAATTTATGATTATGAAGAAAAATAATTATTATGTTGTAACCTTATTTATAATATTATATTGTATTGTGTGACACTATACTGAATGAAATGAATAAAGGCATTTTCAATTCAATTCAATTCAACCCCCAAAAACGCTTTGTTACCAAAATAACAATGGCGGAAAATTGAGATTTTTCAAAATATATTAATTTTTCGAATTTTTTAGAGGCTTCAGTGAGGTTCTAAAATAATCAATTCCTATGTAAAATTAGCTGAGGAATTCAATGAAACCAGTTCCAAGTTTGTTACTTCAACGGTTATTGAGATAATTGGGAAAAATATTCTAGAAACGCCATTTTTCAACAATAAGGGTTATAACTGGATAAGGAATAATAAAAATTGTATTCAACTGTAGAATTGTAGAATAAAATTGAATCAACTAGGTACATCAATAAAGTATTTCCACTTCAAGTTCATGTATTTTTTATTGATGGAAGTTGAAGAGAGTCGGATTCTAAAGAAAAAGTTGAATGGCGGCGATTGTGTAAATCTTACCCAAATTTCAGAAATGGCGATCAAAAATTGAAAAATTGACAAAACATAGCACAAGTGATGAATTTGTGTTCAGTAGCGTTTTTGCGATTTTTGATCGCTATTTCTGAGATTAGGGTAAGATTTACACAATCGCCGCCATTCAACTTTTTCTTTAGAATCCGACTCTCTTCAACTTCCATTAATAAAAAATACAATTTTATGATTCGTTATCCAGTTATAACCCTTATTGTTGAAAAATGGCGTTTTCTAGCATTTTTTTCAATTATCTCAATAACTGTTGAAGTTATAAACTTGGAACTGGCTTCATTGAGTTCCTCAGCTAATTTTACATAGGAATTTTTCATTTTGAACCTCACTGAAGCCTCTAAAAAATTCGAAAAATTAATATATTTTGGAAAATCTCAATTTTCCGCCATTGTTATTTCGGTAACAAAGCGTTTTGGGGGGTTGGTCCCATGGAACTTTTTTGTCTACTTGGTGTAAGGAATCAGCCTGAGAAGTATTGCACATTCCTCCTGAAACACTTTGTATTTATATACACACTTAATTGCATCCAATGTGAATATTATATCCAATGCTATATATTATGATATCATACATATTATTATAGTGGAGGCTAGAGAGATAATCGTACAGTCTGTGTATAAGTTCATTTTTTCTCAAGTTATATACATTTTTTTAAAATGGTAGACTAGTTTTTATAGATTTTTCTGCGGATGATGCCCACATGAGTATTTTAGCTTGTGCGTGGGTAATGAAAACTGAGTGCGAGGGCGATGAGATGAAAAACAGCCATGCCTACTGGGTCTTGAACCCTGACCAGTTAGTGCTAGCGGGCTGAAGGTTGTGACCCCAGCCCACTGCGCCAACCGGGCCGGCATTTGACATTCAGGCTACCGTTTAGGATACCCTATCCCTATTATAATTTTATTGGGGAAATATTTTCGGCGAAAACGTTTTGCTGCTGATTGCTGATAAACTGTGCTGAACCGTACTTAACCGTTCTTCTTAGCAGATTTGTTGCTCTATAGCTTTTTGATCGTACAGTAAAAGATAAGTTTCCGATCGATGGTAACTTTTGTTAGAGTAGAATGCATGACTTTAGTCTGATGAGACTTGACGCAACGTTGCCAAACCAGTTGATTATCAATAATAATTCATTTATATTTCTATAATACACCTGCCGAATTGGCAAAACGTGGGTGCGGGCTGGTGAAAGGGTGACTCTGCTGTTTTAGTTTCAATTGGACTACTCTCATATGCATTTTAGTCTAGAAGTGAATGAATAATATCATTATCTCACTCATCCAATAATCAAATAATACGAGTGTCATGCTTGAAATGCATCCGGAAAACACGAATACGTTATAATAATGATTATTGATAGGATCACACGTTGTTCGTACTGCGTCCGTCAAACGCACTGATTTTTTTCATGAGTGCTGATGGTTGGAAGAATTTTTTTTTTTGAGGGTGATGCCCACATGGGCTCTTGGGCCTGTGCGTGGGTAATGGGATGGATGATGATGAGAGATGAATGGTCCTACTGCTTTAGGTGGGTTCCGAACCACCGGGAAGCGATTTTTGAGGCTCATGAATTGAATTCAGAGGAGCCGGTCACCGTTACAACAGTGGTGGTAGAGGCACGTCGCTTATCTAATCTCACCGATTAGACGCTCTCTACCACTGGGACAAACCGCTTCCCAATATTTAGATATTGTCAATTATTAGATATTGCCAACTGCTGGATAATTATAACAATAATTACGGTAATTCGAATCTCAAATTCAATGGATACCGCCTGCTATTTAGTACATAGGTCAATATTTGCAGTTGCAGAAGTCCTTTGTCTATTTATATAGCAATAATTTGGGATTCGAATTAATTATTATTATAGTGCTGATGATGCTGTGGGACCCACATGAGCACTGAACCTATGCGTGCCGCGTGTTTGTAATGGTAAAGGGTGATGAAGTTATAACGGTTCTCTGGGGATATTCGGAAACAAACGCTTGTTTCCTCCAAATTTTCAATAGGGTGGGGCTGGAAAATACTCCACCCTCTTATTTAATAGATTTACCGGTACCTATATAGTTATTTATATTTAATAATATGAGTACAGGTGAAGGAAGGAATAATAACTGAATACAGTAACTTATAGGTACTGTATAGAATGTAAGTTATATAAATGAATAATTCATTATTTTTGTGAAATATAAAATAAATAATATAACTATGGATGAATTGAATAAGGACGCTTGTACATTCTAAGCGAATTATTGTTTGGTATGAGGTGAACAAAAAAAATTGTCTATTCTATATTAATAGGCCTACTATATAAAGTTTAGAAGAATAATAGATGAAGGCAGAGTTCGGGAGTTATGTCATAGTTATGTTTTGCTTTCTCCAGATCATAAAGCCCGCTTACAATGACACGCTGGGGAGTGGCCTCTGGCTATAATAAAGAAAATTCAATTTATCTTGGATGGACCATAATAGAATATAATTTAGTTCACTTTTGTGAATCAATACGATGTAATAAAGTTCATCAGCTCCTCTATACTTTATTGGTATTCAGCGTTAGTAAAAAATGCAGATAAGCTGAAAGGTCACAACATAAAAATTGATCTTATCTGTATTGGAATGTAAGTTATTAATTGCTGTTAGCTAACATCCTAGAGTTGGAGTATTATACTAGAGCTCTGAACATAAAAAAACAGGCGGCTAACGAATGATATTTGTACAATAATCAGGTAAACTTCTGATGCTACCCTGAAGAAGATTGATAGTGTTTGAAAAAGAGGAAGATAGAAAATAAAAAAGTGTTACTCTGACCAGCTGACTAGCCCGCCAATTTTTTTTTTGCTGGAACTTTACAAGAATTGAGTAAGGGATTAATTTGGTTTACGATTTGAAATCAATTTATGATGTGAAAATTTGAACCTATCCTATCGCTCTGTGCTTAAGGTACCTATTGCTTGATTATTTAGTTTTATATAAATTGTTTGTACCTATTTATTTTATTGTTAATAACTTAATACTCTCCTATAATAGTAAATAAAAATTGAAAACCACAATACCCTTGGATCATTTGTTTCATTAGCAAAATATGTTTATGATAAAACAAAATAATCTAATGTTACCGTAGCCTACTGTAGTTTTAAGTTTTCATTTAAAAATTAAAATTATTAGTTGCCAGCAGTAACAGCATACTCAACATTGAAGATATTGCATATATCTCCTATAATAATGTTTTGTAACTCTTCTACTAGTTTCTTGATGATTATTCCCTTATACATAGGCCTGTAGTACTTGTGTGGATGAAAAATGATAGTTTCTAATTTCAAATTGAAGTTTGATTATACAGTTTCAAATAATTAATCATAATCAATTAATCGGAAAAATTGTTTCAGCTCATAAAGGCCTGACTTTCGTTTTTTTCAGGAAGCATCTTGAGTGAACTTAGGCCTACATATGTTATGATTGCGATTTGCCATTCAATTTAAAGAACAATATTGATGGACATATTGGGCTTATTATTCTTTCACATGAAGAACCATTGCTATAGGTAATAGTAAGTACACTGTAGGCCTATATACAGGTTGTTTCTAAAATAGACCGACAAAATTTGTGATTGGTTTACTTGAATCAAAATAATTTAGGGGTCCTAAAATGAGTTCTGTTACCTAGATACTGATTGTGAAAGATGTCTCATTTTTCTTCAAATTAGAAATTTTATAATTTTTTGTGGCCTCACTTCTGATGTGAAGTTAGCTGATGAATCGAATGAAACCAATTTGAAGTAGGCTATGTTAGAGGTATAGAGGCTGTGTATAATTGTCGGACTATACAGTCTTTATTGTTAGAATGTTACCTTAATAATTTTTAAGATGAAATGGTAGAAATATTCTAAAAAATGTAATTTTTTCTCTTCAAAAGCATATAAAGTGGTATAACTAACTAGGTACCTAACTTGAGTATCCATATGACACTGTATAAGGCACTGCCAATCCGGCAACAACCAGTCAACGACCTCGAGTCTTGATTGCATGATTGTTGACCAATACTCTAAATTGATGAAAATTTTAGAAAATATAATTCTGAAGAGAAAATATACTGTCTCTTTTTTGTCTAATGCCACGTTTACACCGGAATGTTAAGCCGCGTTTACACCGGAGTGTTAATAACAAATGTTAATAACTTTTGTTATCAACTTTTGTTAATAACAAAAGTAGATATTTCGCGTTTACACCGAGTGTTAATAACAAATGTTATTGATAAAAGTTGAAAACATTTCAGATTTGGCCGAAAATTTTGAGTAACAAATGTTATTTACTTTTGTTATTAACAGAAATTTTTGTGTTATCAACATAATTCATGTTATCCATTTGAAGTCGGTAAATATGAAATAGATCAAAGGATGTTAATAACAAATGTTACTAGACATTTCAGTTTGGTATCTTTTGGTTTTGGTATCTGATTGTTTTGTTAATAACAATCCTCCCTACCCATCCTGCACACCTGTTGCTCCACAACGCAGACGTCACGTGCGTTTTGGGTAGGGTTACCATACGTCCGGATTTCGTCCGGACAGTCCGGATTTGGAACTTGTGTCCGGTTTGGTGTCCGGATCTGTGAAATGTCCGGATTTCACTAATATGAACTGAAAACGTGGCCTAATTGGGGAATTTCGCGCGCGGCAACTTAGCTTTGTAACACTGTCAGAACAGAATGCCATGGGATTCCCTACCAAAAGATGAAAAACCCAAAACTTAAGACAAATGGAAACAAGTATTTGAAGTATGTTCCAAAAGCAATGTGTCCTTTGTGAATATTTTCAAAATAGTGGAATTCGCCTTGTGTCCCATCAGCCCAG